>VZRN01000634.1:295061-340486 GCA_013397935.1 Dasyornis broadbenti
CGGGACCGTGCGGGGCGGCGGGGGCCCGAGGGGGCCGGGGGCTGGAGGCATCCCCGCGTCTGCAAGGATCCCCAGCGGCCGAGGGGAGCCCCGGGGCCCGGGCGAGCTGTGCTGAGCCCATGGCCGGCGGAAGCTCACCTTCCTCAGCGCTTCGCCAAGGTGAAGGGGGATCGAGCAGGGTGCGCGACAACTTTCTGTATTTTAAACCCGAGTGTCAATTCTGGAGAGATTCGGGCTCCTCACTACTGCATCGGATGCTTCGTTCCCATTGAAATCTATCGGAGGAGCCAGATGCTCCTGGCATTTCTAGAGAGCCTCTGCACCGCGCCAGGGCCGCCTGCACCGCGCTAGCCTGGCTGGAAAGGGACAATGGTAACAGGAAGGCATCTTACTCACGGAACCCAACAAATACACCTTCTCTCACACGTATGTGTCTGTGTATATATATCTATATAGTGTCTGTGTGTATATATGATATGTGTACAGTCTCAAAAATTAATAATTACAGACATTAAATCCCAGCAACTTAAATATCACAAAGTCTCAAATCCATTTCCCCTCACTTTGCTCGAGTGGGTTCTGGGCTCTGCAGGGTGAAGCGCAGTGTTCAGGAGCCCGAGTGGCTGTGAACATCCAACAGCGCAAGCACAGACACCTTGGACTGGCAGTCCCAGTTTTGCCCAGCCTGTCCCAAACCAGGAGTGTCACTGCCACGGCAGCACATAGCCACTCTCCCCTCCATGGGATATGGTCGCATTTGAGCACCTACTTTTAAAACCCTTTCCAGAGCAGAGTTTTGATTTCTGGAAGGGAAAATTGACATGTATATTATTAAAAACCGTGAATAAGATGTCTGTATTCTGTCAGATATAAAGAAGGAGGAATATTGGCACTTGTAAAAAATTTATGAATGTGTTGGTGTTTTTTTTTTAAATAGAGACAGTTTCGTTACAAGCTCCTCCTGCATGATCACTGTTGAAATAAACGCATCCACAGGGGCTGTTATAGTCATTAGGTCCTCAGGAAAAGGACATTTACACAGGCACAAGACAGTTAGCCACCTTGCAAATATGTCTAGGACATTGGAGAGACCATTTCAAATCTTGAGGAATAAATAGCAAGGAACTTTTTCAATATTCTTTGAAATATAATCTATTTATTAAAAAATAACAACCCCAAAAGATCCTATTTGAACGTACCTCAGGACAGGAAAGAAAATGGATGATGCAATCTACACAGCACAGCAACGGTGCAACAGAAAAATATTAAACCTATAAATCCAAGTTAGTGGTACATTAACCAGTGACTCATTGCCAGCGAGGCTTTGTGGGGATCTGGTGCACTTTGCTGAATGATTTCTGAGTACTTGATGCCCATTAGTTGAAGCCCACAACCAATTGTGGTTTCTCTTCACTGTTTTTCTCTCCTTCCCATGCGCTCACACACAGCTGTCCCATTCCCTTTCTTCCACAGGTGTGACCGTGCTCAGGCACAAGGCACCAGTAACACCCTGAGAATCACCCGCCAGCAGCATCCCCAGGGGCAACTCAAGGCACAGGCGACAGTGGACATTGCCCAGCATCAGCGTGAGCTTCAACACGGAGCAGCCAAAGCACCCTGACTTGCAAGGCTATGTGGAGCTGAGGAGACCACAAACGTGCCCAGCAGATCCTCTTGTAGCTAGAGGAATTTCTGTAGCATCAGGGATCTATCTTCCCCAGCAAAACAACCCACAGGACCCCATGATGCAGATATTATGTTCATCTTCTCTGAACGCATGCATAAAGATGAACACCCTCTGCATGACTAGGCAGCCACAGTATTCATTAGCAGCAAGTGAGAAGGTAGGAGCAAATGAGATCCTGGGAGAGCCTTTGTTCTGGTACCATTTTAGAAAATGGAAAATCTGGTGTCTAAGAGACAGTAACCCAGATTTGATGCAAAAGGAGGTTTGTTGGCTGAGGACAGGATGGCAGGTGCTGGTGGGACATCATGGGAGTGTGTGCACTGATGGCAACATTGGGAGCAGCCCCCGTGGGTGGCTGGCAGCCCTGGACTGGGGGCAACCCTTCAGGGCTCCCTCCCACAGGCTGGGGGGTGATTCCAGAGAAGCCCCTTGCCCCTCAGAACTGGTAGTGCTGGGCAGAGCTGCCTGAGAACCACCTGAGCACAGGTGAGGGCATGGCTGATTCCAGAGCACTCATCTGCTGGCAGCACCTGTGAGACTCCACAAGTAGGGTCCAGTCCAGCAGCCAGCACCGCCTTGGGAGCTCCCGTGTAGGCAGTACTGCAATACACCCTGTGCTGTGTACAGCCAAACATGGGTGACAGCCCTGCCCAAGGCCTCTGTGCACACCTTGCACAAGGTGACCCACATCCACACATCAGCCACTGGAGCAAGCATTTCTTATTTAGTAAATTTATTTTAAGGCAGAAAAGCTGAGACAAAATGAGGCAAAGGCTGGAGAATTAGTCCCTTGCTCCCCTATGCTCCCTATAGTCTCTGTCCTGGAGGGATTATAGTCACTCCCTTTTAGTGTTAGATGATGAAGTCCCAAGCAGATACTTGGGCTTTTGGCAAGCCCAGTTCGTCAGGCTGGTGGGTGGTGATTGCTGTGTGTGCTCCAAGTGGCAGGAACCCCATGATAGGGCCTGGCCCCAGCCTCAGCAGTCCCCATGGCTGGGACAGGATGGTCTCGAGGCAGGCAACTCCTCTTGGGCAGGAGCTCTGTGCTGTGAAGAACAAAGCAGAGAAGGTACTGAGCCATGGTCAGGGATGTCTCAGAGCCAGACATCCCCCTGGACCTCAGCACTGCAATTCACAGAGGTACTTCACAGAATCATGAAATGGTTTGGGTTGGAAGGGATATTAAAGCTCATCCAGTTCCAAACCCCTGCCATGTGCAGGGATACCTTCCACTAGACCAGGTTGCTCAAAGGCCCATCCAACCTGGCCTTGGTTGGGTTCCCTCTAAATAGATAGCAATCCCTCTAAATAGTTTGCTGCTTTGTTGCAGTTTAGCTTTTCTCCCGAAGCAGTGCCCTTTACAGCCCGCAGCTGGAGGCTGAAGCCATCTCCAAGCCCAAGGCCGCACTACAAGGAGCAGAGTGCATCAGCACTGCACACACCATGCAGTTTTACTGCCCTTTCAGTTTCCAAGGATACAAAAAACAATCAGCCACAATCCCTCTCTGCGGATCTGGCTGCACCGGAGCTGTCTGTGCCCCAGCAAGGGACAGTGCAGTGATCACAACACATTGGTGAACTGGAGAACCCAAACTGACAGGCTGTCATCCCTGGCCCTTGCAGGTTTTATATCCCAGTCACACTCAAAATGGAGCTGTTCATTGTTGCAGAGATAAACTGCACCCAAGCAGAGCCCTGAGTCCCTCCATGACCAAACAGGCCAGAGCCCAGTCAATGAATACAGTCATGGGCCACACATCAGGGAGATGGGAGTGATGAGGGCTGGGTGACCACATGGAGCAAACAATTTATTAGCTAGTTCCAAAAACCTCCCTGTTAAATTAGGCCTGTCCAGATGTGACATGGAGACAGATTACACTGTTGACAGGGATGTGATTGCATCCATGACCTATGCCTGATCTGTGTTTCTGTAAAACCCAGGACAGAGGGAAGGTATTAAGGCAAATTAGTGTTTATTATTTATACAATGCCCACAGTTAGGCAGGGTGGTGCAGACAAGCGTAAAGTCAAGGGTACCACACGGTGCTCTGGAACTGACAGCCCAGCTGACAGCAGGCACTGGGAGCATAATTTAGGACTAATAATTTAGGACTTTGTGACAAGGACAGCCTTAGAGCCTCCAGCAGCAGTAGCAGGAGGGGAGAGCAGGCAGGGCTGAATGCCAGGAGGCACATGGTGTAGCTTCTGTCCCACCCTGGCTTTTGGCTGGGCTAAAGTGCCTTTTGGAGAGGTGGAGTTTTCTGGCAGACTGGCAGCCTCTGTCCCCAGGAAATTTGTCTGTTCCCCCTCTCCAAACACCCCCTTGTCAGCAAAATGCTTCTAGTGCACAAGGGAGTGAGCACTGCACACCAAGGCAGCTCCAGGCATGCTGGCTGGGGCTCCAGGGGTGGCATCCTGCAGAGCTACCCTTGGTTCCCCAGTGTCACACTGGAATCAAAACAAAAGCAGTAAAGCAGACACAGGCTTGATAAAGAGAGTCCTGACTGAGTGATGCTGGCTGTCCCATTAATGGGCCCCCATCAATATAGGAACCAATTACCTAAATGGCTCTCCTGCACTAGGTGCCCAGGCTCCTTCTGTACCCAGCTGAGAGAGGCAGGAAGATCTTCAGAGCTATTTATCCCACTCAGCTTGATGGGAGCAACCATCCTCCACCACCACTTATCCCTCCCTTGGCCACAGAGGAACAAAGGGCCCAGCACAGCTCAGCTGCCTGACTTCAGACAGCTTCAATTGCCCCATCCCCTGAGCAGGAGGCTCTGCTTCCTCATGGGCCTGCAAAGGCAGCCAAGATCCATGACAATGGGAGAATAGGAGAGAGACACAAATGCAGAGGAACTTCAGAAATAACCAGAGAATCCTTTTGAGTCAGTAGCAGTGCTCCAGGGCAGTGTTAGCATTTGCTTTGCAGCCAGAAGGACAGGGAAGATTAAACTCTCATACAGTGTGACCGACATGAGGGGATGTGTACAGAGGATGAGGTTGTCCCTGCATCCCTGCAAGCGGCAGAGCCACCCTCTGGTGCCACTCGGCACCTGTGACACAGCCTCCAGCCCCAACAGCGGGCACATGCAAGCAAGTCAGCTGGGCTTTTTGAAGAGGCATAAAACATTTGCAAAACATTTCCCTGTGACAATAAATTAAATGTCAGCTCATTACCACGGGTGGGCTCACTCCAGATGCAGCTCCTGGTGTCTTATTTCAGATTATGATCACATTAAAATGGTCATGGGCTGGCTGATTGAAAAGGGAGCCTCCCATCAAGAGATCATTGTATCTGCTTGAGTCTGCCTGCATCCAAGCACAGATCCTCCACTGGGAATATTATGTCCTTGTAGCTGTTCTTCCCAGGAAGGGAACAGGATCTCCTTAGAGCAAATAGAAGCCATTACAATCAGGGTAAATTAGTAATGGTGAGTGGGAGAGACAGAGGAGGGAAGGAAAAGAGGTTATTGTGATTTTTCTTGCTACAAAGTGGGTGTCTGAGCTTCTTACACTGCCAGAAAACAGCTCCCTGGCTTCCCCTCTGAGTCCAGAGCTCAGACTGCTTGCTTATAGCTCAAGAGCTGCTTTGGATTGTTAACAACTACTGTAATAGTATTACGGGTTGTTAGATGCATGAAATCTGATTTCTGTTCCTGCTGGTAGCATCTCAAGTTCAGCAGCAGCACAGGCAGGTCTGCAGAGGAAAGGCAGAGCACACTTGCAGTCGCTCTGTTCAGCACCACTAAACACGTGTCTTTTCATCAGAAGCTGCCACACTTGTGGAGGATTAGTTGTGGGGGTCTTTAAGGCGCTGCAGGGGCTAAGACTTGTGGCTCTGTGGTGTTGTATAGTTCCCATTTTGTAATATACAGGATGCCAAGTAATTCACTAAACCCTGATGGCAGCTCTGAGAAAAAAGGAACGCTGACCTGCAGAAATGCCTTCATGCCTCCTGAAGCAACCTAAAGTAGGGCTGGTTTAGCTAATTTGGGTCCAGAAGAGAAGCTGAATTGCCACAGCCCAGGGACAAGTTCAACCATAAGATGATTTTACAGCATTTTAAAAAGCAAATATCCGCCTGCTTAAGCGAGCACGTATTTCAGGTCACTTGCAGGACAATGACTGTACATCAGCCCCTTTCCAGCAGGAATATTTACTGGAGCCCTCCAGCATGAACCTGGTGAGACCAGCAAACCTGGCAAGCTCAACCCCTGCTCCTGTTTGTGTTTTTCCAGTCCTTCTAGGATGCTGCTGCCTGCTGACAGCTTCACCCTTCGTTCAGACTTTACTATCTGAGATGAGGCCTTTAAGCTGAGTGAATGGGAAATTAATGCAAAATGAAAACGAGCTTGGTTTGGGGCTGCCAAACTCCTGGAGGGCTCCTGAAGGAGACAATCAGCTCTCCATCATTCCCATCCCTCCGTCAGAAGAAAGAGATCTCATAGAAACCATTTTTAGTCATTTCTCCATGGGCCTTCTGGAGACTGACGCTCAGTTTTTGCACCTTCCAAGCAACCAACGCATTCAGAAGTGTGGGTGAAGGTGGCAAACACCCCAAAAGTGGGAATGGCCATTCTGGAGTTGCCCGGTGTTGTCAAGCCTCATTGCTCCAAATCAGACAGCTCCTGCTCAGGACAGGCCAGGAGCTGGTCCTGCTGTAGCAAAACACACTCAGAGTCCTCCTAGGGCCCCAAACTTCATCCTGGCAGAGCTGCTCCTTGTGGCAGAGCCACCAGGACCAGGAACCTCCCAAAAATTACATCCCTGGGAAGCAGCAGCTGCTCCTGGCTGACCCCATGGGAAGGAATTTATATTTCAAGGGCTCTCCAATGGTCAGCAGATCTCGGAGCTCCAGGAACACGTCCCCTGCACATCTTGGTAAGCACTGATCTTGCATGGGGCTTTACAGTGAGCTTCCCAATTACTGCTCAAAATGCTGTGACAGTGCTCAGAGGGACATCTGCTCCCAGGCATCCACTCTAACACCAGAGGGGTGCAAAGTAAACAGGTGGAAAAGAAAAAGGATTGTGCCATGAAAAATCTTCAAGTACAAACCAGACAACTAAAACAAATAATCAAACCTGGTGCTGAACATGCTCACGCTTAGTTATCAGGATCAGATATGTGTTTATTTATTCAGTTTTTGATACATCAGACTATTTGATACATTTTTAACAAGCCTGCAAAAATACAGCATTTCTTATTTCAACAGATCACATTATTACAAGGGTTTATTTAGCCAGCATTATCTCCAAATCTCTACAGTACTTCATTTTTTTTCCCTGTCTTGGTGAAGGATAAAGCTAGGCAAATATTTAGTAATGGATAATTAATTCAACCACTTCTTTTCCATCTCTGCTGAGACACTCATCAAGATTCAACAATGCTTTCTTTCTCTCCTTTAGTTAGCTTCTAAACTATTTGCAATAGTTTCTGATACCTGTAATGTGAATAATTTTGAATGGCCATAGGCCACACATTATATTTGCCTGATGAGGCAGATATACTTTCTAGACTTTTGCTTTCTCTCCTTTTTTTTTTTCTTAATCCTGAAAGATTTCCCAGAAAAAGTGATATAAATCAGACATAACCCAGAAGGAAGCACAATGACTCGCAAATGCAGAACCCATGGAAAGCAGCTGCCAGCTCTACTGCAGGTGCTGACGTTTGTATTTGATATTAGGAGGATGGTGCCTGAGGGTCCCAGGCTGCCAGCCAGCATTCCCTGGGCTGCTCAGTCCCTGGGATCGCTTCTGTCCTCAGCAAGAGCCCAGGGACCACAGTCAGCTCCTGCTGCGGCGCTGCCACATTTGCGTGCAGGGAAACGAGAGACAAACCACATTCACTGCCAGCACAAAGTCTTACTTTTTCCTGGAGCTTTGTTTGACTCGTTCTACAACGAGCTAGTAAATACAGTCAGAAACCTTTCCATCTGTTTTTTCTTTTCTTTTCACCAGTTACAACCCCACTCTTGTCACCATCAGCACACACCTAGAGGCCAGAGTCTCTGTTAGGTTCAGCATTCACAGACAACGAATGTCAGCATCATAAAGTATATGCAAACAGGCCATTAACCTTATACCCACAAGCCCCTCTGCTCCTCCACAGGACAGTGGCAATAAATGTGTCTTAAATAATTTTATGAGAAAGTCCTGTCTGTGCAGTAAGTGAAACAGAGAGAGCATAGCAAATTTTACTGCCTCAGAACCAGCTGTGTGACAAAAGTGTGTATGGTTTGGCAGTGTAATCTTTTACTCTGATAAACTATTGAATGCCCAAGAAAGCTTCTTAAGTTAATCAGGGCTTAATTTAAATAAACAAGCCAGTAAAAGATTAACAAAAATCCTCAATGGAATCTGAATGCAAAAATAGTCTCACAAAGTCCCGTGCCAAGTTCATAAAAGTAATTCTGCTGGGATGAACTGGCCCACTGACCCCCTTTTTCTCCCCTTACTGGCACCACCAATGAAAAAGATGTTAATTTTCTGAAACACCAACACAACCATTTCCAGCTCCATTGATGCAAACAGCACTTTTGGCAACATTGCCATGAGCTAATGCTGCATGAGGAGGAGGAGGAAGAGGAGAAGGAGGAGGAGGGTTAACTCCACTTTCATGATGGGCAGGAACTAGCTGAATCCACCAGGAAGAGACCCAGACCTGTCCAACACAAAGCCCCTGGCATTACCAACCACTTTTTAGGCACAGCAGAAATTCTACCCCCAGGAATATCGGTATCCTTGAGGACAGGGAAGCACTCGGGAGGAGAGCAGCACTCCCACAGGTGACTTCACTGCAACGAGCCACCACCCCTATGAGCAGGGCTCCTCATAGTAGGTAAGTTATACATATGTATAAATATTCATATGTTCAGCACCTAAGGCAAAGATAACACTTTTAAAACTCTCAGCTTAGGCCCAGTATTGCTATTTTATCCCACGAACGTACAAAAATCACCAAATCTTGGTGAGAAAAACATGTCAGGCTGGAGCCCATACAAAATATCTTTGAGGTGGCATGTTACAGATGTATCAGGTCCTTCATTAGACTGTCATTGCTTAATTCTGTTGCTGTACAGACTCTCTCTTAGTGCTTTTATTACTGTGACTGGTATATTTCCAAGCATTGTCTTTTTCCAACTGCAAAACCACTTTAGTTCTTTATTTTTTCCCATGAAAGCTGCTGATTATCTCCCAAATATTTCCATTTAAAGACAGTCTTGCTACCCTAGGTGTACATTTTTCCATTCATTTATTTACAACCATCATTGCTAAGCTGAAAATTCACACTAGGCTTGAATTAAATAAAATCAATCCATTAAAGAAGAATATCAAAATAATCATAGAACCAAAATCCAAGGTGGGATAGTTATAAAAAAATATTTCTTCATGACATTCCACTTGCTCTTTGGCAAAAACCCTTCATTTTGACACAACAAAATTTAACACCTTTTTGCTTGCTTTTTTTTTACTTAGAGCATAATAAAAATAGGTACAAGGACACCAACTGATGACTAAAGAAAAACATTCTATTTAATCACAATATATACATCCAAAATAGAAATAACAAAGCCGCAATTCAAAATGTATTCACAACACCACTCTGCCACAGTCAATGTGCCAGATGTAAAGTTTTTCTGCAAGCTACTGGCAAAAGGAAATTCCAGCCACAGACAACTCACTAGCAGGCATCAGGTGAAAGGAAGACTGGAAGGGCAGCAGGGGATGCAGAGGCAGGAGACCCCCAGGAAACTGTAGCTCTGCAGCTCTCCTTCACATCCACTCACTCCCTACTTACCTCTACCACCAGCTCCCAATATCTCCTGCATTCCAGTGTGCTCTTGACCTTTCATCCCTGACCTATGGTGCCAGGCTAACGTGAGAATGTCTCCTACATCATTAGTTCACCTTGAAATGTTTTGCACATGAAGCATTGCAAAGCTGTGATTAGGCCCATTAGCAATGTAACCATATTTTACATTTGGGCAAACACTTTAGTTTATATTGCACTCAAACTCTCCTTTCACAAAGAAACTTGCCTGAGGTCACTGAGGAAGCCTGTGGGAAAGCCAGGAAAACAGCCCCTGCTTGCAAAATCCCACAAGCTGCAAAACCATCCCTGCACTCTTTCAGATTAAAGCAGAAAGAAATTAATATACTGAATTCCTCATTGTCACCTTCCTCAGGTTACTTCATTTTCTGCTTCTAATAGTCCTCTCTTTCTTTAGATGCATCTTGGAACTCAATTTTCCTCATGTTAAAGAGGTGTTATCACCAGTGACAATTCCAAAGCTCCCGTTCTCAAACTGTGCTGGTGACTTGGAGCAATTGTACACCAAGTACAAAGTGTACCCCTTGCAGGGAGTATGAATAATACCATGCTGCAGCTCCAGTACAACTACATCCCTGCACAGAAAAAAAATGGCACAAGAAACAGCAAAAAAATAAAAGTATCCATATCTCCTTTTCCTTCTGCCAATGCTCCCAGAGCTTAATGGAATTCAAATATACTGAATACATAAATGATTAAACAAAAAGGCAAATTAAGTTTCTTCTTGGTCAAAATCAAGTATAGCCTCAGTTTGGCATCTTCCATGTCCTCTGTGAATGGATTAGTACTTAACATTAACACCTCCAAGGTGATGTCAATTAATTGCCTTATTACCCTGACACTTGCAGCCTTGTGGATGGTCTCTCACTCCCTGGTGCAGGAAGTCTCCTAATTCTAATGAACACATCTGGCATTTCTGTGGCACCACTGATGGGTTATTTCAGCTTTTTCCTCCCTGCCAGTGAGCGCAGCGGCAGTAATCCCTCGATCCATTCATTGGCAGCCAACATCATCTCCTGCCAAAAGGCCACCTCCTCCTGCGTGGAGTCCATCCAGTCCACAGAGATGCCATAGCTCAAACCTGAAAAGAACGGGAACACTTTGGGAGCTACACAAAATGTTCCCACTCCCTGCAAAAATACTCGGTGGGATGTAACTGTTGCAGGCAGTGTCTTAAAAGGTGCTGACTTCCCCCCAGCAAGCTGCACCCTGAGCACCTCCTGTTCTTCTGCGAATGCCCATTCTACACCAGAGTTCAGAATGAGGTCACTGCAAAAGCCGTAAAATGGAAGAACCCTAAACATAACCTGCCAAGGAAAGCAACATGAGGCTCAAGCCCTTTCTGCGTCTTTTTGGATGGTAAAGAAGGTCTTAAAGGCTTGGTTTTCCCCTTAAAAGATTTTCTGGTGGACAAGGGGGAGTATCCATCAAAATTCTCTTGTTTCATTTCTATAGGAATCAAACATACCATAGCAGAAAAGTGTGTTCATCAATTCCAATTCAACCAAATCTTCAGATGCCAATTACTTGTCAATGAAAGAGAAGTCTAAATTTAGATCACAGCTAATGTTGGGTTTGGTATTTTTATGTCTTATTCTTGTTGCCCCTTCTGTCTGCAAAGTTCACAACCCTCCTGGTGACACCACAGGTTGACAACAGGGAACACAGAGGCAAATCCAATAGCCACAGGTGCACCTGCAAGGCAGACCTTCCAGCTACCATGAGCCTTGTCTGCGAAGGAATAGTTATCCTTGATTGCAACACTGTGAAATCTCTCAGAGAGCACTTCCAGGCTGGACAGTCACCAGGTGGTGCTGTCCCGTCTGACATTCCAGTCCATCCCTGAGCGCTCTTCCCTGGGAGGAGCACCAATATAATGTTGGTTTGTCATGCAGCCTGTTTTCCTGTAACAGCAGGAAAACTCTCTGAGCGACCCAAGTCAATTCTTGAGTTTTGCCAGACCTCAGAACTGATGTTGGCTGAAAATGTGGGAACAGAGGGTTGTTACTATGGTACCAGGGCCCCCTCAATCCAAGATATGGTGCAGGTACCATTTACTGAGACACCCCATCCCTGGTTTCTCCCCAACAGGAAAATACTCTGTAACTTCCCACTTTACCTTGTGCCTCAGCACTATGGTAACAGTATTGAGTTGATATGAAGGAAAATACTCACCTGTCCCAAGGCCCAGCCTTATTCCTCCAAGGAAATGGTTGGTAAGCTTTTCATGATCCCACACCGTGAGTTCAACACAGGCATCCTTCAGATCCTCAGTATGAAAGCCATCATACACAATGGTGTGATTGAAAACAGGGTTTGTGTCTCTCTTTATCACTCGGGTCTTTTGGTAGCTCTTCTTACTGGTGTCTGGAAGCACATAGCTTTGAGAGGAGAAAAAGCACAGCATGAAGCATTCAACATTGACCAAGAGCTTTATTACAGCAAGAATTTTCCTAATTTGGCCACAAGTGAATAACAAGGGCAATTCTCCCCTACGATTCTCCCAGTGCAACACAAAGGCTTTCCAGTCTGGAGGCACAGCTTGGTGAGCCTGAGAAAAGAGAAGGAAACACAGCCTTTTGTGGGGGCACAGAACAGGAGCAGCACCATGCTCAGGCACTCACCACTTCACAAAGGAGTCAACTCCAGACGGACGCAACTGCAGCAGGTCCTTGACATCTTTGACCCAGATGTGAACTTCTCCAGAGGGAGGATTCTTGGGCCCTGCCATTTAGGAGAAGAGAAAACCTGTCATGCCAATTGGAGCCACAGCTCACAGAATGACAGGCCTGCTCTCCAGGGACCCATGGGACCCACATGGCTCCTCTGTGCTCAGTGCCCCTCCCTGGGGGTCTTAGCACTGCAGCCAGCTCCATCACGCCTGCAGCTGTGTCACTGCTGCAGCAGAGGCTCCTGACACAACCTGCCAGTGCTGTTTCAGACAGGAAAGGACAAAGAACTGCGGAGCCAACCTTTTTCCTACCCCACAGTAACACGGGTTCTGTGCTGCTCCTACCACATTACAGCACCCTACAGTGCCCACAGTGCTCAGAACAGATGATGAGTCGGAGGTTGTTGAGCCCCTCCTCTCTCCCCAACATTTCCCCAGTAAATCCAGATGCGAAAATCAGATGTAGGCTGCAGGCAGTGCTGTCAGCACTGCTGATTGTGGCTTTGTGCTGATCTCTAAGATCTTGCTTTAATGAGATTCCTCTTCAAGCAGCCCCTAAGCAGATGAGGCATTGCAAGCTGTGTGTTTGCACATGGGCAGTAGTCCTTAACGCATGAACCACATTTACCTAGGCTTCCAGGGGGGACGTATTTAATGGACAAACTCATCACTCCTCGATGATCCACACCATTAACAGCAGAAAGGCTCTGAAACAAGAAGAGTTATGACTGACTAAATGAAGGATTGTGGAAACACAGCAAGGCAAACAGCTTTTGACTTCAGTGGAGGAGCACAAATGGACAAACTTTGATTCTCCATAGCTGAAGCAGCCCGTTCTTAGGGCAGCTCCTTTCTCTGTGGGTTTGTTTCAAACTCAGTCTCTCAGAACCAAAAGCCTGAGGATTCAGAGTACAAGGCTGCCCTTCCATACATGTCCAGCTGGATATAATTAAGCATCTTGGTTCTGAGAGATAAAGGTCCTCTATTTGCTGAAAAGGGATCCCAAATCAGACCTGTGAATCCAGGAGCATGCAGGAAGCTGTACAGGCTTTACAAACAGTGGCACCTGAGTATTTACCTTTCAAGGCATGTCAGCTGCTTCACCTAGTACTCTGCTGTCTATTTTTAAGGGATAGTCCTCATGTGAGTGGAGAGCACAGCAAAGTCATGTCAGAGTTGCTGTGATTAGTGTCAGGTTGTATTTATGAAAGTGTCTCTACAGATCAGTCACCAAAATAGACCCAAGAGGACATTGTTCTGAGCACTGAACTGCATTAAGGTGTCCAGGGGTTGCTCCCTAGTACAGTTCAGGTTGTTCTGCTCCACCATCCCCAAAGGCCTCAGAGGAGTCTGGAAGGCCACCCTCAAGGCTTCAGGGCTGGGCTGGAAAGCAGGATTGCAGCTGAGACACACTTACCCGGGGCTTCAGTGGGTACCAGTGGAGTTTCCTGTTGCTCCAGTCCCAGCTGGCCAAGTCTATTTCAATCTCTCCCAAAAAACTGTTGCGTCCCAATGGATCATTGTGCCAAACAGAGAGGTTTAATTTTTGGATCAGCAATACCATTTTCTCTATTTTATACTAGAAGAAGAAAGAGAAGTCAGGTGGTTAAAATTTTTCTTCTCTTTCTTTCACAAACAAATAAACTACTCAAAACCCTGAATAAGCTCTGAGACACTCAAACCCAACCCACACATGCACTGCCAATGGACTGGCTGCAGTCTGAACATCTCTTTTTTTGTCCTGTAGCAATACTACTACCCTGACAAAGCTTTTCTGCTGAGCACAGGGAAACCTGGCACTCCGTTAATCACAGGGCAAAATCAATATTCTTTCAAGAATTATTAACACAGGCCTGGGCATTGTTAAATAATCCTCTATGCTTTGATGAATATGATCACATCATGCAGACCTTTCTTACTAGTCCCATGCCTCATGACTGCATGCCAGGGAAGGGGAGGAGAAACAGCTCTTGCTCTAACTGCAGAAATCTTGGGTGCCACACAGATGGGTGCAGAGAAACCTTTAACGTCCCAGGCCTCACAAACCCCAGGGAAGAGCAGGGCAGTGCTGGCAGGAGGCAGGCAAAGGATCTGGCGAAGAAGGCAGGATCTTTCCAGACCTGCCTGACAGAGGTGCCTACTACAACAGAGGTTTTCAGAGCGTGTATTTGTTCTTACCCGTAACACCTCATTGTAAATGGGATTCACTGTCCTCTTCTTCACTGAGGTTTTCCTCTTACCCATCCTAGCTTTGTCTGGGAGCAGGTAAGTTTTAACATACCTACAAAAGGAAAAAAACTCCAGCTGGAATTTGGCCCACATCACCAAGCTCTCTAAAAGGAAGGGAGGGAGGAAGGAAGGGAGAGAGGAAGGGAGGGAGGGAGGATAACATTTATAGAAAATAAAAATTTAAACACAGAATTCAGCAATGTAGAAATCACAAGGCACCAAACCATCACTCACGGGTCAGATCTGCCTTTCTTCTCATCCACTACAGCCAAGTCCTTGCACTGGGACACGTGGACCTGGAACTCCCGGTTCTTCTCATCATAGTCTAGGGCAAATTCCACAGTTCCTTGGGCATCCACACTCCCAAAATCACCGCTGTAGACACTCAGCACACTGCCACTCACCTGCCAGGGGGAAGAGCAAGGTCAGTGCCACTGAAACAGGCTTTTCCACTGTGGTTCTTGGACAGAACCACTTTGGTTCTGGACAAAGACTGAGAAGTGCATTCTCAGAGAAATTATCTGGCATTCCCGTCCCCATGTAGTGTGGTGTCCTGGACACAGAGATGGTTCACAGCTGTGGCTGTTCTCAAAGAAGCCAGGGCTGCGCAACCTGAATAGGGGTCTCACAAGGACGTGCTATCCTAGACCAGGACTTAGCATTGAATGCTCAAGAAATATAGAAGTTTTTTAACTCCTAATTCCCAAAACTTTGAGAAAAGGACTCAGATGTTACTGGGGAGACCACAGAAGTCTCTTCCCTTTGCTTTACAGTACAAACAACTGTTTTCCTGATCCAGTCTCATCACTAAGAAAGAAATACATTGAGAGAACTTGAACTATCTTATAAGAAATAGTCATTTCAGGTAGATATAGTCACACAATTGTCAATCCATTTTAAAAACAGGCTAATAAGAACCCTATCAGACTAGAAATGTAGGAAAAACTATTCCTATCTTGTTGCTTGCTCACAATGTGCATGAAGTGGTACAAAACAGATACAACCCTGTCCTGAAGAGCCACTGCCCCACCAGAGACAGCCCCCATGCAACTACTTGCCCCAAAGGCACAGGAACATGAGGTTTCTCCAGACACAAATCTGGAGCTAGGCATCCAAGAGTTACTTGCTTACCCAGACCAAAGTGCATTTTGCCCAGACAACTTGGGCTTCTGTTTTCAAGGCTTTGTCTTTCACTGGTAGAAAGTTACGAAGCACAAGCAAAACTCAGGTCCAGAAAGACGAGATAATTTTCTATTGCACCAAACACTCATGATTCCTGACAGGATATCATAAAAGCTAATGCTGTTTACAAAGCAAATCATTAACCCTCCTGGCACTTTTCTGTGGTACAGTCATGATCATTTATCAAAAAACTTTCCTAGTAATTAACCCAATTCTTCTCTGTCTTTCCCTACTTACTTTGGTTCTGAATTTTATTATAACCTCCAACACTTGCTAAACATCTCCTGTCAGTCCTTGGAGCTGCATTTACCATCCCATCAGGATACTCACCCCAGCAGAAAATCCTGAACAAGATTTTCAACAACACCTGTATGACCTGGACTCATTTTCAGCTCCCAGATGCTCCAAATTAGGACAAGAACTCACGTGCCTCAAAGGTTTTAACATCTTTATCTACATTCATGACCTCTCCCTACCAGCTTCGCTTCACATATATTCTTTAAATCTCAAATATACACCTTGGAGAAACCCGTAAGAGTAACACAGCACATTCAAGCACTTTTAAGCAGCTCCCTCCCAAATACTGTCTCTAAGGAATCTTAAAAATGCTCAACTAAATACATTTAGCTTTTCTTCAGCTTTCCTTAGAAGCTGAAGCCCCAAAACGTGCTTTTGCTGTCCAACTCTAAGTTCCTAAGCTCTTACCTGCTGATAAAAGATGAGCTTGCAGAGGGCATCCATCTGCAGTCCTGAACCACAAACATGTCCCTTAATAGCTGTGCGCCTCATCTTCCCACCTAAAAAGGGTCCCCCCACCTCCTGCACCGCCAGGATTCAGAGCATCCACCCCTGGGAGTGGGAGCTGTCGCCCACAGGGAATTCGACCAGCGACGCCTCAGTGGGTCTCTCTTTTGAGATAGTACCTGGATTCACTCCTTTAACCCAAGCAAGTAATTAATCAGCACTGTTCTTTTAATAATATGCCCTGCAGAAACAGGATACTCCAGAGGCCGCATCAGCAGCATCAGCCTAAATGCAGCCTCGCCGCATCGGACTGAGGAGCCCTTTCCAGGAGCTGCCGGCGCTCAGTACCTACCGAGGAGACAGAAGCCATGTCAGATGAGTGGCTGCCAATGCTGGGTGTCTTTTTGTGCCTGTTCAACTGCAAGCTGATTTCCGAAGCCGTGTCTGATTCAGTCTGCTCAGAAAACAAGAAGTATCTTTAAGCTGTGCCGAACGAGCACTTTGCAACAGTAGAGAGATAAACCAATCGCTCATCAGAGTCCCATTAAGCAGAGATCAGGTTAGGAGTGCGCAGGAGAGTGCAGGGAGCCTCCCCAGGGGCATCCCCTCCAAGCAGCACTGAACGTCATCATTAACTGCCTCCAAACAGAGCTGCATGCCCTGCCTGGGCTCCGGAAAAGGGCTCACAACAGCCTGGTTTGAGACCCAGGGAAACACCTAAACTCTTCCAGGATGGAGCAGTTGCTCTGCGTGACTGGGGGCTTTTCTCTTAAGGCTTTTCTCATTTATTCATGATACAACCAAGGTATGCTCTAAAGCAAGTGCTGGTGCCCAGGAGAAACATTCTCATGAAACCAGCTGCCATTCAGGGAATGCTGTGAACACTATTTCAGCCATTTCTGGCATCAACCCACCTCAGACAACAGGAGAGGAGAGGATCTGCTCAGCTCTTTGACTCTTTCAGGTTCAAGAAACTGATGTGCTGTCAAATGAGGTTTATTGTATGCTGCAAGTACAAACAAAAAAGGCACAAACACAGCTTGTCAGAAGTCAGGAAAATATAAGAAAGTCACACTTTTGTTTAATAGCACAAGGAAGGAAGAAAAGCTTGTGGGAGACACTGGAGTACTACCTACTTGCCCTGTCTGTGTCACCTGTCATTGAAACTGATCCTCTCCAAGACAAAAAATGCTAATTAACATCCTGGAGCTATTTTCATTGTTTTCATTCACTGTGTGGGAATGTGGAACTCCCTCTAGTGGTTCATTTAACGCTCTTATCAGCACAAGGCTGATGTTGCCCGCTTTGTATAAACTTAACTTACACTAAAACCACATAAATCTGCCTCCTTGTCAAAGAAACCAAACGTTCACATTTTCATCTCATAGAACACTGCCCTGTACAAAAGGGCACCGAAGTATTTAAACCCACAGTTTCACCATTGCAAACACCTCTCAAATACTCTGCTAGACACAGAGGTGGACAACAGCCAGATTATCTAAAAGAAAAAAGTCAGAAAGCTTGCTATCAATAGCAAGATGGTTGCTGGACTGCTTAAATGTCTAACTAAAACCTATTTTTTCTATCTTTATCTTCTCCCAATAACTCTCCTGAAGATGACTTTCTCCATCCCAGAAGAATTTGTTTTGAAAAGATAGACGTATATGGACATGCATGTTCATATACACACTTGTTTAGCATGTTAGGCATGATAATACATTCTTTGGTGCTCAAAATGCCCAAGAGTTTCTTGATTTACCATTCATTTGATATTTACTATTTTTATTTCCAGTCTTGAGTAAATTATGGTATCTAGCCCTCTCCACAGACTATTTGCTACACTGCAAACAAGGGTCTGTAGAGGAGGGTTTCCAAGGATGAGTTTGGGACTCTAGATAAGGGGAAGCTGAAATCTTGGTTATCTATGTGGACACCACATCCCTGAACAGGAACATGGGGCCTGGCGCTTTGAGCCACCATGCCCTGTGACGTGCCAGGCACCACAGGATGGGGCAGTGCTTGGCACAAGGTGCCACCCAGGGTGGGCACAGCCACCCAGCTGTGCAGTGTGACCTGCCTGCAAGCTAACTCTGACAGAGCCTCAGAGGGGACTGTCCTCCCTCCCATAACCAGGGGTTTGACTTAAATTGGCTCAATCAAAGCCTCTAAGTGGCTCTACCTTTCCTTGGGCATTGCCTTCCCACCCTTCTCACCTCAGTCCTGGCAGCCTTGGCCTCACCACCTTCCTTTTAGGCAAGCTCTTAGCTGCCATTTTGGGCTTGCCAGCTTTCACCCTCTGGAGTCATTGCCTCTCCTGGGCACAGAAGCTTCCTCAGAACCTTCCCTCAGGCACTTTCCATGGCTGCAGCTTTCTTGGGCTTCTTCACGTAGGCTGCTGCTTCCTTGGTTGCCTTCTCCTTAGCTGTCACCATTAAACATGTCCCAGCTGGCAGCTGGGGACATCAGTCCAGCCATGGGCTCTGCTCTGGGTGAGGGGAGAAGCCTTGTGAGCAGGAGTCTGTGGCACAACTCGCACGCTGACACTGGGTCTGGCACCTTGGAAGGATCCACAGGCTGCCAGCAGCTCCCACAGCCCTCATGCAGGAACAGGAGAGACGAGCACAAGCTTCTTGCCAACCCTTTGAAGCCTTCATGTTTTTGCTGAAGTAACAAACCATCAATCTAGCTGCAATTTCCTGGCTCTGAATTTAATTTTAGGCACTATAAACTCTCTAATTTGATGATGAAACAATATGTCATTTTCCTAGCCTGGTACATGCACAGAAGCATGGTGATGAAAAGTTGGCATAATATATTACCTTCAGCAAATGTAAATCAAAAAGAAGAAAGAAAAGACGTTACTCACTCTCTGTGGTTGTGTAAATGTTCACCATGCTCTTTGCAAGATTAATGCTGTTTGCTCGGGCCAGTGCCTGAGCAGCAGCAGAACGATCCCCATCTTCCTCTGGAATACACGAAAAGCCAAATCAACACGGTAAATAAATAAACACAAATGGGCAGTGTGTCAGCAAGCCTGTGTGTGTGGGTCTCCCTCCCTTGTTCACTCTGCCTAGAGCACACTGCAGTTGCATTGCACAGGGCTGCTCTCCAGTCATCCGGGTGCTCTGATGTCTCCCCTGAGAAAAGCTCTTCACACTGTGTCAGGAAATGTAAATACTGGATTAACCCAGTCCCCAAGACAGACCAGCTCTTGTGAAGAGCTTCCAGACATCTGCTAATATCATCCTGAACTGAATGAATGAATAAAGGAAGAAGTCCTGAGAAATATTAGAATGATCTGGCATATAAATGGTCGAACTTAATGATATTAGATGTCTTTCATAAACCAAAATATTCCATAAAGAAAATATTTGCATTGACCTGAAGTGCAACTTGGGATTTTCACTGGAATGTTATATGAAGTACGAAATAAGCCAAGAAATTACACAATTAAAAAATAAAAATCAGATGAGTCTGTGGAAAATCCTCTCAAACAGGTCTTACTCAGGTACATGAGGACAGGAAATTTGGAAAAAGGGGGTAAGATGCTCTCTTTTCGTAGGTCTTTGCTTAGAAGAGAGCAGAGCTATGGGTAATCAGAGCCCAAATGTAAAGTGAATTGCAAATAACAATAACTTTTTCTCATAGTAAGAGTCACTACAAGAGCCCATCAAACCCAGAGGAAGAGGCTGCTAAAATGGTGATACTACTGACACCACCACGGTTGAGAACCTAGTATCAGAACCCAGAAAGATCAGACTCCGCTTTGCTTAAAGTTTAATATCGAAATTCACCTGTGCATTCCAAAAAGACACAAAATGTCATTTAGGCACTGACAGCCAGTGGTTATATCAAGGTACTCGAAGAGCCAGTGTATTTATTGAACACTTTGCTTCACATTTTATTTCTTCTATTTGTGTTAGGTTTATCTCTACTACTATAAAGTGTTTCTGAAGTCCCACATTTGAAGAAAATACAATCTTGCCAGTGAGCAAAATAAAAGTGAGTTCCCGTGATGTGTTGTAGGTAGCGCAGGGCTGTCCCAAGGTGAGGTGCTTGCAGGTAAGGCACAGGGGCTGGTAGTGGGGAGGAAAGCAAGGGAACATGGCACTGTCCCCTTCTATACTCACTCACACTAGGGTACACAAGATTTGTTCCCAGAGCTGTTAGTGAAATATTCCACACAAGCTAACTCTGCACAAATTGCAATACAGGATAAATGGACAGATGAAAAAAATGTGCAAAATGCAGAAGGGTTAGGGAAGAAAACAGGCTTAGGGATGGCTCTCTATTTGGATTTCACAGGGTGCGGTCACAGCCCTCAGTACCTGAGTAAACAGCTGAGTCTGTTCCCTGAACAGCTTCTCTCTCTCCAGATGGTTCACCAGGTTTAGGCTGGTCTGAAGACTCGCACATTTTTCCCTCAGGTAGCTCTCCATTTATTTCCATGTTGTTATGAGCGGCCAAATCAGATCTTTCCTCTTGCTCACCATCACTTTCCCCATCTGTGAGCACAGGCTCGATCAGTATCTGCACCCTGCTTGCCAGGGACCTCGCTGTGGGCTTGTGCTCTTCTGCCATGACCAGCTCCTCCGTGGGCGTCCCTGGCTCCAGCGTACTGCCAGACACATCCCTGGTAGGCAACTCGAGTTTGACGGAAGGCGCTCGCACAGGCAGTCTGGATTTCTTGGAGCAATGCTGCACCACCTTCTCTTCCTCTGGCATCAGCAGCCTCCCATTGCTCTTATTCAGCGAGCCATCTCTTGTAACCAGGCTGCCTTTGCTCTGGGCATACGTGGATCTGGGAGTGACGGAAACAGAACCCTTCCTTGCAGGAGTGGAATAGCTTGGCTCTTCCTCACTAGAAGACAGTGTTATTGTCCTTTTGTAGGGGGTCCTTGTTTTGATGAAGGTGTCAGGTTTTTCTTCAGCACCCTGGCCTTGCCCAGACTGAGCAGAGAGCGAGCGGCACAGCTTGAACTGCCGACCATCTGCCTTGGCCCAGCCCGGCTCCGCCGCCGAGCTCCCCACGGCCACCGAGTCTGCTCCCTTCTCCCAGAAGTTCTTCAAGTTCCTGAAGTGTTCACGGTCAAGGCCGATATCCTCCTCTTTGGTACTCATCGACAAGATTGTGTAGTTCACGCCTTGCTTCTTAGCCTGGCTGCTTTCCCCCTCTGTGGGCAGCGGTCTTGGGCTTGCCAGCGGCTCTTTCTTTGCAAGGCTGCTCTCTGCTGGCCCCACATGATTCACAAACTGCTCGGATCTGGCCAAGGTTCTGCTTGGTTTCTTAACTGGTATCTTGCTGGGAGCATAAGCTTCTTCAGGTGGAGTCTTTGGTCCCTCTGTGGTGCTGGTGGCCCCATCAAGAGCTTCTCCTCCAGCTGCAGTGCTGGGCTGAGGCACAGCATCCTCTGAAAGCTTGGTGGGCAATGGAGATACTCCATGATCTACAACAAAACAAATGCTCAGAGCCTGTCCCACTGCATCACATCCAATCTCCCCAGAAGGTCTGGGCTGCAATTTTTCAACGAGAAGCCATGGGGAATTTTTAGAAATCATCAGTATATTCCAAATTCTTTTCCATATTCAGAATCTAAAAAGCCCCCTTCTATCTGAAGAAAGCTCTGAAAAGCCCAGTCCTTCTCCATGAAACAGGGCATGGAAAAAATCCACTGAGCTCTAAACTGTTGCTGTGAGTTGTGGATTTGTTTACAGCTTCCCTTTCAATTTGATAGCTTCTCTACTGGCTATTTGCTATGTTCCAAAACTACACTGTACATTCAAGGCTGGAAAGAGAGAGTAAGTTCTCTTCTGGATTAAAGAGCTGAGAGCCAAGCATTCAGTTTAAAATGTACTGAAAGCCTGGAGAAGTTTTAGTCATCAGATTGCTTTTTGCCTCGGTCCCTGTTGCCCTGGGTGTAATTCATACAAATGTTGGCAGTCCATTCTTATATGTCAAGGTACTCTTCGTTATTTATTTGTACACACACTGAAAAGCATCTTGCCTCTTGGTGTTTGATGTTGAACAACAAAAACACCAAAAGGTCACTGAACAAAAAACTTACCTTTTCTAGACAAATGAAAGCTGTTTGTTGCAGCCACAAATGGACTTGTTCCAGTGTCACTCTCTGAGGAAGAGACATCGTGTATACTGGATCTCTGAACAGAAAACAAATCCTATCAGTTCATATATTCTGTCAAGACTGGATAAAATGTATTTTATTTGAGCAGAGACAGCAGGGCAGGCAGCCTGTGAAGTCCCTGTCAGTAGGTATAGACATTGTGAAGCTCCAAGGAATAACAAAACAAAGCGCAGAGGCTGTGCCTGTACTACCTTGTATGATGCAGACAACTGGACAGGAAGTCCTTGCTTTGGTTTTGGCAAAATTTTCTGCTCTGTGGTTTCAAGAGTAGGTGTGCTGGATCTGTGGGAGAGGAGAAACGCCTGGGCAAGGAGGTTGTGGTAATGATGTGCCTGGCTGGGTGCTCAGGCAGTGTTCAATATCACCTCAGTTCTGCTCAGACACAGAACTTGCTCAATAAAACCAATGTGTGTCAACTACTAGGTTTATTCACACTTGCCCCTTCTGGGAAGTGCCAGAAAAGCACAAGGGCCATGCAGAAGGGAGATGCATTTGTATGCTATGGGCCAGGAAGGAACAGGCCACACCTTGCTTAAGACTGAATGAGCAAAAACAAAGCAAGCTTTTCAGGATTTAACCAACCCCCTCCCCAAAAAAACCACTGGATGTTGTGCCAGCAAAGCAGAAGAACCTCGGGCTTGTTGCCTCTGGATCCTTCATTAAATAAACAACACCCACGGAGCAGCTGCAAGAGGTTTTCAAGTGTTGTCAAGGTCCATATTTAATATTTAACTGGAACAACTGCTAGCTGTGAAGAATGATTCCTCATTCTGCTGACCAAAAAAGTCAAATGAGATGGGAACAACAATACATGAATATGTGAATATTTTAATTGCCTCTCCATAGTTCACAGATATTGAGTGAGGTCACTGACTTGCTCATTGGAGTGTTTTTAGGGGATGTTTCTGCTCAGTCAGCACAACGTGAAATCCTGCCAAGCCTTGATGGAGAGTGCTTGAGCACTGGATACAGAAGCTGGCACGAGCAGGAAATGAGCAGTTTCCTCAAACAGTTCATTTTGTTAGTGTTGCTCCATAGCAAAAATTAAACAAATAAAACCATAATTACTTTGAAAAACTAACTAGCATATCCTGACATTAGAGACAGCTTCCATTTTACTGATCCCTTATCAAATCATGCAGGAAAAGACCTTTGTGGGATAAACACATTAGCACTTGATTATTAGGGGTGGATTGATATTCTGACAATTCCTGGAAGAAGGACTTTAAAAATATCCTATAGAACATATTACTTATACTGTCTTGGAAACTCAGTTAAGGACCAGGATTTAATGGGTGTAATTCAACTTTCATTAGAAGGGAGAGCAGCAGCCAGAGCATTGCACATGCAGCAGTGTTACCTTCCCTCTTCTGCATCAGCAACGTGCTCAGGGAAGGCAGGACTCGGGGCAGCTTTGCTTTCCAGACCCACCTGGGTGTGTTCGTTGGCCTCATCTGTAATGTAACAGAGACAACTGAAAAATGGCATTTCATTAAACTTGTAATGGTTGTTGAGTTTTGTTTGAGGAAAGAAAAAGCTTTCCCCAATGAAAATGAGTCCCACCAGCACAATCCCTGGGGGTTTAAGAGGAGAGGGCTGTTAGGGGTTCTGCCTGCTCTCTTCATGGATGGGGAGGCCCTGGGGCAGCAAATGCACTTCCAGACCTCACAGGTTCAAGAGGCCAAAGCTGCCCAACGCCCGACTCACGCCAGGAGCTGTCGCATCACTGGAAACCTCCACAGGATGCTGCCGTGACTGTCAATAAAGTTAATCCGTTCCAGGATTTAAATTCAGCCTTTTCCTGTTTTGACTCAAGTCATCCGATTGGCAAACAAAGGAGGAGGCCAATACAGTTAATGAGGAGATCCCTGTTATTTTTACTGGCACAAGGCTCGGCTATATCTTCTAAGCTTCCAAAGACCCCAAAGGAAAAACAATAGAGGACGGTAACCTTTACAGCAGACTGCCAGGGTATAAAATTGCATTACATGTTTTGTTAGAAAATAAGTTTTCTCACTACTGCAAAACCAAAAGGATTAAACTCTCAAACAGTGAATAAAAACTAAGCTTTGCATGGTCAACAAGCTCTGCATTTATTTATTCACATGCAGCTAGGTCTATTTTAAAGAGAAAATCTACCTGTTACAAGAACTGCCAAAGCATTTTTGGATATACTGCATTAAACTATACAGTAGAAAAAGAAGCTCAGAGGATTCAGAAGTAATATGAAATAGGATAGCTTTGCTTGTTATCTGGTTGGAAAACCGCACGAGGCCTAAGAGCAGGCCAGTCCTATGGTCAGACAAGACTCAACACTGTTTGTGTAGTGCCATCCAGCATAAGCACAGTCAGCCTGCAAGTCACAGGAATATCCAAAGATTCATACCCCCTTGCCTGTGCATCGCTATGGAGAAAAATGCTGCATTCCCAATCTTGCTGCCCACCCAGCACCTGGCCCTAGGTGCAGGGACACAGCAGCCACTGCTCAGAGCTGTCTGCATTACGACTGCATGTCTGGCACACATGGGAGGGGACAGCCGGGTGGCCCCGTGATTTCCACAGCAGCAGGAAATCGGGGACTTGCTTCTGCTGAAAAACAAGAGTCTGCTTGTGTAGGAAGGAGCCAGTTTTAAGGAGCACGTTTCTGAGACAAGGACTGTTCTGCCCATGCAAATGTTGATGCACACAAAGCATCACTGAACATTGTTTTAGGGGAGAGGACCTGAGGCATGGCTGGTGGCACATGCAGGCCATGGCACGTGCAGGAACACTGAGGAGATTTATTGATACAGTGAGCCACATCCTGCTCTTCTGCCTCGGACCTGGGGGACAGAGATGTCAGAAGGCAGCTGTGCTGGAAGTAAAGGAACCAAACACAGAGATCCCACACTTTCCCTTTGTCTTTTGTGGTTGAAAAGACCTTGACAAGCAAAGACTGCATTCATTTCTCGCCTCACTTCCAAAGGCACAGTGTCATGCTTGCTCTTCACTCACACTTCTCCTTCAGACAGAGCTCTTCACTCCTGGATGGCAGAGGCAGCAGGAAGTCTTCACTTCCACCCATTCAAATCCCTGCCCTGCAAAATGGCTCAGCCACTGACACAGCTATGCCTGGCTCCTACCACCACACATAAATAAGCTATTTTAGTACATTATAATCCATCAAGACAAGCAATATGCTTTTGCTAACTTTAGGATGAGACAACATAAGAAGCAAATTCCAACAGAAATTAGGAGTGGCCTGACCAGTTTAACTTGTCCATACATATATTTTCATACATGTGTATACAGCCACTCCTGTTCTAACACTTTTACTCATTTCCTATCCACTCTAAAACAAAGATTCTCAGTGCCTGGGAAAAGCACAACTAACTGTGCATCAGGGCTCAAGTGCCACAGCAGGTGGATAAAATGGTCTCTCTCGTAGGTGATTTTTAGCCCTCAAGTACTGCACATAAGCTCAAGGAGAAGTTACCATCCAATTCATCCATCTGTGCTGCTCTGCAAGCTGTAGCTTAAATATAGGGTATCTATCTGTTTTGTAGATTCATATTACTGCACATGACTAGTGCTTTCTACTACAATCAATACCAACTGTGAACATCCTTAGGGATCCCCACAACCCTCCCTTCTGAAGGTTAAAACCCTCCTCCAGAAAAGATCATTGGGAATTTTCCTTTGGAAGCACAAAATTACACCCCTCCTAAGCCCACTTACCTTGCAAAGGAAATCCCAGCAATTGTCTCAGTGGGGCTTTACCATGCAGGAATTTTCTCATTTCACTTCCTAACACAGACTTAAGTCTTAAATCAGGAGTTATGAACGCGTTACACAGATTTGACTAAATGAACACGCACCCTTTCATCACCTTGAAAGCCAACACAAAAGCAAACAGACTGATCTTTCCAGAGGAAGATAAAAAAGGTGTCAATATGGCAAGCAAAGGCCCTTATCTCATCTAAGGTGAATATATTAGCTGCAGAATCTTGATGCTCAACCAGTGATGTAAAATGGCAGTGGAAAAAGTAAGAGGCAAGAATAAAGTCAAATGTTATACCTGTGCTTTATCAAAATAAGTCTGAGAACAGAAATAGAGGAAAAAAAGGAAGAAAAAAAGTTGAAAAAGGAATAAAGGCTAAATCTAAACATAACTATTATAGTTTAATAACATTTGCTTCTTCCTTCTTAAAACATTAGTTAAGTAATGCACAAGCAATGATATATCTTGCATAATACTGTTATATTAGTAAGGAGATTATTTTATATGATGACCTGAGACAGCATCTCATATGTGCACATCAGCCCTAAAAGTTAAATCTAAACCCAACAGTACTTCAAATTCTGCTTTCCTGAAGTGGGCAGTGAGCTAAGGGTGCAAGGCAAAGGGCAGACAATCCTATTCACTGCAGGCTGGTAGCTGGGCTGCAGGGAACAGAGCATTTGCCCGACCTGGGCCCTGGCAAGGAGGCTGCTGAAGCTCTGCCCCTTCATGCCAGGAGGGTGCAAGCACAAATGCACATCCTCAAAAAGCAGAGCATGCTCTGCAGAAAGGCCAGGCTTCCAACTCTGCCAAGACAGAAAAAGTTTTATATGTTTTAGCACTCTGGAGGTATGACAAAATAGTAAATTTAATGACATCATGAATCCATAATACCAGGGATAAAAGCAATTTCATATGAAATATGATGGGCTAGTTCTGCATGAGAGGCTCCAATGAATGTATGCTAAGTTATGGCAGCTGTCAGAGGTAGGTAAAGACCAAAAAGAAAATGAGACGCTCAGTGAAGTCCCTAGTCAGAATTTAGCTTTCAAAATGTGTCTAGGTAATGTGGAGCAAGGAGGGGTACCCTAAACCCAGGCAATTCATGCTACAAAAACATCCTGGCCAAGGAGGCCCACCAAAGGAGTGATCTATACTGCTGCTCCCCACCAGCAGGAATGGGAAGCTGGGCCCAGGAAAGATGGCTGAACTGCTGGAGATGACATTTGAGCGCTCGACAGATGCCCCTTTGTCAGGGACAATAGCCTTTACTGAAAGAGAACAGAGCCCAGCTATGGGGCCCTTGTGTTAGAGACAGTGGCAGACTTTGCTTAGAGCTGCCTGTCAGGACCAAGGCTTCCCCAGGGCAGCAGCAGCCAGTCACTCCCCAGCCATGGCTGAGGATCTGTGACCGCCCACCCTGACAAATTGTCCAGGAGCTTGTGTGACACTGGGCTGTGGGGGCGGCTGGGCTGTCATGTGAATCATCCCCAGCTCTGCTTTGCACAGATGTTCAGCACGAAGTTCCAGCTCCAAGCTGGTTATATTTGGACTCTGAACACTGTCCAGCTTGTTTCACACAGGGCTGATCTCTCGCCCTGAGCCGACAAATCTGCTTTGATCTGTTTTACATAGCACCATGAAAGTTTATTTGCATGTCAAACAACACACAACACATCTGCTTGCAATTAGCACATGGTCCCAGATACACCCTGGCTGTGGCACACAGCCTGGGTGCCATTCAGGCCTGGCCACAAATCCCATTTTACTTTGAAAACCACATTTTGCCTTGGAATTATTTCCATGTAAAAAGCTAGGCATGGACCCTCTCAAGTGGGCAAATACATGCCAGGAGAAGAGAGGCACCCTCTCCCTTTGCAGAGATGTGACTGAACCCCACCACCCCAGAGGCCTGTGAGAGCAGCTCTTGTTAGATCACTTCAGGAATTGGTGCAGAAGCATGTGTTTGACCCAAAAATACCAGCTTTATGCCAGAAACTGCCCTACATCATCCCCTTCTTTTTTTACTTACTTTTTACATCCCCTTTGCTTTTTACCTTTTATTTCCGGTAAGAAATTATACCACTGACCTCTAACGAACAGAAATTTTAGGAAAAAGAAGCTGATGTGGGGAAAAGGCATTCGCTGCACGTGGCTTTTGCCTTGGCCTCTACCACACTGTAATTTTTGCCTTGGTCTCTGATTTTGCTAACAAGGGATGTTTTTCCAGTACTGAAAACATAGCTGAGAATATCCTTATCACAAAACAGGGACTGGTTCTCAACAGACTCTCAGAAGAGGGAGACTCCCATCCTGGACCAATTTTTTCTGGTACATCAATTTGTTTTCTTAAGATGCAAATTGACATACTTACTTTCTAGTTTGCCCTTTTTCCTTCTAATTGATGCCCGAAGTAGATCCGGCCCCTCCAAGTCTTCCTGAAACCGTTTTGCCTTCGCTTCTGAAAACCATTCACCTGTCACAAATTTCTTCTTCTTTTCATCCTTGATGGAGCCTTGTATACGCCTGAAAGTCAGTAAGAGCATTACACACCAGAAAGATCTCAAAAGCTTCGACTTCCCCTGAGCTACCTTTGTAACATGTCCATGGGTTCACCTGTCTGACACTGCGAAGGATCCAGAGACTGTTCTCTGCAATCACAAGAGCCAAACCAGCATTAAAACAGCAGCTGATTTATTCTTTATCTGGAATGGGAACAGCACCTTGTAAACACAGGCTTTCACCTCTTCCAAATTTCACAAATCCAAATCAGTCACCTGGCAAGGAGATTTGTCCACTTGCTTGGCAGCCCTGAGAGTTTAGGAAGGGGTGGGGCTGTTTGTCTGTCTAGCACTTCTCCATTTTATTTGTCTATGAATCTCTTTATAAGCAGCAAAACCTTTTGGATTAAATTTGCTGCAAACCACAGAAATAAATAATGATATTTAGGGAAGCGTCCTGTCCCTGCAGTGTTCTCCCTGGACACTGCTCCTCTCCCAGCTCCTACTGCCATGCCCATTTTGGCACTCACATGGTTAGCTCTCCTTCCTGAGCATGGCTTTTCCTACTGTAATTGGCTCGTGCCCACCCAGGGCTGGTTTTGGCACCTAAACCTGTCAGTGTTCTCTTTGCCAGACTGCACTCGAACCCTTCTCCAGTTATTTTGTTTTTACACCATGGCTTAGCTGCCTTTCAGCTGGCACTGCCTCCCATAGCTCACCACAGTTCAGCGTTCCTGTGAAACCTGAGAAGCCACAGGAAGCTCCCACCTCAGCCCTGTTCTCAGCTGGAAGATGGAGCCAAACCCCCGGATAACCCTGGAGCCTTGAAAGGTCACATTTGGCTGCCTAAAGGCCAGGAGGAAGCAGGTATGGGATAACTGGGCTCAAGCGTCTGCAGGCAGTGCTGGGGGCTCAACAGGAGCTCCCATCTAGACCAGGGCTGCACCTGCCTGCATGAGGATCTCAAGATTCTGGGGCAGAGGAAATAGATATTTTAATCTTGTTGACACCAGATCAAGGAAATGTCATTGACTTCATTTGGCCAACTAGGCAGGTTGTGTTGGAATCAAACATGTCCTACTGCAGGTGGACAAAGTGACAGCAAGGAGCTCTGGGCAGGACATAACTCACTTCCCTCCCAAATCAAAGCCTCCGGTGCAACAGCTTCCAAAGAGAAGTGAGACAAAACCAACATAATCCAAACACCCTTTTCACCAAACGTCCACTTCAGAGGAAAGTTTTATCCCCTTTGAGAAAGGAGCCAACAAACTAAAAACAAAATTAAAAAAAAACAAAAACAAAAACCCAAACCTTTTTGAAATAGTTTCATTTCAGAGGAGGGGTAAGAGCACGCAGACACATACACCCCAAGTCCAAGCTTCTGGCTTCCAGTTGTTTCCCCAGCTCTCACCTCCAAGCAGAGGCCAGGGCACACAGGCTCCCAAAAGCCTGTGGCAAAGCTTCCTGCTCCCCCTTCAAGCCTTGAGCATCCCTTCTACAGGGGGCTTACTCTTTTTTTGGCTCACTAGTAAGTCAAAGACTCACATCCTTATTTGGGGTAAACTGGTACAGTGCCATCCACACTCCCTGAGCTACTAATTTCTTGCCATGGAGAATTTGGTGCCAGCTCCCTGAGCCTGGTGCATATTGTCAGCCCAGATGGTCTAATGGCTGGCATTTAAAAAGTGACAGCAGCAACAAGAAATTCTGATCAACCAGACCTGAGCTCCAGGATGGCCAGTGGCAAAGGAGTTGAACTGAGCGAGAATCCCTGGCTCTGGAATGTCTCCCTGCAAAGCTCTGGCAGATAATGTAGCCTCTAATCACCCCTCTTTGCATGATGGATGGTGCACACACACCCACTTTAAAGAGCAATGGGGGGACATAAAGCAGAGAAGGGGATGTAAAATTTCATTTTAAAACACACTATGGCCTCTCTGTGCTATGCTACCGAGTGAGTAAAACAAGGTAGCAGCTACTCCCCTGCTCAGACCTCTGGCACCAAGAAATCGGCAGCTTCCTCCTCACAACAGGAAAGGGGTGAGTGCCCTTGGCATTTCTGAGGGCTGATGATTAACTCAAAAGGAGAGACCAGTCCTGCAGTCCTGAGGAGAGGACAGCAGTGACAGCAGGATGGCTGAGAAAGCAGGAGGTACAATGAAAAGTATCATGAAAATATCAGGGTCTGAGCAAAAGGGGCACCACTGCAACTCTCCTTGTTGTACACAAACACACACACACACACACACGCTCCTCTCTCAAAGAAGCGAAGAAATCTCCTCAAGGGAAGCTCACATCCTGCTGCTATCAAACACTCACTCACCTGATCCGATCCCCATCCTTCTTCTTCAGCTCTGCATCTCTCTGCAGAACCTTCATCAGCTTTTCATACTCCTCCTCGGTCAGGAAGCTCAAGTCCAACATCTTCCCTACAATCTTCTTCAGTTCTTCAGCTGGCTGGAGCAAAGACAGAGCAGGCACTACTCCAGCCCAGGCTGCCGCAGTGCCATGGGCAGCCCCTCGTCGCTGCCCTGGTTCTGAGCAAGATGCGGCTGGAGAGAAAGGATTCACCACAGCATGGCTTGGGTGGAACTCGCGTTAGCACCTGGACCTGCACTTCCAGGCTCTTGGCTGGCACGTCTCTCTGCACTGCATGCCTTCTCCTGCCAGGAAAATTCTCTCAGCAAAATTAGGCTCCTTTGCTTTTCTTCAGGCACAGTTGCAGTGATCTGGATGCCAACGTCAATCTCAGAGGGAAGCACGGGAAGGAGCAGGCTCCTGCCACCCACCAGAACTGCCTCAACAGGCACGAAAGCTCATCTCAGCAACGGCAACCCCGGCACCTCTGGCATGCACTCTCCTCAACGGAGAAGTCTGCTCTGTGCAGTTCAAGCACCCCTGCAAAGAAATAGCACCGAGATGCCTTTTATGATAAGCATGACATATGGTAACTGAATGTGTACATTGGGGGTTTTCATTTGTTCTCCAGCACAAATTCCAGAACAAGCTGCCCTACTTTCCTCCCTATCCTAGAGCTCCTCACGTGGTATTAACCTAACCAAGACAATGTTTTATTTTAGCCCTTTCCTACTAACAGGTAAACAGTTGACTCAGCATGCTACAAGCAAAACATGCATATAAATTACCAAATTGCTTGCTTGGTTTTTACCTCCATTCTTCTTCTCCTCACTACTTTCTCCCCTAAATGAGACTAAGGATAAGCAGCCAACCTTTATAAGGAATTGGAAAATGACAGAATAGCAACCTGCAAGCATTTCTGCTGCATATTATGCTGTGAAATACCAGGGGCTGCTCACGTTCTAATATGTGTGCCTTTTGCTTTATGCTGCACTGATATTTGCTATTCAAACACTACTGGTGCAGATCACTTTGTGTTTCAAAAGACAGTGAAAATGGCCAGAGGCTGCAGGGTGTGGAGGAAAGGTAAATCAAGCGTTGCCTTGCCACTTTATTCCTTTTCGTCTCTCCTGGCCAACTGGAGGGCAGTAAGGCACACCTTCAAGGGAGTAAAAGTTCTGCTGCTGTCCATGTAGGCAGTTCCTAGCTCACTCAATTTTTCCACTGTTTCCAAACCTTTCAAGTGGTTGTGAGTTTCATGATACTTTGCTATTTCTTCTGAAGCCACAGCCTTGAGAGACAGATAATTAAAAATTAATAAATCCCATCTTTCATGGCAAACATGATCTAAAGGTCATCAGGCACATTCCCTAACCTCAAGGCCTGTATCACCATTACTCTCTAATCTGTCCTTTTGAGGATACCAATCTCAGACCTTTCAGGCCACCTATTTCAGTGCTTTGCTGTCAGCAAGAAACTCCTTCCTATTACCTACCCCAGATCTCCCTTATAGGTGTCAGCCCGTTCTAGCCACCACAGGAATCATCCCTTTGCAGCCATCCTCACAGGACTTGACACCTCAGCCTTGACAGCTTCGTCAGGTTCCTCACAGCTGGCATCTTCATCATTTCTGTCACTTCTTTGGACTGTCTCTACATGGTGCACCTCTTCCATTAACTGGTACATCCAAAGCTGAGAACAAGTGCTTCAGCTGAACTTTACTCATTTGGCGTCATTTCACAGATTTACCTTACTTTTTGGATGATACATTCCCAAATGTTTGCCTTTTTTGTAATGGTGTAACAACATGTTAAAAGAAAGAATAGGCATCTGACTATGATGTTTACAAAGAAATACCATAGAGCACGGCATGAAAAGGCACATAAAAGGAATGGGCATTGTCATAAAAACCCTTCATTTTTTGTAAAACATTTTCTATTTATTTTAGGCAAGTATGGCTGTGCTTGTCACACTACAATTATAGCCTTTATCATCTAAGAACCTATCAATACCACTCTCAATAGCTAAAACAGAAACAAACAGCCCTGATGAATCTCTACTGTTTAAAGCTACATTTCATCCAGCTTGTCATGGTTCTCCCATACATAGGTCCATCTACACTCTCTGGCTCTCAGACACGATCCTACTTCTATGAAGACATTCAGAGAAATTTCTGGGACAGATTTTATTTTTAAAAAGGTATCTAGGGACATTTCACAGTATTTGCTTCTCAAGAATTTTTATTTATTTTTAACAACCCCCATGACACGTGGGCTGAAACTGCTTCAGAAAATATTTTCAGTGAAGACTCATGTTGATTCATCAGTATGGCAGTCAATTAAAAATAAAGGCTACTTCTTTGTAAAGAGCCTTTTTTTTCCCCCCATGAAAATGTTTTATCTTACTGAAACAGCTACAATAGAAGGAAAAGGTTAACAGAAACCAAATAGCCAACTCCTTTTGTTTTATATAGTTAAAAATCAAACCACTTGATGCACCTGCTGTGGGAAAGCAAGCTGGGCCAGAAGATCGCTCCACCGCAGGTGGAGGTTTTGCTGGAAGTGTCAGGAGCTGCAAAGCTGTTGACTCAGCCCTGCAGGAGTAAACAAGGCTGGGAAATGCTCTCCATCTGCAGCATGGCCACGGGACTGTCCCTGCTGCGCCTGAGCCTGGGCATCCTCTGATGGGTGCCCCATGTGTGTCTCGGGCACTGCAGAGGCTCAAAACAAGAACCCCACCATGAACCACTCCGGTGCAGAGCATTAAGGGATAGCGTGTTAATTGTTTACCTGGGTCTGCCAGCGCAATAGATTCAGGATAAGAATCACCTGACAGGTATAGTATGTTATCAGGCAGGCACAGTGCTCTGTGCCCAACCATCGTCTGCTGCCCCGATTGCTCAGGCCCTGCGGCAGGCTCACACTCCTGCAGCAGCACCACACAGCTTGGATTTGCTCTGTTAGATAGCACATAATCCTCTCCCCTCTCAAAGCCTTGATAATGGACAGTTTGGACACCGCAGGGGTGATGTAACAAACACCTAAACCCACTGATCCAGAGGAAAGCCAGGCCCCTGTGGGTCCCACACAGATGGGAACACTTTCTGCATGTCCTGCTCAGCCCTGGCCTTGCCACCTCCGTAAGCAGCTGGGAAGGGAAACACTAAAGCCTTACAGGTTTGTAGGGCAATGATGGTAATAACCGCACAGATTTTACCCCAGACTGGGGCTTCTTCAGTGCAAGCACTTTTTTTTAGCTTACTGATGTAAACTTGGTTTTGGACAAACTGTGACAAGCACAAAGAAGGCTGCACTCTCCTTCCCTCCTGCCAGTGGGAGACCCCTCCTAGGTCAGGATTACCCTCTGGTGGCAGGAGCAAAATGGAGAGTCATAAAAAAGTGAATTGTTTATGTCCGGATTAGCAGCTTCTGCCCATAGCCTGTGGCACAACTCAGGCTGCCCTCAGATTCTGTACCACCACAACACCCCAAAGCAGAGTGTTCAGCCCTGATGGGTCCTGCCACTGTCACAACAAAGCAGATGGGTAAAATGGATTATCATGGTTGCAGGAAAGACTATAAATCTGAGCAGAGGAACACACTGAATGTCCAAAGGATTTTCTCTCTTCTAACTGCTCCTCTGGGGAAGAGAACATCACAAAGATCAACTCACATGCCCAGCCGTGTTGACAAACACTGGGTGTGGAGAGGGTGTGGAGACAAGCAGCAGCAGGACCCATCACGTGGCATAACTGGCTGCATCTCCTACTGTGATAGCTTTTGATTTCTTGTGGCTCAGTTTATTCTGAGCCCAGACCTGGGTGGTTTCTCTCACATCCAGTCATTGTCTCACATCACACTCTCCAGTAACGTCCAGCACGGTGGAGAATCTCTACTGTTTTATTAAAATCTCTTCCCTCCCCCTCTCTTTGGGCACCTCCAGTGAAGGACATCCATTGATCAAGAATGGCCCTGAGATGGCACAGAGGAATTGCAAGAATTCAGCAGAGCAAGCAGGTCTCTAGCTCAGCCACTTGAGAGCAGCCAGTAGAGCATATTTTAGAACAACAATACAATGCTAAGACAAAAAAATGAGCAAACTCCCCTATTCAGTGCATGTGGGGAATGCATAACTGAGGAAATGCTCACTGACCACATCAGAAGTGGGTGAATTCCGCTTCTTTGCACTCAGCCTCAGAAATACCTCGGCTTCCAAAGAACATCCCAAACCCAGGACATTAAAGAAGGTTCAGTTAAGGATGCATAAGGATTTTTTCTTCCCCTTTACATTTCTACCCAATGCAATGTAACCACCACGTGAATAATTATCTCCACTGAACTCTGCTCATCTCCTTCTAGCAAGGAACTGCATGGGTGGAATTTGCACTACACACAATTTACTTCCTTTTAGCCATTTTTAATTAAATGAACCATCCTACGGTTACCACCTAGGGTAAACAAAAGACTGAACTTCTCAGTGTTAATCATTATTTCCTGGAGCCAACATCACCAACATAAAAAAAAAGAATCAGAGAAGTGTGAGTCAGACTCCTTAAGGTCGACAAGTCCTTTTATTGGTAATAAACTGATAATCCAAAGCTATAGTCTAAATATTTGAGACTTCTGTTTATTTCATAGGTGGGAACTATTTGCAGAGCTTGCAGGATGTAGTTCATTGTAGTTCTGCAGATTGCCAGAACACAAATAAACAAGCACAGCCACCTGGGACACCGAGAAATCCCCTAATATGCCAGCGAACAAGGATGGTTGGATCTCCAGAGAGGATGCCAGTATTTCAGAGACTTTGCTCTGTGACCCTGCCAGACCCACTCTGCCTCCGTTCATTCCCAGCCCAGGCATTCCACTTCCAGGAGCTTTGGTGGAGGTGAGAGGGAAGCGCTCCCACACGTGCACTAAATGCACTTGGCTTTGGGGTGGGGGCAGGGGCTTGTGCTGAGGTTCGTTCTGAATCTGAATTTATGGCCTCAAGAAAACAACTTGTAGAAGAATTTGCATTTATTAGTTTGTAACGAGTCTTCATGCCCACAGCTTAGCTGTGAGCCAGTTTAGGGCCTCCCACAGGCATCACTGTGCTTCTGCTGCACTGACATTTCCATCAGAGAAACATCCTGGTGCCCAGGCTTCCCTCTCAGCCAAGGGAGAACAGACACACTGTATGAGCTTTAAAGAACTCAGCTGTCCTGCTAGCAGGGTTTCTAGATGCCATGTGGTATGATGAGTACTCCTAAAAGCATCTTCTTAGTTGTTATACTTGAAAAGGCAACAGTAAATAAATATATGGTATCTAAAACTGAGCAATTAACAGCTTAAAGCTAGAACACTGGAAATATTTCGATTAATCACCTCCCTGTCCCCCTTTGTCACTCACTCATCCTCAGAACCCAGATATTTCAATATGAAAAATGGGAGATGGAAGACAAGTTTTGACTGAGTTCAAACGAAGAAACTGCAGGAATGGAAAATGAAGAAAAAAGCAACCACCCATGAGAACTTCTGGCTGTTATTTTTGACCCAGAAAAATATTTGCTGACCTCAACTGTGCTTCTTTCCAAACACAATTTCTCCATGTTTGCCTGCAGTGGTGACATGTCTTAAATTGCTTTCCTGACCCTGCTTGTTATGCCCCAGTAATTGTGAGCTTGCAACACCTACCCTCCGCAGGAGCCCTCAGGAACAGAAAGTATGTTATTAAAAAAACCCCACAATGCTAAAACCACCTTGTTTTCTAATGTGGTGGGGAAGTTAAAATATGCGGGGCCCAATTCCTTTGTAATCCTGTGCCTGATGAGCTCAATGGCACGAGGCAGAGTGTGGTGATAAATCCCAAGGGAAAACAGTGCTGCTTGTTTAGGAAAGTCTGCATACTGAGGGATCCTTCCTTCTGGTCACTGATTATTTTTAAGGCTCAGCCACGCCTGGATGATTCTGAAATACCTTCATTCCAGTTTTGAGTTAACTGTGAAACAGCAGGGTATATCTCATCATTGTTGGAGGTATTTGGAAGGTGTAATTCCCTCCAACATCTGGGACAAGGAGTTTTGGAGACACTCTAAGAAGTAATCTCCTGGTCAGCAGTTTCCAGATAGTGATGCCAAAACACAGAGGGGCTACATCCAGAGGCTGGGGTCACCCCCCATGTAATGGAAGGAGAGAAAAATTATGCTCAAGTCCATATCTGATCTGAGATCCACACCTTTTTCTCTTCTAATTCCCAAGCACGTGCTGAGGCCTGGACTGGTCTGTGCTGGGCCTGGTTATAGTACAGAAACACGCTACATTTAAATTTTAACTAAAGCTGTTCTACTTTGTCACCCCAACATACAGGGAGAGGAAACTCCAGGGAGAGTAAGCCCACTGCTGAAGCTGCCACATCACCTGCTTTCACAGATCGTTTTCCATGACAAAACAAATTCATACCTGGGAATATTTTCTAATAAACTGAACACTTTCCTTCCAGAAATAATGCAACTTTCCAATGCAAACACAGACTCAGTCATTAATTCACGTATTGGAGCCATGTATGTGCTCTAGGAGCTGGATGACCTGAGTGGGAGAGGAGGTTCTGGCAGCACTTGGTACTTACAAGAAGGAAAAAGGCACCTGTTTCCACTGCCTGTCCCCTGCCGTGCTCAGAGGTAGGCAAAAGATTTAAGTCTATCCAGTGAAGGGTGACATACAACACCCACAGTCATGAGGAGGCGAATACTACCAGGGATGGGTAGTCTCAATTCACAAGGAGATTAATAATTAAGTAAATCAGATGCTACACTAATTTCAACACAAAGCCACAGTTCTCATACTAGGCTCTCTCTACTGGAGAAAGTTGCAGTAGGGTAATTAGCTATAGGCACAGCTATAAACAGATGTGCTTAAACTAGCACAAATCTGCATGTGGACATAGCCTGTCATTTCGTTTAGCTTAGCATAAAAATTTAGGCAAACTCGAGTGAGAAGTCCAAACACAGATTGCACTGATTTAATTAAATCACTAAAAATAAAATCGGTCTCAGATGATCATCTGGTACCACTTCTTTGCACAGACAAAGTGTTTCTTCCATCTGTGCAGTTCCATGAATACTTGGCAAATCTTGAAGGGAAGCAGGGAAGACAGACTTTTTGGATAAAAACAACAAGGTCACCTGAACTGTTGAACAATGTAGTTTTATTTCTACGTGAATAAGATTGGGAGCTTTTATATGAGCAGTGACAACTCTAATTCTGCCTAGACACAAGTGTATGATGATGCTGTTGTATAAAATGCACATTATGCTGCCGAAGGTAAGATGCCTGCCCAGGGACACTCCATGCTGGTTATTTTGCTTTGCAGTGTCAGCCCTGTGAGCTGCAGGTCTGCAAGAAGGCAATAGCTTGGGATGAACCGGCTGAAGCATTGGAGGCTCAGCCAAGCAGCCACCCAGAGCATCCTCCCTGGGTGAGTTTCTAATCCCATCTGTTTTGGCCCTCCAAGATGAACTGCACCATTAGGTTTAATTTGCAAGAAAAGTAACTTGGTTTTGATTCAAGAGTCACTAACAAACTCTTATTTTTCTCAGGCTCTGATGCTTGTTAACACCCCAGGACAGTCTTGTACTCCTTTCAACTTTGTTGCAAACATTTATTATTGCTGTTTTTCTCCCCCCCCACACACACTCCCCCGCTACATCTCTGAAAGCAGATAACAATATTGATTTAAATGCAACCAAAGCAAGCCTGATGTACAATGAACACTTTGTCCATGTTGTGCCATACTGTGGCAAGGGCTGCCCCTTTCCCAGGGATGGAGGCCCATTAAAGGGACATGATTTATGAGATCAGGAGGAAAAAAAAGAAGTTTACACTTCAATTACAGAATTGTACAGGAGAGCAGAAACTTGGGTCACCACGTGGAGTTTCTCAGATATTCTGCCAAAGGCGGAACAGGGAAGCAGGTAAAGGAGATGGGTTCAGCCCTCAGAAACAACTGATCCTTGCCTGCTGACACCCTCACAGAAGTTTTACAGGGGCACGTCAGTAGATCTCGGCCGTCCAGACCATGCCCTGTGGTCTGCCCCAAAGGCAGTGATGAAAGTGCCTAGAATGGTCTATAACATCACTGGACAGAATAAACTGCATTGCAAACTCTTTCATGTGAAAATGACTCACTGCCAAAGCAATCCAAGAAAGACATAAGAATCAAACAGCAGTGTCCATAGGTTACCACGGCTTATACGACAGCATTGATCACACAGGAGAGATGGATGCAAAGGGAACAGAAATTAATAAATGCTGTTGTTATTGCCATGCCAAGTATTTACAACAATATGCATAAACAAGGAAGCATAAACAAGGAAGTAAATAAAACCAGGATGGACTAGAAAAATACAGACAAAACAGCAGAAGTCACAGGAAAGTGACACATCACGTTCCAGGTTTTTACAAGCAATTTAGAATACAAAGTGGGGAAGCAATAACAAAAAGTACACTATAAATCATCAAAAGTACCCTTTATTTTCTAAAAGTTTCCTTTTTTTTGAAGGATTTTTATTTCACGTTTTCTCTACAGAGAAAGTTGTGGATGCCCCATTCCAGGAAGTGTTCAAGGCCAGGTTGGAATAGGGCTTTGAGCAACCTGGTCTAGTGGAAGGTGACCCTGCCCATGGCAGGGGGGTTGGAATGAGCTGATCTTTAGAGCCCCTTCCAACCCAAACTATTCTATGATCTCTCCTCTGAAAACCGGCAGCTACTTCCCAAACTTAACTTTAATAGACGGGACAAAAATACTCTGCGACTAATTGCAAGCGGCTTTGATAACACAATTAATCAATGCAAGACAACATACACTTTTATTTACACAGCCCAAAGTCCCGGCCAGCCCCACGGGTGTGATGCCCCATGTAAGGCGGGAACCCGTCAGCCTGCTCTGCGGAGCCAGCCCCGAGCCGTCACCTGCAGGGCTGCGAAAGTCGCTGCCACCTCAGTGCCCTCGGCCCCGCCGGACCCTGCCCTGTTGCTGTGCCAGGCGCTGTCCTGACTCCGAGCGCTGCCGCGGAGCACACGGGCACCTGCAGCCACGCTGTCACAGGCACTGCCGCCCCTGACACGGGCGCCGAGGGCTGTCCCCGTGTCCTGCCCCGCTGTCCTGCCCGGCAGCTACTCCGTGCAGCCGCCCGACTCCACGCTCCCCCCGCTGCCGGCGCACGGTACCCCCGGGGGCAGATCCTGCCCGGAGGGGAGCTCTCGGACCCCTCCGGGGACCCTTGGGCACGCCTGGCCCCGGGGCGGGAGGGCAGGAGGGGAGCGGTACCTCCGCCCGGCCGGCGAGCGAGCGAGGTCCGGCAGGCAGCGGTGTGTCCCGCTCGGCGGCCGAACCCAGCACAACGACACGGAGCGTTCGCACCGAGCCCGGCCCGGGGCTGCGCTCCCGCCCCCCCGCACACCGGGACCGGCACGGCGGAACGCCACAGTCCTTACCTGCCCTCGGCGGCGAGGGGGCGGGAGCGGGGTTATCCCGGGCTGGAGGCGGGGTTATCCCGGGAAGGGGGAGTGGTCATCCCGGGATAGAGGAGGGGTTATCCCGGGAAGGGGGCGGGATTATCCCCGAATGGAGGCGGGATTATCCCGGGGTGAGGTTATCCCGGGGCAGGGGCGGGGTTATCCCAGGACGGGGCCGGGCCGAGCCGTGCCAGTCCCGCGCGGAAAACCCGGTCCGGAGCACGGGAGGGAGTCCGGCAGGTCAGGAGACCTTCGAGGGGCAGGTTCGGGTTGGAAGCAGCCTGGGATGGCGATCCTTTCAGTCATCCCGAATACTGTTTGCCCTTATTGTATATTAAGACAAAGTACTGAGTGCCACCCTTGTCTCAGCCAGGGTAGGACCCGCCGTGGAAAGGCAAGATGTTAGGAGAGGTGTAAGGTGTTAGAAGAGCAGATGTAAGTTACTAGGAGAGGTGTAAGGTGTTCGGAGAGGAGGTGTGGGCAGGAAGGCCACCTTAGCCCCAGCTCTCTGTGGGAGGCAGCCCCAGGGCTCGGAGCAGGCAGAGCAGCCGCTCCATCTCCTCTCAGCATGGCAGAGTTGCCTCCTTCTGAAACAAAACCTGTCCCTCTGCCCTCGGCCTGTGCCTGAGGACAGGAGGGAGTGGAGAGGGATGCTGGGGAACGAGCGTTATTCCAGTGCTCGACTCAGGCAGGTAACATAGAGTGAACCCGCCCAGCCCCTGTTCAAACCTAAGCGAGCAAAAATTAAGCTCCAAGTCAGGATTTGAAGGCACACTTCCAGCAATTTCAGTTTATTGGGATTTCTACTCCCTGCTGTTTAGCTCGGTAACTCAATCTAGACCTGTGACGCTGCCCCGCTCAGCGTCCCGCCGGTCTCCGTCCCCTCGCACCAAGGCACTGCTCCCAAGAAGACACAGTAAAGGATACATTCGATAAATCTTAGGTGGGGAGGAGAAATCAGGAGGCACCAGGAGACCTGGGGAATGTGCCTCCCTCACTAATTCCCCGGGGATATTTTTCAAAGTGCCAGTGCCGCGTTAGGAAAAAAGCAGCGCACCCCTGAAAGGATGCAGCGCCCAGGCACGGAGAGCAACACGCAGCTGGTGGCTGTCCCTGCTGCCCCGACCCGCCCCAGACACGGCAGCTGCCCCAGTTTCCATCTTCTGTAACAGACAAGGCTGAAGCAGTCACACTTTCACATCACTAACAGTTTGACTTACTGGGTGCTGGACAGTCAATGCTTCTGCATCAAGTGGACGCAGAAACAAGAGCTTAGGGTAGGATTTATTTCTGGCCACTCCTGTTCAATGCTAGAGAAAAATGTGACCTGGGAGTGAGTAAATACAGTCACATGGGGACAACTTTACACCAGCCTGTAAAATCAGTGCAGAAACGCGTTTTATTACCACAGCCTGTGCCTCCCATGCTTTTCTTACATTTCAGTCTTTTTATATCTTCAGGAGAACAACTGGCAGATATCACGTAAAACACTAAAATAGTAGGCAGAGGTGGGAAAAAAATTGGATTTACTTGCTGATTTCTATTCAGGCTTTCATGATCCATATCCTAAAATGAACTGCTGGTTCAAGTCTAAGATTTGGGCTATTAAGCTTACAGCATCAGGAGGTGTTCTGAGTCAGAGATGCTGATTGCTGCCTGCCCCTATGTCATTCATTATTATGACTTTTGTCTTCCAGAACAACTGCTCTGTGTACTTAAGGCCTGCTTCCTGGGAAGTGACTGGAGATTGCCTGCTGATGGGAAGTAGAGAATAAATCTTTTGTTTTCTTTCACTTCCATGAGCAGCCTTTGCTTTCACTTTATTAAACTGCCTTTATCTTGACCCACAGGTATTTTCCATCTTATTTTTCTCCACCCCATCCTGTCCCGCTGAGGAAGGCAGTGACAGAGCAGCTTGGTGAGCACCTGGCATCCAGCCGAGGTCAACCCAACACAAAATGGTTCATTCATTGATATTCCCATCATGGAGAAAAGTCCCTCAAAACCCACACGACTTTTCAGAGTACAGTGTATGACTCCCTTTTAGATGAGGTGCACCTCTAGTTCAGATGAACATTCTGTTATCTTGCCTGTGTTGGGACCTCCGCAAGTACAGCCATAGCACAACACATTGTTCTCAGGATTTTCTTTCTATGCTATCCTTTTTCGTAGCTCAAATCCCATTAAGCCTAGAGTGTTTTCAGTATTTTTAGCTGTGACTTTCGGAAGGCTGCCAAAAGATAGCTGAAAAGTATATAGCAGTGTGATTAATGCTCTCTGCATTTCTTCATGATTCGGCTCTCTTAGAGGAATTAAATGTGGAAGCATGAAAAAATCACCAACTATTTCATTGGGAGCTTTCATTCAAATTTTTCCAACCTCAAAATTTCCTCCCCAGCTACCTGGCTACAGCTCTGAAATTAGTGGAAGCACCAAGGGAAAAACACAGTGCTTTGAAGATGCAATTTACTTCCCATTGTCTTATCACAAAATTATTTTACTTAGAAAAAACTGCTTCTCAGTTTTGTTTCCTGGGTGTTCAAATTTTGGTTTACAGCTTGCCAGAATAAAAAAAGCAGATTAAATCCCCACTCCACTAGGACAAATGCTCCACCAGCAAGCCAGAAACCTAAATGCAGACTCCAAAGGAGAAAAAAACCCTGATAAATGTGTGTATGAGCAGGATCCTAGTTCTATCTGCAGAAACTGGGAACCTAGGACTGGACAGGGGCAGAATAGCAACATGTCTTTTTAGACACATCACTTGCAATCCTGGTGTATATCTTACTTGGTTAGAGAAGGAAAGTCACATAACAGCCAAAATTCAGCAAGTAAAATTCAGTGCAGGTCAAGTGACTCTACACGGAGCTCATCCAGTTTAAACCAGCTAAGAACCTGGCCTTATTTTATTTGGCACTGTGGACTTCAGTTTTTACTGATGAAAAGCTGAGCTGCTATAATAAAAAATTGAGGCTCTGTGTGCTTTCTGCTGTAAGGTATTGGTTGGCAGCGAGAACAATGAAAGATTTTTGATACCATCTTGCTCAGCAGTGCAAGATGATTTTTTCTTTTAATGTAATAACAGTTTTAAAAGAGAAATCAGCTCATGTTTCAGGCAACTTTCTGAGAGACTTACAAATCATGTGGCCCAAGTCAGGGGAAAGATGTTACCGATTGCTTACAGCAAAGCCAACAGTTTTTATAGGGCCACATTCATGCCAGCTACCAGGGACGGAGTGGTATGGCAAAGTGCACACAGCCACCTATGGCTCGAGCAACATGAGAGGCTTGAGTCTGCACCACATACAAGGCGAGCTCCAGACTCCTCTCTGTAGTGAGAAGAGATGGTTACTAGAGGTGGGGTTTCCCTGTAGAAAAGAAGATGCACAGGCACCTGTAGAAAAGGAAAATCCTTCTGGAAAACAGACCTACAAGCCTGAGACCTTCAGCTCTATCTCAAGACTGATATTGATCAGGGGTCATAAAGGAAACAGGGGAGAGTTTCCATATCCATGGGTTGTATTTGTACTGCTCTGTTGCAATACATTTATTTCTGGCCAGAATGAAACCAGCTCAGAAAAGGAAATACCACACAGCTGCTCTTCCCACCACTGCTGGTCCAGGTTTGCTATGCTGAACTGAGGATCTAGTCTAGATATACAGCTAAAAGCATCCTGAGAAATCTGTTCTCTGCCTCCCAATACAGTAACCCAGTTTACAGCAGAAGACAAGATGGAGTGGAAGGTAAATTATTGAAGAGAGACAATCAGCAAAGCTTTACCATTTTCAGACAGCAATGTGCTGTTGATGGTTAAGTGACACTGATTGATATCCCTTCCGCACACTATCCCATCCCTACCCTCTGGATGTCCTGCATGCTCCCTTCTTGACAGCAGGAAGCCCTGAGAGATACATGGTTGCTGCTAACTGGCTTAAAAATTTCACTGTGTTGTAAGAGGAAATAATACAGTCTCTCCTGTTAGGAACACATCCTGGCATTCCTTTAAAACTAGCAAACAACAAATCTTCTCTCATAAAGAGGTTTCTTTGAAATATTACTGAGTTTGCTGCTCCTCTTGCAATCCAAATCACATTTAAGAAATGGATTTCTCTTTGTTTCTGACAAGATGTGCTAAATAGAGGCTGCACTGCTGCAGAGTACCACACAAGGAAAGGTAACACAGAGGCGAAGCTGTTTGCAAGATACAAAAACACAAGTACATTTTTCTCTGCTTAATGAGAATATCTGCAGTTAGATTACTGAGCAAACTCCAGAGAATAAAGATGAAGGATAAAATTATCTACAGTGTCACAACCTTCCCCACAGCTGCTGTTTCACCACCAGCACTGCAGAGCCTGTTGCATTTCATTGTGAGAAAGCTCATCCAGGGCAGGGTACCTGCATCCCTGAGAGCCAGTCCTTTCCAATCCACCCTCTGACCTCTGGGGAAAGCAGAGGCTGGGTTTGTTCATGGATCTGTCATGTAAAATTGGAAGTCCAAGCAGAAATGCTGCTTAGTGTTGTGGTTTGACTCTCGCCAAATGCCAGGCACTCACAAATTAATACACCCAGGGCTCATGAGTTGAGATAAGGAAAAACTGGAGAAAAAGATGCACTTGGCAGAAACAGGCTAAAAAAACTTTTATTGTTAACAGAATCAGAGAAGCAAATGAGGAATGAAATAAAACCTTCAAAAACACCATTTCTCCACTCACCCCCCTCCCTCCCTCCCAGCAGCTGCACAAGGGAACAAGGCATGGGGCAGGGGGGGTAGGTCAGTTCATCACCAAAATGTTTCTCCACTGCTCAGGAGAGAGGAGTC
>VZRN01000634.1:340526-367608 GCA_013397935.1 Dasyornis broadbenti
GTTCCATTTCAGGAGCAAGGCTTTTTTCCTCTTTGCTGAACCACAGTCTCTCTCAGGCATTGATGTGGGGCACTTAATTCAGTCTGTAAAAGCCCGCTTCTCCACGGAGACTCCCGCTGGGCTACAGTCTTCCTCCAGACATCCACCCGCTCCGGCGTAGGGCTGTGCGTGGATTTTAACATTCCCCGTGGACTCCATGGGCTGCAGGGGGACATCCCGCTCCACCATGGTCCTCACTACGGCCCGCAGATTTCTGACTCCGGTGTCTGGAGCTTCTCCTCCCCCACCTTCTCCACCAACTTTGGTGTCTGCATTGCTGCTGTTTCCCCTCACATATTTCCACCACCTCCTCCTCCTCCTCCGGCCAAAAGCAGTGCGTGCCCACCTCCACCTTGGTCTCTTCTTAAATATGTTTTCACAGAGGCGTAACCAACATCTCTGATTGGCTCAGCCTTGGCCAGCAGCGTGTCCATCATTTCAGAGCCACCAGGGATTGGCTCTGATGGACACATTCACAGGAGACATTTTGTGGTCTCCCCCCCACTAGCAAAAACTGGGGCAAGCAAAACTAACACACTTAGCAATATGAAACCATGCTATGCTCCAACATAAGAGTCAGCACACAAACATTTCAGGTCCACAAGAATCTTTGTCGCTATCAGCACTGCACATGGTCAGCTTTGGAATTTCTTTTTTGAAGTAAAAGTCCACATTTTCCTAGTTACTTTTGAAGTACTGTAAGTAAACACCTATCCTGAGAGAAGTCCCACTGAACTGCCAACATCAGTGTGAGAACTGGAATGGGTTTCAAAACTACTTATAAGCATAATTTTGCAGGACAAAATGCATTTGGTATTTAGTGCTTTAGTAAGCAGTCAAAGTAGAAAGAATTCCTAACAATAATTCTTTAAAAAGGAAGAAAGGAACATTAGTTTGAAGATGATTTCTCATTATGAAATATCGGAATATTTTTCCCTGACCCCTTACAACAGAACAGGTACCCCTTCTTTCCTCCCTGGTTCCATCAATCCAAGCAAGGCTGAAGCAATCACCTGAGTACATTCCCATCTCATAAAGGTCCAAGGAGGTTTTAAGCCACTAATGCACACAAAGCTTTTGTATTGCAAAAAAGGGTTTCAAAATAGGCTGTTTACTTTACATGCATGGAATAAACCAGGATTCTGCCAGACTTTTATATTATTAAAACATGAAAAAAGATGCTTAACTGCATTATGCTGATATTTACTTAGACAAAGTACTGCTTTTGCTGTATTTGACCTGAGGGACTACTGAACAAGATGAGTTTGGCTTACAGGAATAAGATCACAAAACCAGCATTTTCTAAGGAAACAGGAAAGATTTGCTGATGTTCTTTGGAAGTGCAAATTAAGCTGCTACATGAGGGATAACACATAAAAGTATTTAAAACCTATCACATGGATTTGTGCTCAATCACAACTAAAAAAATCCTTTTTAATCATCCAGAGCCAGCCCTTGTACTGAACTCCAACACCATTTGGTTAACTCTTTGTTCAGTTCATGTTCTAAAAAAGGAAACATTTGCAAAAAATGCAAGCCCCCTATGAATGACATTTGACACTTGAACTGCAAGAGAGATTTTATCATTCAAATAAACTTATTTCTAGAAGTTAGGGACCAATTGTTATTAATAATTAATTGTTATTAATAACTAATTAATATTATTAATAATAATAGTAAAATGTTGAAGTAGAAGTATAAGGAAGAGGCATTGACCTGGTTGGCTTAAAAGTCCAAACTGCAAGAAAGTGCTAATAGTTTTAAATCCTTTCTAAAGCCATATGATGACATATTCAAGGTCACTGTGTGCTTCAGCAGGGCCATACTTTTTAAAAAATAGAAATCATGTAAGTCATTGATTTGCTTTCTGTTTTTTTCCCATGCAATCCACAGGATAGAAACAGCCTTTCCTTAATGAGAGAGCAAATGAAACTGACCTTTCATGTCATTATTTACCACCACCATGCCCAGAGGTAGAAATTTAGGGGAAACCATTAATTATTGCACGAATCATGATAAATTTGACGATGCTGGTGCACCTTAGGTCAATGTCTCCTACATATATGTGTACAACAGATTCTACAACATATATCCACAACATATTCTAACGATGAAACACAGAGGCTAAACAGCAACTTTCTGCAGCACGTGTGCTCAGTGGTGCAATCCTCTCAGCCAGCCCTCATCCCTGCTCCCACAGCCACATGCACGTGGATGCTCCAGTGCTGCAGGAATCTCGCTGACACCACGGGACTCAAATCAAGGCTTCAAATGATCCTTTGTAAGGTCAGGGGCTTCCTGTCCCAGGAAGACACTCTAATTACATGTAATTACTGTTAGCAAGGTACAACCACTCTGATCTATCTGCTACAGGTCAGTTGTCAGCTGGGGTGTGACCTGCCTCCCAAAATCACAGTGAACCAAAACCAGCTTTTTCTAGAGATGCACAGACAGTGACTGTGGTGGATGCCAAACGGAACAGTCCCAGCTGGATACATGACGTTTACCTGCAGAATGAAAAGGGGCAGAAGGAAAAGCTGATGCTAATTAAATACTAGTCACATCAGTGGTGCTGATAGATAAGTCCCTGAACTGGGTTTTAAGCCTTTCTTTCTTTCTGGGGGCTGTCTGCTTATAGAATTGGAAGCTTTTCAGCATTTCATACAGGCTCCAAGAACATGTCACTTATTGAACATTATAGAAAAGGCCACCCAGTAGGAATTTTATATCATCTCTGGCACAGAATCAGTACTCAGTGCTTGGGGAGGAAAAGAGAAAAAAAAAGAGCCCAACTGCCTTTCTGTTAATTTTACAAAGCAATTTGATTCTTTGGGAATGCCCGTACAAGCCTGTGGCTTTTTGCTTTTCCCTTGTGAGAGTGGGAATGACAGGACAGTCTACAAACCAAGATTGTTGCAGCAAGTGGAGTGCTCTGTAGAGGCAGGAGAAGCCCAGCCGGGCGAGGGGAGGCTGCTGGAGCAGCACGGCGGGGTTCCTGTGGCACAGGGCAGCAAGAGGGGCATCGCTTGGGGCTCTGCAGCACCTCCTGCCTGGCATGGGCACATCCAGCCGTGACAGCGAACAAAGGACGCGGCCACACTCAGAGATGTGCAGACACAGCCGCGCTGCGGGCACACACAGGGAGCAGTGCCCCACAGCCACCGGCCGCGGACCGGGGCTTCTCCACCGCCGGGACTGCTCTGTACAGCTGCAAACCCCTGGTGCCGCGGGGGAAGGCGTGACAGGGATATAAGTGTGCCAGGCTGGGCTGCCCCACGGCTTTTATTAGCTCGCTTGAATCAAATTGCTGTGTACAACTGGATTAGACAGTTGTTCTTCAAAGGTCACACCCTACACACTATTAAGATTCATATGTTTTTCAGATGAAGTCATCTGAGCGATTGCTTTCCCAGTTGCTCCCACGGTGTGCAGGCTGCTGACAGTTTCATTTTCCGTTACTTCCCTCCACTTTGCAAAGTCAGTGCCCTTTTGATCACCAAAGGATAGCAAGTGCTTCCAAAGAACTTGAACAGCAGTGTATAACAAAGCCGTCGGACTACAGGACCTGAGCCCCAATCAGCTGACAAATAACTTTGGTTGTGTGCCACAAGCAAATCAAAGGCAGGACAAAACAAGTGCCTAGGTTTATCTCAGCTGGTCTCCTAAACTGTTTTTATTCAGGTTTGCTGATCTTCTGCTCCACAGTTTTGTGACGTCATCATGCTGCCATCCTTAGTGTAATGAAAATAATTAAGACAAGTCTAATGAGATTATTAGCAAAGCAGGAAAGGAGGCATCTTATCATTCTTCCTGAGAATTAAAACCAAGTAAACAAGTAACCTTCTCCTAGAAGGACACTCCCGGGAATCAAAAGGAAAAGTGTCATCAAGCCAGGCACCAAGCAAGCAGCTGCTCTTGGTTTACTTAACATCACCTTAACATACTGCAGCATTTCCAAAGTACTGCCCAGCTTCTGGGAACCCAGAGTTTGCCAAGGAAAATGCCCCATCATATCCCACCTCAAGAAGCCAGTGCCAGAGCAGTCTGGGAAGCTGGCTGCCAGCAGGCAGAGCCAGGCTCCAGCTGCCACCAGGGACCCCATGGCATGCCTGCTGGGAGAAGGGCAGCTGGGACAAAACCAACTATGCAACTATTAATTTATAATTAATGGCATATACAAACATTATTCTGCCTTCCCAAGAAAAAGGCTGCACAGTCCCACTAAATTCAGGCTCCTTCAGAGGGTAGCCGAGTTGCAGAGTCTGGATGCAGAAACAGCTTCTTAGTCTTCTCCAGGGGCCAGTTATGTGAATTAAAATGAAAGGGATTCACAGCCAGGTCAAGCTCAGGCAAGCAAAGAAATGCTCAGACACAGAAACTTCTTTAGTCTCTTTCCTAAACTGGAGCATGCCAAAAGCAAAGAGTTTTGTAGCAGTACATGGAGCAGGGAGCAGCTGAGGTCAGCACCAACTCCAAAAATTTCCTTGAAACACTGAGAAATAGAAAACTAGCTATTTTTTAAAATAAAGAATAAGATCACCTGGTAGTCATTTGACAGCATGAACTGGTGTGTTTGAAGGCACAAAACACATCCATTTAACATCAATCCACCTGAACCCTCCATTTCAGAGACAGCAGGAGCGGGTGGAAAGCCTAGAGGTCAGCCCAATTGCACTAATTTTATGCCAGGTTTTAATAAGGCAGAGTAATTCTAGAATTACATTATCATACCTGTTAAGGCAAGCAGCCACCATATAAATTATGCAGTTCCATGCACTCTTAAGCTGAAAGCATTTTTCATTTTAGGCAAGGGCAAAAAAAGCTGCCAAACTGAAGGAACAATAACACTTAATAGTTTCAAAAATTATTAATCTATGAAAATGCAAACAATTATTAGAAAAAAAGACCTTTCCCTCTGATAAGGTTGATAGACAGTTTAATCCCCAGATCCTCAGTGTGTATTTTCCTTTTCTTTTTTTATGCTTGATTAGCTTCAATTCTGAAACTACATGAAAAAGAAAAAGGTCAAAAGAAAAAAAGACATAAGGAGAGTTTATCATATGTAGGGAAAAGGTTATGTTGCCAATGCAAATTCAAGGGAACAGCAATTGTACAAAGGCAGAACCATTTTGCTGTGATTTGCCACGCAGAGGAAAGCTTGCTTTGGCTTTGACACTTGAGTCACAGAGCAGAAATGAACTCTCTGATGGTGGCACTTTCTCTTAGAAAGTCATTCTTCAGCCTGCATCAGTCAGGACACTCGTGGTGCTCAGCTCACAAGGGGTTAAAACTTGCCATGAATATTAACACCACAATTGCTGCAGAACCATCCCCTGCTTCTGCAACAAAATTGCCTCCAGCACTTCCATCATCCTGATCCAGCACAACCCAAGGCAGCCCAATCCCAGGGCATGTGGATGCTGCGCCAGCATCCCCAGGAGGTCTGGGGCAGCATCACAAGCAGCTGTTTCACTGCTTTTCATGTTTTTCTCAGGTCAGAAGACAGAGAAGACCACGGAAGTATTACTGTCAACCCAAAAGGCCTGAGCCAGATCCACAAATTTGTCTAGGTGCTTACATTCACATCAATTTCACAGAAAGAAGAAAGCTTGTTGGACAGGGATTTTGCTCTAGGAGACCCTGGCTTTTGAATGACCAAAAGGATAAAAGACATTCTTTCTGGAGTGAGGAAAGGGACAATATTAAAAAAAAAGACCCTTTACAAGGAAATGGAAATGTGCTTTCTGATAATAAGCTGTGCTCTTTCTGGAAATTGGATACAGAGGATAGGTGTGTTTCTGACCAAGTTACTTTGAGGTGCCAAGCCACAGTGCCTTCTTCAAAAGAGTTTATATTATTGATACCTTATAGACTTTTCACTCTCTGCAAGTTTAAAAATAACAGTGAGTTCATGAACTAACTATTAGTCTGCAAACGCTCCACAAAAGCTTATAAATATTTTTTTAAACCACAAACAAGGCTGTGCAATAAGCAAGCAAAATGTACTGTGCATTTGAAAACCGACCTAGTGATGGATTTAGAGGCTTAAAGAAACTCTTTCACTGCACCTGTTTGAGTCTTTAATTAAACACTTCTCTTCATCCCCAGCCATCAGCTGTGATATTGAACTAGAGAGCTTTATAAATCACTGGGTTAGACTGGGTTTAGTGTTGTCACACAATTACAGATTTAGCTTATTTCAGGAAGACAGAGCAGTTGGAATGCTGTTGAGCTTTGTCTAGTGAAACATGGAATTCTATAGGAAGTTTTTAAATTAGCTTTCAGGCCAACAGAAGCAACTCCTAAATATCCTGGCAGTGCTTTGTCTGGAGGATGCTGCCTTGCTTGGGGTTTGCCTCTGGACTTCATTTTTTAATGACTGACACTTCTATTTAGAGAGTGAATACATGGGAACTGCTTGAAAGGGAACATTTCTGAATATGTTTCAGTGTACAGAGATTTGAGTCACAAAGTCTGTTAACACACAGTTCCTGGTACTGGCCCCCTCCATTTTATCTCGAGATAGGAGTCTTTGCTCCACCCATGGCAAAGTGACTGCTGTGCTGCTGCACTCCAGGATGTTCTTTCCTCTTAGCCAAGCTCTGTAAGCAAGAGTTTCTTTGTTGTCCCACTGTAACTTAAAACATCAAACCAAACCAGATTTTGCTTTCTGTGTTCAGTTCTCCTGAACAGGCAGTGCTGCTCTCCAGGAGCAATGAGTTAGAAGTCAGCAGCTGACAAGTGCTATCTATTACCTTCACTGGAGAGTAACCCTGGAGGGCCTGGAATATTAGTGCTAGGGAGCCTCTGCTTTGAGTGAAATGAGCCCCACGTGGGTAAGAGTCAAACATAAACACTTCTGGTGTTCAGAATCCTCTGCAAAACAGGGTGATGCTTATGATCATTTGCTATGAGCTATACCCACTCTGTAAATGGTAATCTCAGCCCTTCATCCCAAGCTTAAAGGGGCACATGTTAATACAGAATTTGTGTTCTTGGCCCCTGTTCTCTCGTCAAACAGAACATTTCACCCTCCAGGAATGCAGTTCCATCATTTTTCAAAGCCTACATTGGCAAAAAGTGAATGTAACAGAGCAAAACCACGTATTAGCTGAGGGGGCTTTAAATGCCAGAGAAAGGACTTTGGTTGATTAATGAGATGGAATTAGAGGACACACTGATATTGTGGTAAAGATACAGGATCATGCAGATGCCAACTTGCTGAGCAGGGTGAAAATAGCTTCTTGCATCTTCTTGAAAATTGCTTTCATTTGCAAAGGACTGGGGCTCTATGAGGTGCTAGTCAGACTCCTGGGTGTTATGGAGCTGCCTTAGGCAATCACTAAAATGTGTCAGTAGGTTGTCTCATGTCCAGATCGCTTGCACTCATCCATAGCTAAAATCACTGGAAATCAGCAGTGGCTCCCATTTTAGTCTTTGGGGAAAGCCAGTGAGAACCTTGCATGTGTGCTTGTGAGCCCTCAGTGTTTCCTCAGTGAAGGTGAATCTAAATGCTTTTCAACTTTTGGAAGAAATCTGAATTTGAAATTCAGTCTTTCAAGGTACATATTCCTATTTGTACTCTGAGTCCCTTGTGATTCTTGGATGAGACATTTAACAGTTCCAAGCCTGACCTTCCCTTCATTTAAAGACAGGCACTGGCCACTCTTTGGGAATGCTGTGTGAAGCGCTGATAGTCAGGACTAAGGAGAAGACATCTCCAAAACTTTTGGAGATGGCTCATATAAAAATATCACCAAGCCCTGCCATCTGCCCAGAGATTGTTCAGGCACCTGCCATGCACAGAAATATCTGGCAGAATAAAGTAGTCCATAAACCTGACCCAACAGTAACTGATGCAACCAGTAACTTGAATTTGCTGAAGAATCTACCACCACATCACATGAGAGATGAGACAGAGCCTGGTCACACCTCTCCCCTCCAACCACACGTGGCCAGATGCTGAACCCCACCTTCCAAGAGGGCTTCCCATGCTGCAGCATGGCTCCTGCCATGGAAGAGGTGGCTGCCCTTGCCTACCACTAGAAAGATGGGATCATCAGGCATGAACTAGTCTCATGTTTTCAATAAGCATAGAAAAAAATCTCTGACCATTGTACTTGCCTTGGTCCCAGATGCAGGCACACGTACAAGGCAATGCTGCCCTCTGCTATGTCTGCAGGCACTCACTCTCCGTGGCTGTGCACCAGAGCCAGCTACTCCCATCACAGCTCAGGACTCTGAATCAGCCTCAATCAAATGACACGGAATGCAAAAAACAAATCTGGCTCCTGCAGGAAGCTGAACACCCTCAGTTCCTAATTAGCTTCAGAGAGGACATTTTGAAACCAGTAAGGACAAAGAAATCTAAGTTATCCTAATTAATTTTTCAAGTTCTAACCTTGCTTCATTGCTTTTTCACTATATAAATCCATTATTAATATTTAAATACAAATCACTACATTCACCTTGTCCCTTTTTTGATTAGTAACATCCAGCTTCATGGATTAAAACTAGATTAAACAGATTTTATTAGCAGTTTGGAAGATAACTTTTATTTGATCTTGATTTTGCTATGTTGTCTTATTGATGAGTCCAATATGGAAATTCCAAGGCAATCACAAGTCCAGTGCAATAATTCTGTATAAGACACGTTTTGAATTGCAAATGTACTGACAACATATTATCTACTCATGCCCATTTTTAAAAAGAAATTACAGCATTAACAAGAAATAAAGATTATTCCTTATTCATATTAGGCCTGACTCCAGTAACCAGATTGACTGTTAAATAGCTCCACAAACACTTGTACTCAGTGGAAGTACTTAGGTAGGCAAATACTGCAGGGCCCTGGCAAAAGTGGGAGAATCTAGGCTTCTCTGATTCAAAGGTTTATTATTAACAAAGTCCTTGGTTGCTCAAACCCCACAAAACGATTTCAAGTGAACAGTCACACCACTAGTCAGAGAAAGGCACACATGTGATAAAGGAGAATGAAACAGCTCACTGACGTGTTGATTCACAGCTGATAAGGAAAACAAAAAACCGGCTTCAAAAAATAAAACAGTTGAGTTTCAGTCAAAGCCAGAAGCAGCATCTGGTCTCTTTTCTCTCCCAGCATCACCAAGGTGCGTGCAACAATGCTGAAGATATTTCCAATTCTCGCCGCCCTTGCAGGTAAGAATAACAAGCTGATTGAAATAGCACTGGAAAAAAGGAACTTGTTGAAGTAAGAGAGCAGGTGAACCTGACTGGCAGACCAGGAGAACATTCAAGATGAATTATTTCAGGATGGAATGAAAATCATGGCTATACTGCCAGACCATTTTATGGAAATCCACAAACTGACTCCTGTCTGGTAAGAGCTTTTTGCTCAAGAACAGAATTTTGTCTTTGGTAGATTAATGCTTTGCTCTGATGTCAGGAAGAGACAAAGAGCTCTCACATGGAGCATTTGGATCTTTCAAGTGTTTCAAGGTCAGGTTTTTCGTATTTGGCTTTTGTCTCCCCTTTATAATAGGGCTGGAAAATCATGCGCCAATCCCTCAAGCACCAAAAAAATTGGGGGGATGCTTAACTTTAAGCATGAAAATAGTTTTTGGATTTCTCTGAAATTAAGTGAGGACATAATACTTTGTGGGATTTAGGAATTATATGGTATAGTAAAAACTATATATTATTCATGTTTCAAGGGCATTTCATTGTGCTAAGCTTTACTTTTAATATATACAGAAGCAGTCACTTTAAGTCTAATACTTCAGGAGATGAACAGCCCCTGTACCCACTACAGAAAATGAAAGTTAGCTTCCACATTTTTTCAAGATGGAATTGTGTGGTTTAGATGCCATCGAAATATTTTAAATAGTTGTTCCTGGAGTTTCAGTGTTCTAACACTCACACACATATAAACCCAACAGATTTTTACCTTAGAAATGAAAAGTAATTCAGAGTTGGTACCAAAACTTTTCAAAGCAATGTCTTCTAATTTGAAAGTTCTGGCTTTAAGACTAGCAGTGTGTCCATATTGATGGACACCACTGACTGGGGGTTTCTGTCGTGGCTCAGAAAAGATCAGAAAACTTGGATTTACTTCATGAGGGTTAAAAACTGCAAAGGACTTCAGTGATAGTGGGAGATTCCTAATTAACTGCAATGACTTTCTCTGTAGGAAGGAAACAGTCTCACCATAATGTTGATGAGTAAAAGACATGGATCAACGGTTTTTAACAAGTTATGGTCCTGTTCACAGTAGCTTTTTTCACTGAGTTACCTCTTATTTGTGCACTTTTTTTGTTTGTTTGTTTGTTTAAACCAAAAGGCCTGTATATGTGAAATGGGATTAGAGGTTGGAAGCCATAAATGCAAAGTGAAATTCCCATTAACATCCATGGTGAAGGAATAAGCTCTGTCGGGCTGGTTCACTTCATTGTCAGTCAAAAGCTCCACTTTGCAAATAGTGCTGGCTTTAAACAGCCTCACTGGACAATGCCAGTTTGATATGTTTTGACTTTATATTTTTACCAGAGCAAAGACTAGTTAAATTCAATGTATTTCTTCAAAATATAGTTTTAAGGAAACTACAATGCTTTGTGGAGTCATTTCTGCTAAAATTAATTTCTTCCAGAAAAGCTTGTAACAGTCAGGCTCTATGGCACTCCTGATTCCAAAACCAGAGAATGATAAAGTAAATATGTGAAGCAGATGACTGGAAAATTGATGTTTTCAGTAGAATAATATTGTGTTGAAAGATGGTACCCGTAATCCTGCAAAGAGCAGATAATAAATACATGTAAAATATGGCAAGAAAGTATCATCCTCTGGCCAACACTCATTCTTAAAGCTGAGAACAGTGAACTGAGATACCTAAAATAATATGTCACAGCTTTTGTATTAAATCTCAGTGACGTTTAAGCTGCTGTGAACTCATAAGACAAGTAGGACTGGCAGCCAGCCCTGGGATCCCCTCTTTCCCCAAGGCAGGTTTGACACATTTAGGTCAGTGTCCAGCCATTCCTGTGACACTGTCTTCACATATAATATAAACCTTGTAGTTTAAACCCATTGATTCTCATCCTAGCCACCACCAACATGGAAAGTAGATTATTACTGTCTCCCTTGCAATGAGCTTTTACTATTGAAGCCATCAAACAAGGAAAACAGTACCCAAAGAGTTCAGATAGATTTGCATACTGTACTAACTCATGAATTTGCAATATTTACATAGTTTAAAACGACAAAATAAATTGTTTATTTTTATAAACAATGTTTTCTCACACAGGGCTGGTAATTTCAGCAAAATACTCTTTGGTATTACTGGAGGTCCTGCTTAAACTCTCAAAAGCAGCACCCAAACATAAGATACACAGGTCCTGCATTGAGAAAAGTATTTTATATCTTTAGTCTCTATCATTAACATATGCAATAAACCCACATGAAAATTAATATAACATCAAATTCTCACCTTGCCTGTTTTGCACAGAAAGCTCCAAAAGACTTATGTTCTCCATCACATTCTCCTTCTGGATCTTTAGACATTAGCTTCGAAATTGGACTCAGTGACCTACCAAACCCCTGAAATTCAGACTTAATTTTCTGACAGCTCTAGCTTTGCTGTCATGCGTCATCACGGCTGGTAATTCACACAGAGGATAGAAACAGATAAATACTGTAAGTGGTGCTTGATTCCTTTCATTACTGTGATTGTGTAGTCAAGACTGATCGTAACGGTATGGGGAAGGGCTCACAAGTTATGTTTGCTCCCATTCTGCTTTGAGCACAACAAAACGGGTTGATTGAATTATCAAAGAACGCCATACAACCCACACAATAAAAGCAGTTCCAAAAGGTTTAGTTTGATGTAATAGCATTGGGGGGAAAAAAAAAAACAGCCTCTGGAGGCAAGCCCTTAGAAACCTAAACAAAAGCAAAGTAATTAACAAAATAAAAGCAGAGAAAGGCTGCTAGGCTCCACCCTGAGGGACCCCACAGTGCCACGGAGTCCCAGCCAGAACTTGAGAATGTATGAAGTGAGAACGCTGTAGGTGATGGTGCTCCACAGTGAAGGAGATCAGACATCTAAAGAAATAACTGCAAAAAGCCCAAAAAGGGCAAGAAGGGTGTGGAAGAGGGTGGGACACAGCTGTGAATGAGAGAGCAAGCCGCAAGTGCAGACGTTCTAAGTGAGAAGATGAGTATCAGCAAATGAGAACAAATATGGGTTTAGGAACTCTGCTTTTTAAGAATATTATTTGTTGTAAGGGCACTGCTATTCAGGGGGTTTTATCTGCTGGCTAGCTTTTACCGACTCCCAGCTTGTTATCACCAAAATTTCCACACAAAGTCCAAGGGAAACTTCTGAAAAGGAGAACAGCCAGATATGTCCTACAGGTTTCTTCAACAATACAGTGAGTAAGGCGCTCTCTCACGGCTTCCAGGGCCAGCCCCAGCTGATCTCTCCTCACACACTTACTGCCCACAGGCCATGCCAGTGGAGTTGTGGTGACTGTCCCTGAGAAGACAGTGAATGTCACGACAGGTGGGAATGCAACCCTGCTCTGCACGTACACGAGTTCTGGACCGCTGGGAAATTTCTTTATTCAGTGGAGTTTTTACAGTGCCAAAGAGAGCCAGCTGCATACCGTAAGATATTTATTTATTATTAATACTATGGAACTATATTTAAGATATCCTTAAGTCCTCAGAGAGTCTTGTTATATTTTATAGGGTTATCCTTACTACAGACCAGGTAATGTTGGTGTTCCTACCGTAGAGACTAAGGACTGCGGAGCAGTGAAATTTAGGGGCAGATGAACAAATTATCTAGGCTCCTAGTTCCCACTGACATGCCTGAATGCCCTCACAAACTGATGAGAAAGTACAAAAGTGATTCAGATGCTCAAACGACTTTCTCCAAGTCACACAGGAAGTGTGAAGCAAAGACCAGGTGTCCGAAAATCACACAAGCGCTGCAGCCCCTGGACCAGCTCCCTTTTCTCTTGTCTGGCAGAGAGTTCCCGCTATTGTGAAGGCTGCTTTCCTGGTGAGATGCCCTTGCCTATGACAATGTGTTGTTCCCCATTTAAAGGTCAAATGAGAGTTCCTTGACTCAGGCACTGCTGTTGCCTCTTGGCAGCTCAGTAAGAGGTGCTGTGCATGACAGTGGACTGTGGGCACAAAGTGAGCAGCAGGAGTGTTGGCAGGACTCTGCAATAAGTTGTCATAGCGGGAAATTTGCCACAGCAAACTTGCATTGGTATTTCACAGCATCCCATGGCTGTCACTGTGGAAAACAGAACAATTACAGGTCAAGGGCAAATGCTTCCTGCCCTTCCCAAGACTCTGAGAGGCTGCAGAGCCAGACAATATCTTACCCTGGTGGCATAATGAGACCATGTGGTAGGTGGGGGTGTCAGCACGGATGGGATTGGGAAGAACATCCATACCAGACAGTGACTTGCTCTAACCGCTGCCCAAGCTTCTCTCATGGCTGTAAAGACCTTGCAGAGCAGCCCGGTCTGCCTGGAGGGAGAGTCAGGGACGGGATGTGTAACTGCCTATGTGTACTCACACTACTGCCCAAACTTCAAGAGCTCTCTGTTAATCTTATGTTCTGGTGGGGAAATGAACCCATGAATTTCATTCCCAGCATAACACGTAGGGTATGAGTTCCCATCAGCTCAGTCCTGACAGGTGCTGAGCAGTCAGCAACACCTTCCTTTATAAGAAGAAATCCTGATTAGAGCTGTTGCTGAATCCTTGAAGACAACTGGGATTTCCTTTTCCATGCCCTGGTGTCAGGCTTGTGCTTGTGGGACAATCATATCCCATTGATTTTATCCTGTTACCAACAATTTTTTTCCTGAAATTTCAGTTCCCCTGCCTGGTGTCACAGTTGAGAGTTGATGTAAAGAGATTGGACTTAGAGGAGTGTCACAGTCCACACTGAGGATATTCTTCTCATGTTCACAAGTTTCCTAAAAATATTACAACAGGAGATTTACCATTGTTGATAGAGTTGTACCTTCTATCTGGTTTATCAATTACAGCAGAATTAGACTGTAATTTGCAGAATGTGCAGGTTGTAATACGTTCGGCACTGAACAGCAACAGCCAATATGCAAGAAATGGCAGCTGAACCTAAGACAGAACTGCTCACTCTCCTGCAGTATATCACAGCCACAGATAAAGCCTCTAGCAGTGCCAAGTACAAACTCTGGGCCCATCCCAAATTCTGACTCTAGCTGAATGCCAGACTGATGTATGCACACCTTGCCTGATTAATTGTGTGAATAGTAGTTACTCATTGTTTGCTTTCCTCAAGTTAAAACTATTTTATTAAATGAAAAATTATTCATGCAAGGGTGGTAGCTACAGGTTTCCTAAGTTATATATGGTACAATATATTATAATTTTGATCCATATGTTACACCTTAAATTTTAATCACTTGTTCAGGTGGGAAATACAGCACTGACATATGATCAAGCTCATCTTCTCCAGGTTTGCTTAGTCTTTCTGTTCTGCTGCATCAAATTTTCCATATTGCAACACACTAAATGCCATACATTTTTCTGGTCACAATCAAGAGAAATAAGCAGACTGTAGTTTTAAGTATTTAGGAGGGAGAATCACACAGTTTCAAGAGATCCAGGAGGGGAAAACCATTTGTAAACTGTGACTAATGATGAGAAAAATACCCCCTGAGAATTACACTCATAAAATACTGTGGGTGGTTCAGAATAAGTTCAACAAGAACTAACTGATGCAAGACTACCAAATGTCAGGGAAACCTTACGGATCAACCCCTCCAGTGCTTCCTCACAGCTTCTGCAGCTCTCACTGCAGGCAATGGGAAAGCTGCGCCTATAAGGTCTGTAAGAAACACTGCTGGGAAAAATTGCAGCTGGATTTCCCCATCTGAAACTAATTTCACGGTAAATTCATTTTCCCACTGCAACACATTTGTAATGGCTGTATTTGTGATGAATGGTTTGCATTTTCATTACGTAAAGCCAGCTCAATCTGGAAAGGCCATGGGTTAGTGCTAATCCCATTCTCCTTGGACACCAAGGCACAATCTCCTCTCGCTGCAGTTCCAGTTCTCCTGGGCTGGCGTGCCTGGGGAGGCTCTGACAGTTCCCTTTGCTCCCTGGAGCCTGCTGGTGTCCCTGGAGAGTGCAGGACTGGGGCACTGCTCTTTTGTAAATGCTTTCAGCCACCCATTCTGTCTTGTATTACTTGATCCTGTATCATTTTACCACCATATGGTAATTCCTTACCATTTTGAACCTATTCACAATAAAATTAATGGTGTTAATGCAAACACTGGGGGAAAATGGCTGCAATTGCTTATGGAAAATATGATTTAAGAAATCACACAACACAGCTGAATATAAAGTTGGATTTTCACCCTCCCGCTGAATGAGGCTGGTATTTCTTTTTCAGGCTGGTGACTCTTGAGAGTTTCAGAAAGGACTGGGAGCCTGAAAGCCCACACGTTTTTCTCCTACAAGTTTAAACAAAAAGAGAATCTCTCTACAAACTTGGCTTTACCCTGGTGGCTTGGCATGTAGCTGAATTAAGTCTCACATTTCGTTCCAAGTAGGAAACATATGCATGGCAATGGAGGAGACTGTCAGCTTTGGCTTTCGTTGTTTAGGTAAAACAATACTAATATGCAATTCAAGAACATATTTAATGTGCTGCTAAGATGACAAACCCAACTATATTGGAAACACTGGCACCATATCTTACTAAACACCAGAACAATAGCTTGCATTTTAAGTGGAATAAAATTATTTAATTTTATGAGATATTGAGATTCTTCTAACAGGTCTGTAATAAAAAAAAACCAAACACTTCCTTACAAATAGCATATATTTGCCCTGAAAAATTTGTTGAAAATTCTGGTTCTACCTAAAATTTGTGGGTTTTTTTAGCAACTAATTGGATAACATTTTCAAATTCCATTTTTGAAAATTGGAAAATTCTGCCAAATATTTTGAAGACAGGAGACTTAAAATTTTTGTAAAAAATTGCGGAAAATATGTCTTCTCCCACCTACTACATTTTTCAATATTCCTGACATCTTACTAAATGCTAGATGTCTTGATGACCATGTCATTCACTTGGGCAGTATACTCAAAATAATAAGAGTAAGCAGAGGAGATATTCTCTATAACAAATATGTGTGGAAAAAATATTGATTTTAATAAATACTGTTTATTTTAACCGTTAAGAACATGGCACTTTCTCTCTACTGTGGCAGCAAATAATGGAGCAAGCTCTAAACTTATGTGCATTTATAAACTCTATATATAGTTAAGACAAATCTATACCATTAAGATGTTTTTGGCTTTAAACATTAATGGATGGGAGGTTTAAATTACCAGATTTTAGGACAGAGCATATAACAAGCAGAGGCCATAGGTACTCCCTTATTTTACGCTGCTGCTTACAGTACAGATTTTGCAGCGTTTTGAGATCCATAAGCTCAGGTACAGTCCTGGCTGGAGTGGAATTAGTAAGACCAGGATCAGTGTTAATTCAATGTCCCTGAGTATTCAGCAACAGATTTTACCTTGCCTCAGGGTGAGGCCATTGCTCTGCAGCCCTGACGCAGATCTGCCTCCCAGCACAGCCCTTGTGAGGCTGCTTTTGTGTTTTGCTGCTTTTTCTGGTGTTGCCATGCCCTGCTCTGCACTGCCCACCCTCCCCAGCACTGCTGCAGGAGCTCAACAGCTCCGGCCCTGGCAGTTTCTCAGGCGAGGAGGAGATCCCACAGCCAGGCTGTTCACAGGCGGCACAAGGAAAAGGCAGGCAGCAAACAGAGCCAGGTGCTCACAGCACTGTTTTCAAGAGAGCACAGCTTTACATAGTATGCAAATATAGACCTTTTTACTAACTGAGCCTAACTCTGCTCTTTTCCTGGGAAGTTTCTCTAGTAGAAGTAATTTCCCTCGCTTGAACTTAATAATACAAGTATAAAATCATGGAAAATAGGATGCCATACATATTTTTGACTTTTTCATCTTGCCATTTAGCCCTTAGCAGCATGTCCTTTAATGCTAAATTGAAGTTTTAAATAATAACTCCCAGCCAAGGATCTTGAGAACTTTCCAATACTGAGCAATCTATTTTACCTCTAGAGAAACTGATGCTAACACTATTTATTCAGCTCACCCAGGGTACATGGCCTGGTTCATGAGGTAAAGTCTCAGCTCCTGCTAAGACTTTCATCTGTGCTCTATTTCACGCTCTGAGACACTTGGCTGGCCCCAGTGTAAAGCACCTAAGTAAATGTTTGAAAGCTGAAGCTTCTGTTGACTCTGCACAGGCAAGGCTGCTGCCTTGAAAGCTGAATATGACTCCTGAACACAACCAGAGCCACACCTTGAGCCTCCAGCCCAGGCCACCCACAGGAAAAGCCGGTGAAATGTTCAGGGACACTACCTGGCCAACCAAGATGTGCCCAGGGTAGGATTCTTGGCTGAAATTTTAAATTCACTTTATGAGCAAAGGTCATGGATGTCCGGTATTTGTAGGCAAAACAGAATTATTGATAGACCTCTTGTGGAAATGTTCTCTAACAAAAAGCAAGCTTGTGGCATATTGTTCAGCAACGGGGGACAAGGAGGGAAAGTCCAAAGGAGGAAAGAGGCAAGAGTGACCTGAGCACAGATGTGTCAGCTCCTTCCACCCTGACACCCCAAATTCAGATTACCAGCAGTCCCAATGCCAGAACAACTCTGCTGCTCAGCACAAAGCAAAGCACGGCCGTGGGCACTGGGCTACCCCAGGTGAGAACCAGGGCCCAGCCAGTCCTGTATGTGGGGGATTTCCATAAAAACACCTTCGTGGAATGGAGAGGCATCACCTCCAGTGCAGAGGAATAAAGATGCTGTTGTCATGTCACTGCAGTTGGAGTGACTCTGGATGTCAGTGGGACTATGGTGGATTGCCTGGGGTTATCACAAAGGAAAGTGCAGACAAGTAGGAAACAATCAGGTTGTAAATGCAGTGTTTGGAGCAAACATCAGACTTCAATCTTAGTTTGCCTAATTTTAGGTAAAATGTAGGAATAAGATTCTGTTGCCATTCAAGGCTGACAAAGCCTGGGATACTTTCTGCATAATACACTGAATGTGAGGCACCCTGCCCTTGTGATCAGTATGGATGGTAGGTGGGAAGCTGTGTGGAGAAATGGCTCTTTGATTTTGGGGGAACATTTAAAGTCTCATTTAACTCTCAGATCAGCACATTTTTACTCAAATACAGCATGCCCCGTGTCACGGTATTCTGAGTATGGATGAAAAGTCAGTCAGTCTTTGTCAAAAGACGGTGTATGTGACAGATACAAGGGGAAGATGTAGCTGGAGATACAAGGTAAGAAAACAATCCCCAAAATCTTGAGGGGAAAAAAAGAACTAAACAGCATCTACTAGATTTGTGCTACTGTGAAACCTGTATTCATTATCTGTACTGAAATCTCAAAACAAGTACAAGACTGAAATAATTTGAATCGGATGCATCATTCAGAATTTTTAACTCATTCTATTTTTTATTGCAGTTTTCTTTATCAAAATTATTTTGGATGTAGCTGTTGTGTTGGGTTTTTTCCCCCACAGCTATTCTAGGTGGCTGAACTGGCACCTTCGGGAATATTCTACCCAATGGGTATCTGCAGGGTGTGTGCACCCACCAGGAGCCTCTGGGCTGAATGTGAGCAAGACTGGATAGCCCAAACTTGGGGCTACATATTTACATAGAAAAAAAAAAATCACCCTGGATGTCCTTTCTAGAATATAAAAATATTTTTGAGATGTGATGGATACCGAGGACACTGAGCTGAACTGGCTTCCTCTTAGCTGTCAGCTCAGCTGTAATCCATTCCAAACTCTCTTTGACTGCAGCAGGATTCCTGTCTCACCATGAAGTACAGGGTACAGCCCAATGCAAACGGAGGTCTAATAATAACTGCTGAAGAGCAGTTATACCAAATGCACCAAGAAACACATTTGTGCTTGGTGCACTGTAGGAATTATTCACTAATAGTTCAGCCACGAGAATGATACTGTGAGAACACGAAAGAGCTGCTACTCCAATGTATTTGTACCAGTTAAAGCTGCTGAATGATTAATCCTCTAAAGGCTTTTGACTCCCTCCCTTTCTTCTTCTACCAATGCGCTGTTGTGACAAGACATTTCTAGTCATTGTTAATATCCTCAATTCCCCATGCAAAAATCCCAGTAAGGCAGGACATAATATACATACTACCTTCTGGCAAATCAGGTTTTTGAAAAAAATGTGTGAAAAGAAGCTGTGGGTGAAATAAGGTATTTGGGCCCAGACTCATTCATGTGACACATGTCAAGGAAACCAACACATGCGTGAGCATTTGCTTTCTTAGCTAGCAGAGTTCAGATTCTCAGCTTTTGGCCTTCATTAACATTCTGAGCGTGCGGCACTTTTTCTCTAATTAGATGGTAAGATGCTTTAGAGAGTGATGAACATTTTTTCCCCTTGCTGTTATTTTATAAATTCTGCCTGTCCTCAGAATTCAAAAAGAGATCATGATCTCAGACCAGTGAAGTTGTTAATATCCTCCATTTTCTAGTAGATTGAGAAAATGACAAACCAACCCAATGATGGGGCCCTCTGGGTGCTGGAGCTTTCCAGGTCTCCAGGCAAAGACTGTGAGTCTCACATCGAACCCATCAGAAAAACGTCATCCAACAGGATTCTACAGCTTTACATGTGCTGGTGGGGGAAAGAGAGAAAGGGCTGGAAGAGGAAAGACAGGTACTGGAAAAGAGTTCATGTCCTGAAACTGCCCCCTAGCCAGGAAGTCAGGACTTCTGTGGAGATTAAGCAGGACACTTTGTAATGCACCTTCAAGTACATCTCATAAGTTTGATATCCATAAGTACTAGGCATAGATAGCATTGTGATGCAGTGACTCCGGGAGATGAGGGATGGGAGGAGTATAGACCTGGAAATTATGAATGAGTCCATCCAAAGTCATCTGAAAGACACAATTTTATGCAAATTCTAGTATGTTTTTGTCCTGTCCAAAGAAGAAGAGAGGCAGAGGGAGGCATGTTTCTTCTAATGTCCTGCCTGTTTCTTCACACACTCCCTTCACACCCAAAGGAAGATCTTTCCAAAGAAGCACAAAGAAAACCTGTGGGTGGGTTCCTCACACTCTGCCAAACATCTGGCAGCCTTTGAAAATCCTCAACTCAGCACCAGCTCTGCCAATTGCTTCCTCTGCAGGCAAATACCTTCCACACCATCACTCCAGAAGAAGCTGCCTGTGGACATGCAGAGTAACCACAGTGCTTCCTCAGAAAGCCCGGAGGGATAGCTGGATGGAGACAGCAGCTCTAGGCACTGCCGGGCCCACAAGTTGAACCACTAACCAAACTGCAACCCTTTCTAAGGTCACAGAGATGTTTCCTGGGCAACTTGGTTGTTTAGCAGAAACTGGTGTCTCAGATTAAGAAGTTATAAGGGACAACAGTTTTAGGAATGATAATCTCTGCTCCTTTTTCTGTCAGTTGTTTGATTAGTCATCTTGGGCAGCTGCTTCCATGAAATATGGAAAGGCACCATTAAATAATAACTGGCCTGAACAAACTAGCTGGTAAGAAGGAGCAGCAACCATTAATGCACCCTCAATATTGTTTCTACTCTGGTAAATCATTGACTTCACTGGAGCTGCTCATGATTTGCTTGAGGACATAAAAGGCTTGTTTTTTGAAGGGAAGCACAGCAGAGTTCTTTAGTATTTTTTTGCATTCAAGATGGTGCACTTAAAATACATTTTATCACACAGATTAAAAAGGTTTCCAGAAAAAGTCTACCATTGACTAAATATACAGTTTTCCCATACACACATTCTAGGTAAAATGGAAAGAAATGTCAATGAGATGTGTGTCTCATTGGAGAAGCAAACATTAGCTGTCAGTAGCCCAAAACCAAAATGTTTTCCATGTCTTCAACAGGAAACAAGTTTTTTTACTTTTGAATTGGAACAGAAACACTTTTGTAAAGATTTTCAATTCAGTTTTCTGAAAGCCACAAACCAGCTTTTCAAGGACAGCATAAAACCACTACGATCAGGAGTTTAAAATGCCCATTTTGAGTGTATTGTTTAAAATGGTCTATGAATTCACAGCCAATTAACTGAAACACATTCCTCTTAAAAGAAATTTCCTGTGTACACAATCCAAGCATACCTCTGGGACAAGATATACACTCAGTAATTAATCAGAACATTATTCAGCCTTTTTGGTGTTTAACCACCTTCCTTCAGGCAATGAACTCCAGAGCCAGTGAGATAAGAGCGAGCGGAACAGGAGAGAACAGCAAAGAGGCAGGAGTCTGCAGAGGAACTCAATGCATTGCCTGAGAACGTTTCACTGCCTTTACGTTCATGGTTGAAAAAAACTGACCCAGAGAGGCTCTGTTTGAATCCATGAAGAGAAGAAATAGTCTCTGCTGTGTTGACACCTGCCTCAGATTTAACAGTGTACACAAAATATATTCTCTGCATTCAAAGAATCAGAAAGAGAGAACACAAGGGATTAATTTTTCAGTGCATTGTATGAGAACACAAGCATGTAATTCACCCTGAATACAGGTCAAATATCCTGAGGAGCACTTGCTCCTTTGCAATGTTTGCTGGCATGCCCTGATTGCATTTAAGACTTGCAGTGCCATTCTTATTCCCAGGAAGATTTGCTGTAGCTAAACGAGCATTCAGTGGACCCCTTCTGCTACTCTTTACTCTCACATAAATCCCAGATCATGCTGAGGTGGATTGAGTGCAATTTAGGCCCTTTATCCAGCAATCAAGCCTTTAATAGGGTATGATGGGACGGCCGCTCCTCTCATGCTGCAGCAAGACATATATTACTTCATTTAAATCATGGTAGAACTTAATTTCACATTAGTGTAAAGAGTTGATGGAAGCCCTTCCACTGCCCAACACCAACTGGTGCAGTTGATGGAGAGGACATGGAAATCCAGTCCATCACTGTTGAGAGCTATGTAGGGACATCAGCTTCAGCAGAATCTGAAGTCAGTTCTTGTAACTTCAGACTCTCACAAGAAACAGTGATAAATAAAACTCTGCTATTGCTCACACTCAGATAAATACAGAATGAGACTAATGTGGCCAGTGTGCTTTTGTAATTCCAGGTAGACAACATTTTTGATGAGTGATTTGTTTAAAACAAATCTGAACACCCTCCTTCACTGGGGAATATAGCGTGTCCATCCAGAGTCTGGTTTTGCAATAGACTTCCATCTCTAGACATTTGCAAAGCATAAAATCAGTTTTAAAACAGATGTTATTGAATACACACAATGGAAACTGGGAGGGTGTATCCAGCCTCAGCAGACTTTCTAACCAGGTCTGTCACTGTGCTAACCCTGGACCTCTCGTGCTTCCTCACTGCAACACCAGCGTTCCATGCCTCAGGGATGCTTTGGTGTTCAGAACCCTGCATCAGCTCTACCTGGTGTTTGTAATCCTGGGCCAGGGAAAGGTAAAGTCTGGCTAAGGAGTATGCAAAACTGCACTTGAGTTGAGGCCAAGCTGCAGTCCCAGAGCTGCTGGTGCTGTGCAGCCTGGGTTCTGACCTTCATTTCAAAGCCATGTCATTGCATAAACCAGCTGTACTCTGACAGTTTTTGGGGTGTACCTTGCCTTAAGCTAATAAAGACTTTCAGATAACATTTCTTGAAGACTTCAGTCAACACCATATCAGGGTAGATAAATAGAATTAAGAATAAATACTCTTAATTCAAAATACAATCAGTTCACTTGCAAAGTAAAGCAAATTACACTTCTCGCCTGGGGATCTGCAGTATCCCTAAAAGGCAGAGAACTTTGACCAAAAGGAAATTTTGCTCTAATCGCATGTGTGATGACTCTGCTCTGTTCTTGTACTGCATTCTTATGGCTTTCAAATTTACTACCAACAGATCAAGTGCCTTGTTTGCTTAGACCTTTGTCCTATGAATTAATTTCAGTTCTCTGTTTGCTTCTGTATTTGGAAAGCTCTGCAGCCACCCACTTTTTGCAATGACAGATCCATCCTTGCCATAATCCTCTACTAAGCAGCTTATTAATGATAACACAAATTATCAGTGCTTCACTTAATACCACTATTCACAGTGCATGACTTGGCATTTTTTCATATAATTGTCATATGATGGTCAGTGGTCTCACCTTTCTTTTCATAAATGCATCAGTCTGTGCTTGGAGTATCCACAAAGATCTAGCTACTGACAGTTACACAATTAAAAATGCCATGTCTCAAAAGCTTGTCTTTTAAGGACATTTAGAAAAACGTATTCAAATATACCATGTTTTCATTTCTGCTTTCTTGGGGGAGGAGGCAAGAAAGGGGGTCACACTGCTTGGCTTTAATCGGAAATCAACTATATTCTGAATATCAAACAAAGCAGCAAGAAGATCTTGTTATTAAACTAACAACTGATTCTTTATCACAGATCTATTATTATTCAGGAGGCCAGTCTTACTCCTATGGAGCATTTAAGAACAGGATAACAGCTTCCACAAATCCAGGGAATGCATCAATAACAATCTCCAACATGAAGCCCTCAGACACCGGCTCCTACACTTGTGAAGTTTTCAGCCCTCAGAGTGATGCTGGACAGAGTCAAAAATCTGTGATTGTCAATGTGCTGGGTAAGCGTCTTCCCTCTCTATTGCTGAATTGTCATTTTCTTCCCATATTACGAAACATTGAATTCACGGCTCAGAATGCATAGGGCCAGAGGGAATACCAGGCTGTGGTAAACAAGGGCCGTGATGCAGACGGAAGCTCCCTGGGTCACCGCCGCAGTTTCCAAGGGCTCTGGAGGCAGGCAAAGCCTGGGTGCCCCCTAGCTTCCAGCCACAGCTCACCTGCTTCCACTCCACCGCTGCTCTCACCAGACCTGCAGCCAAATCCCATTCTCCCACCACTGGCCTTCAGAGTCACTTTGTGCTCTCAAAGAGTTCCCTCATGTAAGCAGGTAAGAAGGTGACTGGAATTACCCAACTTCACTCCATTTTTCATACTGGAAAACAACGTGATACTAGCTTTGATTAAAATAAAACACCCTTTTAGCTGAGAGTGACAACTTCTCACTGAAACCACTACATGCAGCCCCAGCACAGACCAAAACTTCACTAATTTTACCCAACATTGATCACAGTGACTTGTGTAAATCTAGGCAGAGGCAGCAGTACAGCCCAAGAGTTCTGGCTCACATCAATTCCAGAAACCTCTAGAAACTTAGTATGTGTTGGGTGGCAGTAGTACAAAATCTGTTTTGCGTGGAAGGAAGCAATAGTTCAGCTGTGAACAGGCAGGACGAAAAGGATGAAAAGCAATGGAATGAGATATTTTATTTCCTAATAAGCTAGAAGGTTGGACTAACCCCATCTAATAATTCCTTTTATCTTGAGAATTTACATAGGGTCAGAGTGACAAATCACAGACATGTGGGAACGTGATTCCAACCTCTCTTGCCTGTATTTCAGGGATAAGAAAAAGATATATGTAAACTCATTTCCTAAAAAATGAAAGTACTACTGTTAATCCTCATCTAAAATTCCCAAAATAAGTACAAATCTTGGAGCGGTTGAGTAAAAGATTGCACTTTTCACAAGAAAACCAAGAAAAGTTGTTCATTTATGCACACAGACTTGGGCTGTGTTCCTTGCTGGTAGATTCCCTGATGGTGCTCTAAAGAATATGCACAAAAGCATATCTGTAGGTGGGAAACGAAAAACAATGGGTGTAAGTGAAGACAGAATCTTCCTTTTTGAGCAAAACAAGAAATTTATATCAAAACAGATACATTCTTTAACAGAACTATAGTTAATTTTTTTCCTTCACAACTATAATAAACTGAAAGAGTCAGGCCTTGATCCTCTCCCTGTCCTGCCATGTCCCTAAAGAAAATGATTATTATGTGGCAGAATGGTGTATGGTGAATAGTGAGTGGCCAATTATAATGAAAATAATTTATAGTCTTTGTCTCAACACCTCCCTAATAACAGTATGCAAATGGAAGATAATAAAATTGTACCCTAGGCCATGTATATATACTCAGTATTACTCAATTTTTTAATGGGATGGGCTTTGGTCTGTTCCATAAGTGAAACTCTGCTCTTGGATGGAAATCTATAGGTGGGGTTCAGTTCTTTGCTTAGAGCAGCATGGTACAAGAACTCGAGGTGAATGTTTGCAGCCCTGAGCACACAACTCACAATGTGTCTGTTCTTATTTTACAGTCAAACCATCAAAACCCTTCTGCAAAGTAGAAGGAACACCCGAAACAGGCCATCTAATCTACCTCCTATGCAACTGTGAAGAGGGATTGCCTCGCCCCACCTACCGTTGGTACAAAGTCAACGAGAACACCCTCAAGCCTGTGACAGAACAACTCGGTACGTAACTACAGGACTGCCATGCCATATTCAGGATCTGAAATTCCAGCATTTCAAACTCTGTGTATCACATAGGCTAATTAAAATTTAGCCTCCTCTTCCAATGGTCAATGTCACAGAATTGTACTTTTACTTATTCAAAACAACCAACAGCTGTCAAAAACGCAGGACACCTTTTAACAAAAAAATTGTTGAAGTCCTGTTGATGCCTTTAAATTGTTTAAATGGGAGAAATATTTATGCCTTTACATCTCCTTTTCCTTGAAAATTTGAGTGAATTTGTGTCAATTTGTCATTCAAGTACTAGGACATCCTTGAATTCCAAAAATTTTCTCTACCTGTTACATTTTCATTTGTGGAGTTACACAGACAACCACACTATTGATGTGGGTAAAACATCAGACAGACTGGTTGGCAGAGTAGGGGCTTCTAATATACCCCCATAGAATCCACTGGATCAATTTTCAAGAATGGTAAACATTTTATATCTAAAGAATATTAAAAAAAAAAATCCATGTAAATGAATAATAGGTGAACCGCATTTCTAATCTCTGAATAGCTCTGTGTTACCCACTAAAGAGAACTGTTTGCCTCTACAGAATATAAACAGTTAATATGTACTTCCTCCCTGTTTGTCACAGATCCAAACTCTGGCATCCTTTATATTGGCAACCTCACCAGCTTTGAAACTGGCTATTACCGGTGCGTAGCCAGCAACCTCCTGGGGAACAGCACCTGTGAGCTTGACCTAACAGCAAAACGTAAGTGGAATGCATGAAGGCAATCACATCTTTGATGGAGGACATCCACAGCTTGCAGGAAAATTCTGTAACAACTTTGAAGCATAGATCCTTTTTTTTGCAAATAAGAACAGAACAGGATTTGGAGCGCTCCGGAGTTTTCATCCAGGCGTGCCCAGATTTTATACTGACCTAGAAAACGGATTTAACATCCCCACCTTAATTTCCTGCAAGGAGCAGGAGCTGGACCTGAGTCTGACTGCAGAGCCTTTACTGAGAACAGACAGACATGGAGCTTTGAGCAATTTCTTCCAGCCAACAGTCCTACTGAGGTCTCCCGATCCCAGAAATTACAACCATTACTGAAATGCAGTACATGGATGCGTACAAGGTAGTACACATCCACAGTGGGCCACTGTAGATAGGACAACTACCTGAAAGAAAGAAATACAGACAACCTGAATTTCAGTATGTGTTTGCAATGACTGAAAAGCAAAGGCTTTTACCTGTTGTCATTGTTAACACTTGTTGTGGTTTGACTCTGGCCAAATGCCAGGCACTCACAAATTAATACACCCAGGGCTCATGAGCTGAGATAAGGAAAAACGGGGGGGGGAAAGATGCACTCGGCAGAAACAGGCTAAAAAAACTTTTATTGTAACAGAATCAGAGAAGTAAATGAGAAATGAAATAAAACCTTCAAAAACACCATTTCTCCACTCACCCCCCTCCCTCCCTCCCAGCAGCTGCACAAGGGAACAAGGCATGGGGCAGGGGGGGTAGGTCAGTTCATCACCAAAATGTTTCTCCACTGCTCAGGGGAGAGGAGTC
>VZRN01000634.1:367822-377836 GCA_013397935.1 Dasyornis broadbenti
GTGGATTTTAACATTCCCCGTGGACTCCATGGGCTGCAGGGGGACATCCCGCTCCACCATGGTCCTCACTACGGCCCGCAGAAGATTCCTGGCTCTGGTGTCGGGAGCTTCTCCTCCCCCACCTTCTCCACCAACCTTGGTGTCTGCATTGCTGCTGTTTCCCCTCACATATTTCCACCACCTCCTCCTACTCCTCCGGCCAAAAGCAGTGCGTGCCCACCCCCCTTGTTCTCTTTTTAAATATGTTTTCACAGAGGCGTAACCAACATCTCTGATTGGCTCAGCCTTGGCCAACAGCGTGTCTATCATTTCAGAGCCACCAGGGATTGGCTCTGATGGACACGTTCACAGGAGACATTTTGTGGGCTCCCCCCCACTAGCAAAAACTGGGGCAAGCAAAACTAACACAATACTTCAATGCTTCCCTTAGCCAGGCATAAAAAGAGAGTCTGTTGGGATAGGAAGCCACCCAATGAGAGAGGAGTCAGTAAAGATCACACAGGCACAGAGCTCTCACTTTCCTAGAGAATCTTTGGCCTCCCTCCTGGAAAGAGCTCTTTGAACCCAGTCCCTTCTTTCTGCTAAAGGCTTCTGCGCCAAATTTCCATGGGAATTTGCTGTACTACTACCTTTAAAAGAGTCAAGTAACCATTTTTATTTTTGTTCCAGATTCAGATGGTGGTATTGTTGCTGGAGCATTGATTGGAGCAATTCTGGCAGCTGCTACAATTTGCATTATCGTCTGGGTCTTAACCAAGAAGACAAAAAATAGGAAGTCACCAAATAATGAGATGCAGTAAGAATTTCTGTTTGCTTCATTTTAAGACAATTATTTCTGTAAAGCACTGCTGATAATCCAGAACTGAAGTAAAATGCAATCACTCTAAAGATTTTTTGAAGGGTAAATAATACAAGTTTTGAGAAAACTTCCAGAGTGAACATCTGCTTTTGGGGGATATTTTATCTTGCCTTGTAACGGATGTCGCCATTGCCCTCTTCCCTGTGTTAATAAGCAGCTAGCACTTAGCAGTATCTAAAATAGTGAAATAAACAACAGAAGCTAAAGTGGCAAGTTATAAAAATAGCTCTTTATATTTAAAGTTAATGGGGTCTGTTAAGAGCAGGTGGAAGTAAAAAGAAAGAGCAGCTAAGGGTTGCCTCAGCAAATTTACTGGAATTTGAACACAGAGGGCTCAGTTCAGTGCTATCTGAAATGACAAAACACATACTTGGGATACTCCAAGGCATCTCAAATTGCAGGAAACACAAGGTTCAGTCAATAGAATGGTGCCCAGAATGTCCATTTTGATCCTGATCTGGGGCTGGTTTTTTTCTCTGTGCTTTGGTTGTTCTTTTCCCCTTAAATTGCCACATCTTCAGAATAGGGATAATCTCAGGCACTAGATAGACTGTACTTAGCCCCTTGATGTTAAATGCTAAGTAACTACATGCAATTGAGGCCAGAAAAAAACTGACTTCCTTGTAGCACATGTCTAAGACTTCCTAATACAGAATTCTGCTAACCCAGACCAGTGGACAGCCACTTATGCACGTGATTTCTGCTTTCAACTGATGTAGCATTAACATCTAATTTTGTACTCAGGTCCTAATAAATCTTACTGCATTGAATTAATCCACTAGCATCTGATATTTTTTACCATGTGAAAGTGCTTCAATATTGGGATTTGGGTTATTATTGTTTTGATAAGATAAATAGAATTAATACCTGTTACTAAAAATATTTTTCTTGATTTCTGTCTTTTCTAAAATATGAAATATATTTTATAACATTTTTCTAGATTTCAGTCTTTTCCTAATTCTTTTCTGTCTGCACTCTATTTTTTATGCACTTCAATGGGGTCTGCATGGAATTTCCCAGAAAGCTCACACCAAGCAGTGTGTTTTGCTACCCCTCCTCAGACTGTTTGCCAGCACTCAGTTTCCCATTCCACTTTCCTGGCATAACATTTAAACATACTAAAATCCATTTTATTCTAATGGAATCACTTAAACCAGCAATGCAGATCTCTTATTAGCTAACATGCTGTCACTCTTTCTGTCTCAGCACCAGTGATGCTGTTACCTTTTCACACATTCTTGGAACAGTGGTGATAACATGGGAGTTACTGTTCAGATAGCAAATACAAAGATTCATTCTTTTGAAAGACTCTAATGTACTTGGGATTTCAACATGTGAAATCACAATCCTAATCCTGTCTTCCTGCAGAGAAATGGTTCAGAAACAACCCAATGCAGACTATGTTCAGGTACCCAATGAAGAAAACATTCCTGCAATCACAGCTCCATCGAGCAATGCAACAAATGAATACCCAAGTGTTGATGAAACAGCAGCTTGCGGAACACCCAAAAATGATGAGAAGCAAGAAGCAGAAAAAGAAGAAATAGCCTAGAGTTTATTTACTAGAGCTTTCTTTGTCACCTTTGGATCCCTTCATACAAAAATTGTTGTCATTGAATTAATGTAGAAGCGTGGCCAAAACTTAAAGAGGCATTTGTGTTGTGAGCCCTTGGGGTGGATTGAAAAGGGTTTGTTACACAGGCACTTCGTGAATGGCAGAAGATTTGGCCTTTAAAGTTAACCAAATTTCTTTTATTATCTAGTTATCCTGTACAAAAATTTAAGTATAAAAAGAGTACCATCCACATTTATACAACGTATTTTGCAAAACTAATTAGGAAATGGGCTGAAGCATTTGTCGAAGTAAGAGCTTTCCAGTCAAGTACCAGTAACGCTGTGTACCTACACATTTCAGAACTATAGCAGTCTTCTCCAGAAACAGTGCTGGCCAACCTGCTTCCTGTACACCAAGAACAATCATCATGGCCAGTATATTGCAGTGTTTAAAGGAATTGATTTTGCATGTCAAAAGTAAAAAGAAGTAACATCAATATCATCAGAATGCAGAAACAGATGTTAAGACCTGAGCCAATGAAACCTTGTAGATCTGAATTCCACTTAAGCTAAAAAAAAAAAAAAAAATCCTGGAAACTTTCACCCTCTTGCTGCCTGACATGGAATATATTCTGTTAACAGTGACCTTCTTGACTTAAAGTTCCTAAAGGCATAGCTGCTTTCAAAACTTAGGAGTGATACTGCCTTCTATACTGCACACAAGTTTCAATTGTTTTCTCTGCCTGAGATGATTTAAGTCTATTTCCAGGCTAGTCCTGCCCACTGAGCAAGAAACTCATGCAACTTTTCTTCTGGTCTCTTATCTCATTGTAACAATCTTCTATAGGTGAAAGCATCAAGAGGGGAGGTAAGTGGTGCAAAGCACACTGACAGCCAGCCATCAAGTAATGAGCACCCTCTTGTAGGGAGAAAAGGGAATTGAACCACACACACCTGGGTCACCAGAAACCTCTTCTCTCTGAGCCTCATTTCTAAGGTTACAAAACTCAGGTTTTCAAAAAGGCAATGATACTACTTTCAGGAGAGCTCAAGCACTATGGAGCTTAGGCAAATACAGACCCACATCCGCACCAGCTCTCTTCTGAACTACCTGAGGCAGCTCCTCACTGACACAGACAGTGGCTTCAGTCTCATGTACGGCACAAAAACATTCCTAGTCAGGGATCTGGAGTTTTTTGGCACGTAAGTCTTTCATAGGATCTAATATTCATAAATGCTTTGGTGACTGTTCCTAGACTGTAAACATTAGTTACATGCAAAATTTATCTTTAACATTTCTGGGCTAAAATTTTCAGGTTCAGTTCCTACAGCTCTAAGTATGTTTATCAAGATAGTGAGCTCAAAAAAGAAAAAAAAAAGGAAAAACAAAAAAAAGAAAAATATAAAAGAAAAATATATGGCAACAATTAAGGCATGAGATCCTAGTTAAGATTTATTTTGGCTCTTCAAGCATAACTGTATGAATTGCCCTTTCCTTGCAGCTTTCTGGCTTGCAAATATTTTTCTTTGATAGGCGTGTCCTAGCTTCATTCCAGAGTAGAAGAGCATTTATGGTGTTCTTCTAACACTATTTTAGCTAAAAACTGTTTGTTCCAGCCTGTGAGGGTCAAACCCTTGCTAATATCAACACTGCCATGTTCCACCAGTGGATCCTCAGATTCCTCTCTCCCCAAATCACCCAGGGTAAATCTCAAATCAGGATCTGTACAGAAGTCTCCTTGATCAGGCAGCTCTTACTGACTCTCGTGGCAACTGTGCCAGGCAAAACTGAAAACGTCTGATATTGACCACCAAGTTGTGTAAACCTGCAGGACGAGACATTAAACACACTCCAAACCAGTAAGAGAACAGTCAGTACTACCTGATGCTCTTTGGGTGCTATTTCTTACTGAAGATGTTTCCTGATGATGTAATTCAAGGCAATTATTGGTCCAAGGGAGCCCCCAACTTGGCTGACAGCAGCAATAATTTAAAGTAATTTATCTGACATTCCTAAGCATTATTTTACTCTTGCCCTTCATGGGAAAATATAAGTGTCTTCATGTCACTGCTATAGCTGTATTAGTTCTTCTAATATAATTAGTTCTTCTAATATAATTAGTTCTTCTGGTGAAGCTGTCAGTCCCCTCTATAGCTGGTACAGTCTTCTGAACACCACGAGTCTTATATTTGTTCAAAAAGCAGAAATTGCTCGTTGTGTTAAAACTTTTTATATTAAAAAAAGGAACAATTGACCATGTTCTTGACTAATGACTCCTCTTCATACTTCTAACCACCAGCATGTAATAGATGGTAGTAAAAAGGCAAAAATAAGAAGCAGAACAGGCTGCTGGGAGTAAGGAGGTAAGGAAAATAACATGTACTTGGAGTTTTTTACCATAGTGAGGTATTTTCTGTAAGCCTTCTGGCAGATGTTCGTTCTCATTATCAGGTTTCTAAAGTTTATTAAAAAGGATGGGGCATCGTTCCTAGCTTCCCACTGATGCTTTTGGCAAAGTACAAGTCAAATTAGGTATTGATCCACAGTGTGTAGCGCTAAAACCCTGCAGAGCTATGCAGGATGCAGAAACATTGATCAGAATTTGCTTTAGATGTTCCAACAGTCCTTGCTGCACAGCCCATTTATCTCCCCTCTAAGGAGTAGAGAGCATTAATATGGACACCAGATATTAAGGCAACATTCAAGCCACCATCCATTATGCAAGTGGATTTACCAAGCTACAGAGCTGTAGCACGTTTTTTGCTATACAAAGATCAAGAATGAAAGAAATCTTAGCTTCAGGTGCTCTCAAATCAAATTTTCAGCAGTGCCTGTGCAATATGTAAGAAACATTTACTCAGTCAGGTTCCTCCTTCAGTCAAGGTCTGCATGGCCAGAGTTTACTGTAATGGCAAGTTATCCCTCCTGCTTTTAATGAGTCCCCTCAGTGAAATTTAACCTGCATTTTCTGTTCTAAGATACATTTAAAGTCCTTGGTGAAGGTATTTATTTGGTTCTAAGTTTCTGCCTTGCTTATCACAATAAATTTCGTTACCTTAATCCCTACAAGCCAAACTGTAAAAACTGTCAGATTGCATTTCACCCTTTCCTTGAGGCTGAAGATCAAACATATTGCATTTCCATACTGTGTAACGGATGGCAGGGTTTCATCTCACTTGCTGGTCACATCCCAAACATACAAGCTATTTAGAAAATATTGGTTTTGTTACATCTAAGTTTAATAAACTTTTACAATACCGAAGACTGTTGTTTAGGAAAGTTTTTTATTTCACAGAATTTCTTCAGCATCCTTTGTTCAAGAGGAAATCTATCCATTGGTGTTAAAAATGATCTTACCAACAACAGGACAGGAGATAATTTTTCAAACTCTGCCTCATTAACTCTGCCTTCTAATAACTTAATAACAGGATTTGCTGTGAGTAAATAAAGATTAAATCCGGCTTCTATTATAAAATAAGATGATAAACTGCAAGTGTCAGTGCTGCATATGGGAGTCAAGAGAACAGAAAAAGGAACCTACAAATTGAGCAAGAGGAAAAAACATTAAATTTGAAGTACATCCCAGAAAAGTATCCAGAGGCATCCACTATAAAACACTGTATTTGCAGAGGTAACCATGAAACTGTGCTTGCATTCTGCAAGCAGTCCAGTGCACCTCATCAAACACATGTATTTAAAGACTCAGAGAAAAACAGGATAACAGGCAGTAACAACAGAAAAGCTTTAAACACTCAGATCTCACTTAAAACACCAAGAATAGCAAAAATGGATACAATTATCTAAGTAACTGAGTAAACTGAATTCTACATAGGGAGATACAGTGTAGTTTACTTTCTTCAGAACCTTCTGAAGAAAGACAATGAGCACCCACAAAACCCAAACAAAACCACACACACATATCACAAAGGTTACGGGAAAAAACAAACATTCTAGAACAAAATAAAAATTAGCTTTAAATGGTTGAAACATTTTTGGTCCTGTTTCTTGAAAGAAATAATTCTAAACTGGGATCTGAAATAGAAAGAATACCACATTTATACACATCACTCTGTGAACTGAAAGAAAACTGCAAGATACTGAAAAATACTTTAAAATCAGTGAACTATTTAATTAACAGGAAGTACAAAGAGTTGTTTTGGCACTGCACTTGAAGGACAGCGTCAATAAAAACACTTTATTACCATGCTGATACCCATACATGACATCCTAGCTGAACGATCAAAATATGAAGTTTGCAGTCTTAAATAGAAGTGCAACAGGAGAGAGGCTCCAGTGGGAAGCCCCCTTTAGCCTTCCACCATTCTTTTAAGGATGGCTCCCAGGCCACCCTTTGCCACTTTCAGTGGGGTCAGCTCTTCTTTATTCTCAATGTGAATACTTGCACCGTGAGACACCAGCAGCTTTGCCTCCTCCACTCTCTCTTCATCGCAGGCTAAATGACTGCAGGGAGAACAAGAAACCCACAGCCACTGTTAAACAGCCCAAGCTTAAAAAGAGCAATAACTATGTCGTGTCAAAATGACAGCGCAAACGTTGGGGGGAGATACATCTGAGAACAACAAATCCACAAGCAGCCAACTACCTAGACAGATTCCAAAGCTTGCTGTTCAGTCCCTCTGCTGTCATTAAGCAACTCAAGAACATTCCTCCTGCTGCTGTCCTTGCAATGTTAAGACAGTTCTTTGGGTTAGGTTTTGGCTCTGCAGTCAGCAAAGCTAAAGAGAACATAATCCACGGTGAGAATGGAAAATGGCAACCTCTATTAAATTGAAAGTGATAAATAAATTGTCCAATGCTAAAAAATAATCTAAAGTAAAGAGTTACTGCAAATGCAGCAAATTTTTTTTTTCCAATTTGGCACAGTATCCTGAGAAGAACTGCGTGCATTCCAGGGCCACACTGGAGTTTACGTACAGCTAAAACATACTGCTTGACCTTTTTCACAGCAAAGTCTAGATTCCACTTTGGTTTTGCCACCAAGTTCAAAGCAACTGTAATCCTTACAGATTCAAATTTTTCTCTAAGGTAGCAACAAACACTGAGCTGATTGTACTTCAGTTGCAACTTATTTTCCTTAGAGAGGTGAAAAAAAGCTTCTAAAACGAGTTCTTGCTCAGCTGGACAGAGTAGAGCAGCCTGCAAGACCAGTTTCCTATGACTTGGATGTTATTAATTCACTTTCTACCTTCTAGCAGCAACTGAAGTATTCCAGATTATTACAAAAGGTGTTCTATACTTTTTAAGTGGATGCAGTAACACATATTAAAGTATACATGTACAGACACACTTGTGCAAAATACTAAGTATGACTTTCTGAAATACTTTTTAATCACACAGGGATGTGAAGCAAGAGAGTATTCTGAGGCAACGAGAAATTTGAAAAAAAAAAAAAAGACATTGAAGTAATGGAGTTTCATTTCACAGAGATTATGCTACATTAAACAAAATAAAAATTAAAAACTACTTACAGAGGAGTATTCCCTTCAGAGTCCCGTATATCCACAGTTGCATTGTGTTGCACAAGGATTTGTACCATTTTTAGATTTCCTTTGGCTGCTGCTCTGTGTAACGGGGTGGATTCAAAGTGATCTGTTGCATCCGGATTCGCTCCATTCTCCAATAGCATGATAGCAATCTGAGCATGTAGAAAGAGAAAGGAGCAGGGAAGGAGATTGTGGATGTTAATATACCTAAATCCTTCTTCCAAGAGCACCATCAGCTCCAGTAACTTAGGTAAACATACCTCCTGCTTATTTTTGGAGGCTGCATAATGCAGGGGCGTGCAGCCATTCTGATTGACAGCGTTTACATGAGCACCCTTAGCAATGAGGGCTTTCACAATTTCATCACGGCCTGCAGAAGCAGCAATGTGTAAGGGAGTCCAACCAGCCTACAGAGGCAAGAAGAAATCCACATTATTCAAACCATGAGTTTCAGGCAGAAAAACATGACAAGGCATAACCAGACAGACTTGACTACTTACACTATACATATTCTTTCAAGTGTAAAGCTAAACATTATTGATTTTCACTAGAGCTAAGGCTCATGTCTTGTTCTTCTACTGAATGCAGGCCCTGCATTCAGTACCTGACAAAAGCTGCCAGGCAATTGACGGAAATCACTTCTGCTATGCAGTTATGCATGGTATCTTTGCAGAACACTTTGTCTCTGCAGAATTTAAACTAGTGCCTTTTTAAGAACAAACAGAAGTGGTAGAGAAGAGTGTTAAAAAGTTTCTGCAACCTTTTCGATACCCGAGCCTCTAAACTGATGAGACATTTCCTTTTTAATGAAGATATTTAGGACGCTTTGTAATGGATGCAAATACAAGAACAGGAGCAGACCATCACCTTTCCAACTGAGAAGTCACTGAACCTGCACCTGCTTTATTAAGGCCTTCCCCAATATGAGAAATCTTCAGGATACTTCATGAGTTGGCACAACGCATTTGAGAAATCACACCGAGATAAAGGTAACATGAGAACCCCAACAACCACTCAAACACTCCTGGTTTTACAGCTTCCTTCATAAGCAGAGTCCTCCTAAAATTCCTGGACAATAAGCAGGACTCAAGTCTCCTCCTCACGCTTATTTCCACACGAAGTGTGAATACCCTGCCTTCCCATTGCACAGAGAGCAACCTGGGCTTTTCCAAGTGTCAGACACCGCTCTGGGCGCACCAGTCGACGGGAGGAGGGGGAAGAGGGCGGGAGGGAAGAAGGGAGCAGCGCCAGTGGCCCCGGGATCTGTCCCCGGCCGCTCCGAGGGCATCTCTGCGGCTGAAGCCATGACAGCAACAAGCCCCGGGAGCATCTGCGCACCCGGACTGACCCGCACAGCGACCCACGGCTCCCTCAGCAGCAGCGGGGCAGGGCCGCGGCACTCACGTCGTCCTTATCGTTCACAGGCACGCCGAGCCCGAGCAGGAGGTCTGCGACGTCCGTGTGTCCCGCCGAGCAGGCCCAGTGCAGAGCGGTTCGGTGATCCTGCGGGAAGGAAGCGGTGAGCGGGGAGCGGCTGGCAGAGCCGCGCCGCGGGGAGCCGCCCCCAGGGTGCCCGGGGCCGCAGCCGGCTGACCTGGTCGGCCCGCATGGCCTGGGCCTTATCGCAGAGCAGCAGCGCCCGCAGCTCCTCGAGATGCCCCGCGAACGCCAGGTTACACACAGCCACGTCCGACACTGCGCCCTCCATGCTGCCCCCGCGCCCCTCCCATCCAGCGGGGCCTGGCCAAGGCCGCGCACCGCCAATCAGGAGGGCGCCGGGGCCCGGGCCAGCCAATCGCGCTAGCCCGCCTGCGCCTCTCCCTTCTCTGGCCGCGGGGTCTGCTGGGGTTTGTAGTCCCGCGGGAGAAGGAACGGTGCGCTGCCGGCGTGCGGCGGGACTGCAGCTCCCAGGGCGCCCCGCGGTGCGGCCGTGTTGTGCCTCCGTGTCGGGGCGAGGAGGAGGAGGATGGTGACAGCGGGAGGATGGAGGCCGGTGAGGGGCGCGGGGCGCGGACACGGCCGGCGGGGCGGCACTCAGGGGCCAGGCGAGGGCTCCGGGGCTCCAGCGGGGCCGCCGGCGGCGGGGGCGCCCGAGG
>VZRN01000634.1:377888-429987 GCA_013397935.1 Dasyornis broadbenti
GGGGCCTCGGGTTGGGGGAGCGGGCGCGTGGGGCTCGGCCGGGGCGTGGGGCGGCCTGAGCCGCGGGGCCGGAGCCGGGTCTGCCAGCCCGGCCCCCGGGAGGCGCCGCAGCTCGGTGGGGAGCGCTCTGCGGGAGCGCCGGGAAGGGGAAGGAGATCCTAGGAAGGGAAAAGAGACTCTGACGGTGCCGTCGCGGGTGGTCCGAGATATCGTACGGCAGCGGGGGCGAGAGAGGCGGCCGCGAAGGAATGCAGCTGTCTTCGGTTGGATTTAGGGGAGCGAGAGCGTCTTAAGTCTTTGGACCCAGAAACAGACAATTTGCCCTCCAAGTGCAGTGAGCGATGGCTTTTGTGACGGAGAAGGCAGAGCACAGTTCGAGACGTTGTTTTGCTGAGCTGACAGCCCTAGAGGAGTCTGTCGTGGTGTTTAACCACTGCCTGCGGGGACGGTGAATGTCGGGGCTCTGCAGTGCTGGCTCCGGTGCTCCAGCCAAGTGATGGTGCAGATCTCTTTTGATTGCTAGAATGTATATTTTTTTTAATGGGATCTTATTGTTTTATGTATCTGTACCTGCTGTTTATTCACTCTTTGTACTGATGTATGTGCACTTACTTGAAAAGTAGGATAAACTGTTTGCTTTCACTTTTAACCTCTCATTTTTTAGCAGAATATTCCTTAGAATTGTTGTCTAAAATAAATGATTTTACATTAATTTTTACACTTGAAGGGTTGTTTCACTCTCCCAAAAAGCACCATTTTAATGGTCTGGAAAATGTTTGTACTGTCTTCTTTTAGTAGTATTGATTATCATTTGTTGCTTTTCACTAAACAGATGTGGTATTGAATAGTTACATTAGTACATCTATTATTTTTCCTGAAGTGTTTCAAATCTCCAGTTGGGGAAGTAAAGCCCAGTCTTGCTAACACTTTTCACATGCTTCCCATTAAGCACGAGGCCGTAATCACTCTGATTTGTAGTTTTTGTACATTTTAGATCAAGCCCTGGTGCCTAAATTTCTTTTTTCCTTTCCTCATTATCTTGAATCAAATTTCATCCTCACTGCAGTCATCCTGAACTTCTGTCACTGGCTTCAGTCTGACTGCTTATAATCAAGGTGTTCTCTCAGACTCAATGAGGATCTAAATAAAAATCAAGGCTTTGGATATTTCCGTGTCAGAGCAGCTTTTAAGAGAGAAAATTAAAAGCAGCTGGCAGCAGTGGTCAGAAGCCACAAAGGCTACAACTAGTTCAGTCTGAAAGCTCCAAGTTGTGCATAAAAGAACAAGGGGATAAAATAGGGTTTGAATTTTGTGTATTCTTGTTCAGTTTTATCTAGGTATGAAAACCAGATCACTATTTTGTCAGACTACTTAGAAGAATTTCCAGAAACTGATGAGCCCGTGTGGATTTTAGGAAGGCAACACCACCTAAACACAGGTATCTTTAGGAATAAATTATCTGTAACATCTGTAGAATATTCATAGATTCACATGCAGCAACAGCTCCTAATTTCCTTATGTTCCTTAAATGTCTCATGGGGAAAGTTTTTTCTGCTTCATCAACAAGACACCAGGTGTAAGCAGTGGAATCCCTCCAGTACAGAAACCAGAACCAAAGTCAACGTGCTTCCAAATGTAATTGATGCAATGTGATCACACTTGTAGTGAAGGCTGTCAGATGTGAGCCTGGTCACTTCCCAACAGTAGCTGCCTCAGAAATAAATAAATAACTTTTGGGAAATGTTCATCATTACTAATGTCATTTTCCCATGAGCGATGATATCTGCAGCCTGTTACTTGCAACTAAAACGATATTTCAAAATAATAATAATAAATTAATCTATGGCATGTATTGTATTTTGGTGAAAACAAATGCATGACCTAATTAAATTTAATGTTATTAACCTTTTCTTAAAATTACTTTCTGTTGGGTTTGGAGGTAATGTATAATTCCATGTTGGTTTGCATGTTGAAATTCTTAACCTGCTTTACCAGTTTTTTCCTGAGGACATAGTTCTCCAGAGTTGTTTCATTCAGGCTGGGCATAGTCATTCCAAACACCTTGTAAAACTTCACTGGCTAATAATTATTTCATCCTTAATAAGTTAATTATAATTAACAGTCTGAAAAAGTTCTCTGTGTTTTAACTACTAAGTGTTTTAACTACTAAAAGCGTTTTAAGTATTAAGGGTCTTGTATGCAAAAACTAACAGGAGCCTTCCATGCACTATATATATATTGACTGTACAGGGATAATTTGAATTTTTCAGTTTTAAAAGTCTGTTTTAATAATTTCTTTCCTCTTAAAATTGTTCCAGACAAATCTAAGTTATTGTTGGATATAAGTGCTCGTCTCTGGTTTACATATAGAAGAAAGTTTTCGCCTATTGGTGAGTATGTAGCATTTCAGCTGCCTGGTTATGGATTAGCAGGATTAGTGATGATGCTGGGGACTGAAAAGTTACTTTTACAGTATTAGAACATTTTGAGCGTAATTTTAACTGTTTATACAAACCAAAGATTAAAGCTATTAAAATCAGTGTTTGCTCGTACGTTTATATAATCAGGTCTTCATGTCTGTGGGGCAAGCAGTGACATTACAGCAGCACTGTGGAGAGAAAGGAGCTTGCTCAGTGCTTTTAATGCATAGCAGAGCTGCTAGAGGTTTAACTGTGAGGTTCTCTCAGAGGCTGGGCTCCATGTAGAGCTCATGCTGACTGTGAGGAACTCTGTTCCCAGGAGGCACCGGTCCCTCGTCCGACGCAGGCTGGGGATGCATGCTGAGATGTGGGCAGATGATGCTGGCCCAGGCACTGATCTGCAGACATTTAGGAAGAGGTGAGTACTGTTGCTGAGGCAACTTTTGTGTTATTTGGAGTCTGTCTAATTTTTGTTGTAGTTGTCCATAAAAGCATAAAACTTAAATTTATTAATGAAACTTTCTATGATGTCCTGATAAAGTCATTAGTGAACCATTCTTGTCTGATGGGTAAAATCATGTCAGCCTTAAGCAGAGAAGCAAAAATAGAGGAAGGACAAACAGGGAATCCCACTGTTGTTATTTTATAAATCTTGAGCAATACCCAAGTTGAAGCCAAGGGAAAAATTACCACCATAGGTCTGAGTTCTTCCCCTCTTTTCATTACATAGCCACAAAAATGCTGGCCCAGGGTGAAGGTGTGAGTAGTGACAGAGTGATAGACAGCACACAAAGTACTTCACAAACCACTCACCCATCATCAGCCTGAGTCCAAACCCCACAGCAGACCCCACTAGTGCCTGCTCTGACACGGGTGAGTGTCATAGGTCTGCTCTGTGTGTCACTCTTCTGTCAATTAACTTACTGTGGCTGAGTCTGTGATCCTTATGCTCTTTTGTCACGGTTTCTATGGCAGCATGATTCGTGGATTTACCACTTGAATAACTGAATCCACAAAAGGATTTATCCACTTGAATAACTGAATCCACGGAGCAGAAGTGCAAAGATTTAACTGAAAGAGTAGGCAAACAAACAAATTACCTGAGAAAAATTAGAACTTGAACTGGCAGCATAGATCTAAATAGCATCAGCCCTGTGTATGTGCTTCTCTGTTAGTAAATATGAGGTAATTTCCTCATGTTAGAAGCAGGAGCTCACATGGCAAAGCCATGGCTTGGATTTCGTTGTGGGAGAGGGCCAGCGTTGTGTTTGGACCTTGCTTTATGAACCTTATTATTCTACAAATGCTTGCAAATCTAACAAAGTCCAAGCAGCACAGAGAGTTTTAAATAGTCTTGGAAGCTGACGTAGAGCAAAAGCTATCAATTCTCAGCAGTGATTAATCACATTATACTTGCAGTTGGCTTTTTTATTTTGGTTTCCCAGTTTTCACAAGATAGCATGTGATGATAAAGGACAGCTTGATAATAAATGACAAGGTGTGACTTCTAGGATCTCTAAATAAAATGTAAATATTAGATTGATTGTCTCTTAACATCTCATTGTATGGCTTTCTGCCATCTAGAAATTTGATCAGTACTATGAAAACATTATTTTTTAATCTGTATGACTTTTTTCCTGTAAGATTGGCAGTGGGAAAAACATAAAAAACAACCAGAAGAATATCATAGAATCTTACGGTGCTTTCTAGATAGAAAAGATTGCTGTTATTCCATCCACCAAATGGGTAAGAACACACATCAACTTCTTTTTGTCCACTGAAATTGCTACTGTGTTGAAACTTTCTCATTTGAAATAAGTTAATCAAAATTTTTTAAAAAGTGATTATGAAGACACTGTATATATTTATATATAAATAAAAATGCATGCAGATGGGTACAAAGTATAATAATTTGGAAATGTTATTCACTAAGACCTAAGTAAGTCTGTATGCTAGAATCTAGCTCTTGAGAAAAACTAGAGTTTTGGGTACCAGAGTTGATAGTATTAAAATAGACAGTCACAAAGCTTATTGCTGTAATTTGTAAGGACATATTTGTAATTCTACCATTACAGATTAGGAACTTTTTGTAAGGCAACTAGCAGTCATTAAGTTTTGAAAAGAGCATAGATTGAGAAAATAATTGTTGTTGCTAAATACAGCTTGTACTTGCTCTAGAAGGTTTGTCAAAATATTAGTAGGCCATGCTATTTGACATGTGCTGTGACCAACCTCTCTGTTGTCTTTTGCCGTGTGTGTTCCCTTATGCAAACAGCGCAGATGGGTGTTGGAGAGGGGAAGTCCATTGGAGAATGGTTTGGACCAAATACAGTTGCACAAGTACTGAAGTAAGTCATGGCAATGGCTCCCTCAGGAAGTACTCCCATACTCCTTGCACAGCTCTGGCAGGTCAGGAGTGCCACCATGCTCCAATCCTTCCAGTGCTAGGAAGGATTGGAGCAAAGTCATCCGGGCCAGGGAGGGAACTGAACTGCAATTTGCTGCTATCTGAGCTGTAGTGCTGCCTGAGGCTGCTGGAGAAAAAACATGGAAGCTCATCCTAGTCTAGAAGAGTTGGCACACTTGAAGAGTGGGCTTTGCAGAAGGATAGATGGAAGTGCCAGATTTCAGGTGAAGGCTGGACTGCAGGTCCTGAGTTTCATTTGCTGCAGCATTGGGACAGACGCTCTCTGGAGAGAGAGAGAGGAGCTAAAGGATGTCCTGGCCTCCAGCTCCTTTCCCTTACAAATTCTTCATGGCTCACATACCAGTTTTTTGGGCTTATATTAGACAGCCAACTCTTCTGTGCAGCCTAAGAGCTCCCTTCCCCAGAGTTTTGGATGTGACACAAGTGGACAGAAACCTGTGTGCTGTAATGGCACCCCTCCTAACTTTGGGGTGCCAAAACCTTTAGCTGCTCTTGCTTTTAACAACCTGAAATAATTCCACTGAGTGTAGTGGAACTTCTTAAGCATAAAGTAACATGAAAAACTGGCATAGGATTTTTTTCCTTCTCTTCATGATGCCAGGCACCATGGGCAGGATCCCACTGCGAAGGCTGTTGATTGCAATAAAAACTAATAAGCCTAATGATGTGGTTGAGCTGTTACTATCCCTGCATTTGGCAAAAGGACAAAACATGGTATAGTGTGTGTGCTTTTCCTGGAACCATTCATTATTATTTTTTTCCAAATATGTTAAACACTAAAAGTTACCTTTTTATTACATGGAGACTTAATAAAAACCCCAACCAATTGTTTTTCCAAAGAAATTACTTTTTTACTCAAGAACCATTTAACTGTCCTGAGTTAAAAGCTACCCTCATGGTCCTAAAAAGCTTTTTTTTAATTATTGGCTTTATGTTTTCTAGGAAGCTTGCTTTATTTGATGAATGGAATTCATTAGCAGTTTATGTATCTATGGACAATACAGTGGTCATCGAAGACATCAGTAAGTGAAACAGGAGTCTTTGCAGGACTGCTTTAGTCTCTCATGGCAAATTTAATTATATGGAGAGACTACTTGTGGGAGCATTAGGGTAGTGGTTGGATTTGATGACCTTAAAGGTCTTTTCCAGCCTAAATGATTTGATGATTCTGTTATTATTTCTTTGGTGACAGTTTTTTATTTGACTCCACTCTCCTGAATGTATCTTAATATGAGCAAAATCTTGAGACCATCCCTGCTTGTTCCCAGGGTAAGAAAAGGAATAAAGGAAATGGATACTCAGTTTGGGCTTTCCAAAACTAAAGTTAGCATGGAACAGTGAGGCATTTTTAGTGACCAGGTTACATGCCATGTGGATGAGAAGGTGGAGTTTGGTCTGTGCTGCCTTAACTCCCACTTCAGCAACGGAATGAAGTTGCAGTATGAAAAAATACAGAGAATTGCATGTAATATAGAGTTTGCCAGAGATTTGCTTTTGTCAGGCAAAAGGGAAAGGAGGGGCAGGTCCTTCAGAAACGTGACCCATTTTCAGTTGTAAGAAGAGTGGATTTACAAGTGGTGTTTAGCCACAGCTTGGTTCTACAGTAGTCCCTCCTTCTGTTTATTTTATGTCTACATCACAAGTGAAGAGTTCTCTGAAGAATTTCTAATGCTTCATCTCTGCTATATCACCTCCCAGGCAAAGCTTGACAGCATTAATACTGCGAGTAGTAAATGTAACTTCAATCTTAAACCTTCATCCCCTCATTTTTCTCATGTCTCACTAATGTGCCAGCATGTACTCTGGCTGCCAGAATTACTTCTACTAAACAGTTAGGATTTCCATGCCCTACTCCTTTTGTCTTAAAACAGGAGCTCTACAAAGCTCTTTGGAAAAGTAATTTAATTCATGATTGAGAGGAAGATCTGCTCTGTGTTCCTCTGTGCACTCACTGATTTCTGTTTTCATTCCCCCAGAGAAGATGTGCTGGTCCCCTGCCCAGAGCAGCGGCGTTGCCCACAGCAGTGCACATTTGAACAGGAGTGCTCTTGGCCCAAACAAGAACACAGCAGGATTGTGCCCAGGCTGGAAGCCCCTCTTGCTCATTATCCCTCTCCGGCTAGGGATTAATCACATCAATCCAGTGTATATTGATGCATTTAAAGTAAGGGATTCTTCAGTGAATTGTTTGTGCATGTGAAATAAGTTCAGATATCTGTTATATCAGTAAACAAATCAATTTAATTTTTCTCTCTTTGGACTCCTAGGAATGCTTTAAGATGCCACACTCTTTGGGAGCATTAGGAGGGAAACCCAATAATGCCTATTATTTTATAGGATTTTTAGGTAAGGAAGAAAGAAACTTACTCAAAATATCCATATAATTGAAAGAAAAATGGTTTTCTGTGGGAAGAGGAAATAGTAAGCAGTTTAAGCATGAGAATGGAGAAGAAGAAACATTCCTCACACACTTCAGGAACAGTATGAGACCATCCTTACAGGAACAGAAAAGGAGCAGCAAAGCTTGATGTAAAAATATGGAATGATATAAGCAAGAACAAGACACTAAGAAATGTTGATAGCATTCAACAAGTGTCAGATGTCACTGCTGCTTAAATACTGAATATTTTCTAATCATTAGTACTTTCTAGTGAAGGGTGTCTTGTTTTATTCTTTTGCTTCATGGCTTTCTTAAACTATTGTCTCATATTTTTCAATTTTTTCTCATAGCAGTATGTCTTTCACCTTCTTCCATGCCTTTCTTTATTAATTAATGCAATAGGTGATCCTAGATTCAGTCTTTCATATTTCATCCTCGTTTGATCCGTAACTTCTTGGATATTTTGTTCTTTCTTTTGTAAAACCTGACCTTTTTTAGTCAGACTTATTTGTTCCCAATTTCTGGGTGAAAGACTAATGGGATTACAGATTGCATTTGTGGTCATCCTGTATCTTTGATCTGTGGAATGTTAGGGATTACAACAGTTGAGATATTTTAAAAATGTACTGGACTTCACAGAGATAAAGGAAAGTATGTGACAAAGGTAGAACAAACAATCCAAAAAATCTACCCTAAAAGGTAACAGTGGAAAATTATACTAAATACCCTGTGGGATACTATTGTGCCTGGCTTTACAATTCTCTTAAAGACTTCCTAGCTAGAAAGTTGAGATGTGGACTGTGCTGATAATCCAATTGGATGGAATAAGTGGTTTTTTTAAAGCCTCTTGCTTATTATCACCATATGGATTTTACCCCTCCAGGCAATGAGCTGATCTACTTGGACCCTCACACCACTCAGAGTTTTGTAGATTCAGAAGAAAATGGCGCAGTTGATGATGAGAGCTTCCACTGCCAGCAAGCCCCACACAGAATGAAGATCATGAATTTGGACCCTTCAGTAGCTTTAGTAGGTGTCAGAAAATGATAAATGATAAGTATTGCCGTTATCAATACCTCTGTGTATTGATAAGGGCAGCAATATGTTTTCTTGATCACAGTCAAGATCACAGGGCACTCTTCTGCATTTTAAAATTAAACACATGGTAGTTTATATATTAATGGCATAGGATGCGTTAATTTTAGGTCAAGCAGGGGATCAACTGCAGTATCCTGGGCAACACAGACCTTTTCCAAGAAGTAGTTTGAAAGTCAAAGCAAGGAACTGAATCAGGTTTCCTTATTTTATTCCATCACTATCATCTATGCGTGGTTGCTCTGGAGAAGATACTTACCTGAGCTTGCTTTATATAATTTACAAATCTTTAAGTGGAATTACTTAGTGTAGAAGTCATCTAGTATAGGCCACAAAAATACTGTGGTAGTTCAATCTGATCTCATGCCAGTATCCTTTGGTTGGGTTATGGGTGATTGTCACTTGAGATATAACCCATACATAGATACCACAGCATGCTTTGCTCATTGATATATTGTATTTAATACTACTATGTGTATTCTTTCCTTAGGGCTTCTTTTGCAAAGAAGAATGTGATTTTGATAACTGGTGTAGTCTTGTACAAAAGGTAATATTATCTTTCTTTGCTCTGTATGATAGCGTCCTTTTTTTTTGTTAATGGAAATTCCCTACCTGCAGATCAAATGATCTCCAGTGAAGGTGGCACTAATGATCAGGGAAAGCTGACACTGCTTGTTCAGCATTTTGCAGCCCTGAGCCCTGGCACTGGGAGAACAAGTATATATACCCCCTTCCTGAGTTTGTCTTTTTTTAGCAGTACTGCATTAGTGGCTCATACCTAACTCATTTACTGAGAAACACGTGTTAAACTGACATGTTGTAGCAATTTATTTATTTGCCTCCTGATCCTTATTTATTTTTGCCATAATATATTATTACACGTTCTAATCCTGACTGTTAGTCCCTGGTATCACAAACAATCTGAATGTCTCAGTGTGGAATCCCTCCAACTCTTGCTGAACTGTGGGACACACAGAAGGTGCTTGCTGCCACAGGAAAAAGACTCCGGGATATTCCAGCAAGCAGTTGGAATACTAAGCAACAGGAATGGGAATATGAAGTACCACCAACCAAAACGTATTTATTTTAAAAAAGGCTACAGAAAGCAGCTTGTAAATAACTGAAGTATAGGATATGATGTAGCTCACCTGACAGAAGAGGAGTGAAATCTGGCATCAATAATAACTTGTTTCTCCTGATCAAAATCTATCTTCCAAAATCTGTTGGATTCTTTGAGCAGATGGATCTGTCTTTTGTTCCCATTGATTGACAGAAAACTTGAACACCGAGAGGTCTAAGCAAGTAATTAACATCAAAAAGGCAGAAATATCTTCTTGGTGTCTGTTTGCTCCATGTAAACAAAATTATAGATATATGGATATCAAAAGTAATTATCATGCAAAGATAACTTGGGGGAGAGTTGGAAAATACTACAGATGTGTGAAGCAGTGATTCACAGTGGCAGGTACCTGAAATAACAGGAATTTACTGTCTGTATTCATACAGCCTTTGTTCTTTGATAGCTATACAGTATTAAAAATGTTTTTATTTAAGCAGGCAGTTTTTTGTTTTGTATTCTGTCCTCAGGAGATTCTAAAGCAACAGAGCCTACGGATGTTTGAGCTGGTCCAGAAGCACCCACCACACTGGCCTCCTTTCATACCTCCAACCAAGCCAGAAGTGACAACCACAGGAGCAGGTGTGCTACCACTGAAAGTGCTGCTGGGCAGCAGAGTGGGTCTCCTCAGCCAGCAGGAGAACCATCACAGGTGGAATAACTGGGCTTTCCTGAGGATCAAGCAATCACTGCATGATTAAGTGCCTTATTCTTACAGAATATCAGTTATCCAAACAGGCCATGCACAATTTACAAGTGTTAGCACAATATATTTTTAAATCTTGGAAAATATTTCAAAGTAGCATTCCAGAAAATGGAAAATGAAATGAAAATAGGGGGTTTGTTTCGAGGGATTTTTTAGCAAACAAAAACAGGCATGACTTTACATTCTAAATGGTTTGATTTTTTTTTTTTTTTTTTGCAGAACTCATTGAATCTACTGACAAGCTATTTGAATTAGAAGAAGAATTTGAAATCCTGAGTGTATGAAGGAAACTGTGGTGACCCTTCTGAGTATTGAACATATTGCTAATATTATTGCATTGACTTAAATTACACAGCCATGTTAGCCCCAAAGTGCCTGAAATCATGGATAACAGAGCACAAACACCTGGTAGCATCCAAAACTCCAACAGGGACAGTTCCTTCTGTCAAAGTGCTTCCCTAGATGGAAAGGCAGTGAAAAATTTTATTATAAGACCCTGAAAGGGAACCTCTTCTTAATGTGTGTCTTTCTTGAAGACAAATGGACTTCTGAGATTAAGGCAAAAATAAGTCTGTCAATGGGTTGTATGTTTGGAGAAGGAGATAATACAAAATGGGTATTTCTTGCTCTCATATAATGCAATAGTTTAGTTCTTAAAGCAAAACAGTCTTCAGTTAAGGAGGATGTTTACTTCTGTTCCCTCCCGTGGGCTGCATCATAGAAAAAATGCATTGTCTTGTTTAAAAGATAGACTGGATCAGGAGAAAATTGTTTCCTTGTTAAATATTTTAACATGTATTTGAGCAACCACACTTTATTACAAAAATGTTTCTGTCAAAGGAACTATGTCTAACGTATATGTTTTGCAACAGCCTTCCTGTTTCTGGGAAACCTCAAGAGGAACAGGAGCCTCAAATAGTTGATATAGATCACAACCACTGTTGTAGTTATGATATATTTCACCTTGACCTTAAAGTTCAATCATTAAAACTAAGGCTGACTTTTCTTTTGGAGCTAAAGTGAGTCAAAGGTGGTTTAACTGTACCTTATTTATTTTAAAAAAGATTTACACAAGTATCTCTGTTACTGCACTTTATCTGTGCATCTAATAAATTTCTTACGCTTTTCATAGGTTGTATGCTGCTATATTTTGTTAATTTGTTGGTGTGAACTAAATATAACCCAGGTTATCTTAAAACTTAATATATAGGCATATGCAGATTACTTAATTGTTGGGTTTTGACTTGTTGCCTTTTGAAATCTGTTTTGGTAAAAGTGCCTTAATTCTACAGGTTTATCAGAAGAGCCGCTGCAGTTTTGTTTCTCAGACAGAGTATCTCTCTAGCAGCTATAAGAAAACCAGCTCAGAATAAAGGCAAAGATCTTTTAATTCATTCTGCAGTTCCTTGTTACTGTCAGACAGTCCCCATTCTGATCATTTTGTCACGATAGTGTAATGGACATGAATCGCACACTTTCATCTTCAGCAATAAATGACAACATAGAGAAATCCTGAATGCTGTCTCCTCTCACTTCCACTTCTTGATCAGGGCCAGTGTGATTTCCAAGAAAATAGTCATGACCATTCACCTTCTTTGCCTTCAATGTTTATTAAGCACAGTTTGGAAACTATAGATGTAGGAAAAATACCATTTTCTTCCCCTCTCCATGGGTTAGCTGCACAGGTCTGTTTTTTTTAAACAGAACATTTCTTCTTCATTAATACATGAAGTTACTGTTCTTGTGACATCACTTGCAGCCCTCTCTTCCCCCCAGACAAAAATTAAAATGAGCCCTTGCTCCAAGTAGTGGCACTTCTCTTTAATTACGCCCTGAAGGAAAGTTAACAGTGCATACAGTAGAGATACAATTTTATAAACTAACAGCAATAAAGCCCAGAGGAAGCAGTATACAACACACTGTGACTGCAGGAGTAAAAAATATACATCCCGTAACTACTTACTCCTGTGTCTGCATAAGCTCATGTGCCATCTAGTAAAGGCTGTACTTTTCAAACACACACAGTTTGAATAATTACAAAATAAGTGTGCCAAAGCTGCCTCAGAAAGGAAAGTTATGTTCATAGTAATAAAACGTTGGCTAATAAAGTATGGCTGCATATCATTAAGTGCAAGGAGATAAGCACAGACCTTGAAGCTGACATTTTACATGGATATATTTCAATGGAAACCTATGGAAAAGGTAGAGGTGTTTTGGATTCATCTTCACATCAAAAATTGCATTTTTCATTGGTGTAGCTCTTAAGACTCAACTGTGGGTATCAGTCTGGATTAGAATTGGTTACCTATCAGTGAAGGAAAGAATGTTCCATCTGTATAATAAGCAAAGCAAAACATTAATTTTTTCAAATTTTTCTAAGAAAATCCATTATCGACCATTAGTGCATAGTGTTTCCAAGTCACCTACCATATACTGATAAATTTTAGCTAGTTCTGTGTTTCACAGGAGAATGAGTCTTCACTCCCTTACACTAGACCAAATACTGTTTGCCAAGACTAACTAAGCATAGCTTTGGAAAAGTCTGTCTGGGTGACGACTGGATATGCCTCTGACAGAGGAACGGTGTGAGGCTTCAGCTGCTCTTCAGTCTGAGTTAGGAACTCCCAGAGACTTTCTGAGGTAGAGATAATGGAGGGGAAAAAAACATTGAAGTAAAAAGATAGCACCATGTTTCATTTAAAAAATGGCTTCAGAACACTGATCTTTCCCTCTGTGCGCAAACTCCTGGACTTGAAACTTGATTTTTGTAGAGTTCTGCCTGTCTTGATTCACCCATCAAACACACACAAAACAGGGTTACGAATTTACCCTTCTCCAGTCACTGATGTCTAATCTGGGGAAACAAACACTGTTCCTGTAACTGCATTTCTGTTACTACAAGTTCTTCATGCACACCTGGCAGCGGCTGACCCGAGTCCGAAGCTGTCCTGCTTTCAGAGTCTCTGAGGGAGGAGCGCTGACAAACTGCTGCTCCTGCTCCACCGTGGTCAGCCAGAAGCTGTACTTGTTGGCAAAGTAGTGGCACGTGCCCCGAGCACCATTGCATTCGATGAATGGAGTAGCTCGGAAATCCTCCAGGCAGGAACCAGGTGAGACAAGGGACTGGCCTCCACCTTCTGCTCCCGCCGCCGTGTGCTGAAATAAAGATGGCAAAATGAGTGAGCTCAAAGGAATAGAAGGAGGTAAACAGGAGTCTGCTGGTTCCATTGCTAAAAGGAGTGAAACAGGCAACCAAAATTATACCCTGGCTATGTGTATTGAGTCAGGACTAGAGGGGGAAAAGCAAAAGAACATACTTAGGCTGAATATACAGGCCTGGAATAATGGAAAACCATCTTTTCACTTGAATGTTGGGAAAATTTGGAAATTATAATGCTGACATCATGTTTTTCTAACAATCTTACATTAATGAGCTTCTAGGAGAGTGCAATGGAAAACTCTTTCCAGCAAGAAAGAGGATTAAGTCAACACTGTAGCTTAATTACTGTTCCCACATTTAAAGGTTTGAAGAACAAACATCTGTGGCAATACAGAACTAAGGAAGCCGTGTTAACCACCAAAACTGATCAGGGCAGGTGCTAAACAGAGCAAAATCAGAGCTACAGCAACTCAGCTGGTGAAGAAATGCACTGGGGCAAGAGGAGACAGGGCTCCAGATTCCTGTAAGTAACTCACAGAACACAGTCTCAGTGACCTCATCAAAGAGGAGAGATGGAAGTGTTTAAAGCTGCCTTTGCATGAGCAGTAATATCCTTACCATAAGGAAGGAGTATCCTATCCACAGGCTGCGCCAGCCCAGGGGACACTGTGGGATGGTGATGTCCTGGCTGTGCACAGCTACAGCCTGGGAAGGTGCTTCACACACAGAGCAGCGGCTGATGTACTGTGGGATCTGGACAGTGTCCACTGGCATCATGGGGATGGGAGCGGTGGTGGAGAGCCAGTAGGACTTGTCATTTCGGCTGGCATAGTAGCACACCTCATTGATGTTGCAGTAAATAAAAGGCATGGTGCTGAAGCGAGGCAAACATGAGCCAGCAAAACCTGGAAAAATCATAGAAGTGGTCATGCCAAGCATCTGCCAAACACTCCGAGCCACAAACAACAGCGTTAGTGGTGAGGATGGCATGAATGACACCGCTTCCTGTGCAGATCTGGTCAAGCCGGCTGCCACCACCTCCACCATAGCCCTCCGCGCTGCCAGGGAGGAGGGCTCCTTTGAAATGGGATTTTGGCCTGTGCTGTTCATGCCTGAGAGAATTCTGTCAACTCACCGAGATCCTGGTTGTGTGACTTCTCCTGCCCCTCCACATACAATAAGCTGTAGCCATCCCAGAGCTTATTCATTCCTATGGGACACAGGGGGATCTGATCCGACTGACTGTGCTTCACCAGAGTGTATCCAATGCCCACGCTCCGACCAGGCATTCCCGGCAAACCAAGGGAACCCGGCTTCCCAGAAACACCTAGGAGACAGAAAAGGAATCACTACTTCTAGAGCACAGTGTGGACAGCAGCTGGCTCTACACCCTGTCTGGCATTGTAGGCATTGCTTACGGCAGTCTTGTACAAAGAGGAGCCCAAGCTATATGGTTGTTACATCAATTACTAGACTTAACCGTTCCAAAAGTGGTCATTTCACAGCACCACCCACCCATTCTCTTCCTCATTTAATTTCCTTTCTTCGCCCAACAAATCTGGTGCCAAAGGGTTAGGTGTATCTCATATACAGTAATTCTGAGGAGCTCAAAGCACCAACCAAAATCTAATTAATTCATTTTTGCTATGGCACTCTTCTTGATGATATTCCTCTTCTTTCTCACTGTGCTTTTCCTCTACTGACAAGCCTCATAACTACGGTTACTGTGAATACTCTATCACTCTTTTAGATCTTCAAGATGCTTCCCACGTCCACAAAACATTAAAACCAAAAGGTGTTCAGAATTGCACCTACAGAAACACCAGCAGCAACATCAACAAGGATGTGTTACAGAACTTTCCTCACTGAAGATTAAATTTCCTTCATTGCAGATACAAAACACAAGACCACAGTCATCCCCTGTCTTCCTAAGGTAATTGGGTGTTGGGAAGGGTCTCTGCAGAAGCTGTAAGCAAACACAGTTCTACTGTTTGCTTCTTTTTGATCTGTGCTTCCCAAATCATAAAACTACCTTCAAATCCCTGTGGTCCTGGGGGACCCAAAAGTCCTGGATCCCCAACTGTGCCAGGTGTTCCAGGTAAGCCATCATGTCCTTTCAAACCAGGTCTTCCTGGCAAACCTTTTGGGCCTGAAATAAAATATAATTATTACTATCATTATTTCCTAATATTATTGCCTTCACTCCTGCAGTCATATTCCAGAAGGGAAATAGGATGTCAGCAGCCATGCCAACAGCTCCCTCTTCACCAGCTGTGGTTACAAACAGCCACCTCCAAGAGACTCCACCTCATCTGATTGTCTGTAAAAGGATTAAGATGTGCAGCTGAGTATCATACATGGATAAATGTAGCATTATATTTGTATGCATTTTGATGGAATTATTTCTTTAATTAAAAATCCCTGTAAACATTCCTAATGCATTTGATAAAGTAGTGTTTTTCTTCCAGAAGAACAATATTTTCGTGATCTGAGTGTAGTTTTTACCTGGTTTTCCAGCTGGGCCATGGAATCCTGGATCTCCATCAAAGCCAGGGACACCACCAATTCCTGGCAGACCAGGCAATCCTGCAGGGGCTGTGACTTCTTCTGGCTGTGGGGTTATTCCTGGAGCCCCTGGTCTACCAGGGAGACCTGCACATGGGGCAAAGGATGTGTAAGTACCCCACAAAAACCACACAGTTTTGATGCTAATCCTGACACAAAGGAGAAGAACGTGAAATTAAGACCCCCTTTAAACATCAGCACTGGGTATCTTGTAAAAAGTATGTCAAGTTCTTTTTAACTTATTTCAGTCTCTAAGAAATCATGAGTCTCCCAAATAAGCTCATTAAGGGAAATCTGAAATTGTTCCCAGCCCAAATCATGTGCAATAAATGACAGCTTTTTTAATCCTCCACTCACCTCGACGGCCCATTTCACCTTTCAGCCCGGTGTAACCAGGATCCCCCGGAGGCCCATCTTTACCTGGCATCCCCATTAGTCCAGGGTCACCTCTTGCACCTGCAAAGACACAGAGCTAAGGCTGGGGCTAAGCACAGGCTCCTGATTCTGGCCCATAGCTGGGGCTCTCACTGATGGCAGCAACAGCATTTGGGCTCTGAGATGGAGGAGATTCCCTCAAGGAAGCCAGTGCCCAGTTTCACATCCACAATGGCTGCAGAGCCTCAAAACAAGAATTTCCACTGCTACCTAACTGTACTTTATTGAAAGCACTCGTCCCCTGCCTTGGGTAACCCAGGGACAGTGTTTGGGGAGCACAAACCTTTACTATTTGGAATCCATCTCTATGAACAGCACAGAGGGATGGGATCTGCCAGCCTACAAAGACAGCAGACAGTTCTTCATCTGGCAGTGGTTCTCCATCCTGCCCTGGCTTTTGAGCTGTGTGGTGTCCCTGAAACCTCTGAAACTCCTGGAGCCCCTGTGTGCAGCTGCCCTTTGGCCTCTTTTGGTACAGACCAAAGAGAGAGTAACATGCTCCCTGCCTTAGCCCAGAATAACAGCTCTGAACCCCTACAATCCTCTTAGCCTCTTGTGGAGACCTAAATCCACCACACTATGCCTCTGAGCATACAGGACAGGTGGGATGAAACAGCAACTCCAGTCCTTTCCTAGAGTGCACAATGGGTAACTGTGGTCAACAAGCACAGCAACATTACAGGTGGACACCATCTACTCAGAAAAAAACCCCAGAAGGATAAAAGGAAAACAGTCATTAGGAACACACTGAAGAACACCTGGAGGTGGCCCCCCTTTGCTGCTTTTGGAGTCAGTAGGTAAAATCTGCAGGAGCCAAAAGGGAAGACTGAGACATCAAGCTCAGCTGTTACACCTAAATGAGGGAGGCCACTCTAACCACCCAACAGCCATTCCTAATGTCAAGATGACAGCTGTCAAACCACACCCAGACCCCTTCAAGGCAAGCTTACCTTTGAAACCAGATGCTCCAGGGAGTCCAATTGGACCAGTGGGTCCCAAATCACCCTTAATGCCTCGCAAGCCAAGTACACCAGGGAAACCTGGAGTGCCTGTGTCACCTTGGTCAGAAGCTGGGCCAGGGGGTCCTCGTGGGCCTGGAAGACCTGGAAAACCTAGAGACAACAGAGTTAATTGGCAAAATTTATTCCTGAAGCAAAGTAAATGCTGGAGCTATCCCCAGCGTGTCTTTCTGGTTGGGAAAAGCCTGGAGTCTCAGCCTCTCTGACAAGGCTGGGAGGTACCAGTGCTATCATGACGAAGCTTCCAAGCTGCACACACCTGAACTCCCATCAGTGCCTGGAAGGCCAGCATCTCCAGGTCTCCCACGTATATCAGATGGAAGAGAAACTCCAGGTGTTCCTGGCAAGCCAGGCACTCCCATAGGACCAGGGGGACCTAGAATAAGAAATGCAAAGTGAGGGAGGACCAAAGGTATTCATGGATCTTCACAGACATCGACAGAAGTAGTGGCTGGGGAGCATTTATATGCAGGAGAACAAAGAGACATCTCACTACAGGAGGTGAAACAACACATACTGTGCTGTTCAGGAGAGGCATAGATACTTTCAGAACTGTGTAACCAACTGTTTCTCAAATATAGAGCCACATCACAGATTTAACATTTACCTGTCAAACTTCTCACCACGTTTGAGGCTTCAGGAGTTGTCTTTGGTAGTTCTGCTGACCATGCAATCCATTAACCTGAGCTGCAATACATCCTGCTTCCCAACACCAATACTTACCCATGTCTCCTGATGAACCTTTTGGTCCAGGGAATCCTGCAGCTCCTCTTCCCAAGCCTGGAGAACCTTCTTCACCCTTTGGACCTGGGAAACCTGCAGGTCCTTTCAGTCCAGCTTCACTCAGACCTAATTAAACATGGTTAACAAAGATAAGAGAGTCTATTCAAATTACCTAAAAGCAGTCAAATTATTACACAGAATGAGTGGTGATTAAAAAACTAGCCATTTACTGTTTCTGCTGTTTTCAGTGGAGCAGCTGGAACTGGTGATTTGGTGCCTCACATGCTACTCTGGTTGTTCAGAGTGCATTTAAACAATCTGTGAGATGCTGAAAGAAAAGCATATGACTGTTCTGGTCTCCCCACAAGCTCTTGCACAAGAATGGGAACATAGCAGTCCTGTGACAGGCTCTGCTGCCAGCCTGTGTACTGTGTCTGTCACGAGGACACAACAGAGACTCAGCTTCTGGTCTTTAAATAACCTTGTGGGCCTCATGCTGCAACACAGAGAGTTCAGCTTGCACAGGCAGCTGCAGAATTCATGAAGGCACAAGTGGTGCAGGGCAGAGGCTCTGAGGAAAAGCTGCAGGGAGATATTTAGCATGTCACTCTGGGAAGAGTATACATTAAAAGCAGCTCTCTCAGGAAAATTGTGGAGGATCTATAAGCTGTAAATCATTACCTTCTGATAGAGAATGTTTTAAACAAAGAAAACACAGGTATTGTTTGAGTTGTACATGTGAAGACTGTCCATTTTCATGCATAAAACAGCTGCCACAAATTTTAGATGTTACTTTACAACATGACTGTAACTAAACAAGTTTTTTTGGTAAGGTCTTTCTTCAATTCTTTACTTCAGTAAAACGCTGTTTGCAACACAGAACTACATTCTATTTCACACGATTAAAAATCTGAAAAAATCCAGCAAAAGCTTCCTAAAAGTAGAATCTGGAAAATAATCAAAGAAATCAGCTTCTGATTTTATTGATGCCTTCCTTGAGCTCCGTATAATAGAGGGCTCTGAAACTCAGTACAGAAACATTTCATTGCTAAGTGCAATTCAAAGCAAGCATTTGGTGCTGCCCTGCTCAAAGCAAACACCAATTAGAAATGGAAGAGTTTTATGATTGAATTCCATCAGTTTTCCAGCAGTGACATAGTCCTTCAGGAATTCAAGGAGAACCATCACCAGAAAAGCCTCTTCAACTCCACAGGCTGCATCCTGTTCTTACTGGCATTGAAGAAGAATTTGTTCATGTACATTCAGTATTCTGAAGTTTTTCTTCAGGTCATAATTAAAGCCAGAACTGGGTGATATCGGGGAATTTTGAAGGAAACACTGCTCTCCTGATAGAGTGGTGTATGCATTTCCTCAGCTATGACACTTCCACTATGTGTTTCCTTTACCTGGTGTTCCAGGAGACCCTTTTGTGCCTGGCAAGCCATTCAGACCATTTAAACCTGGAAATCCATGAAAGCCTGAGGAGACATTGGAAACACATAAGTGAGCAAACCGGGAAACAATCCAGTTAGGTGTAAATGCATAAGGTGCTTCATGGTGAATACAGTACAATCCTGACACACAAGGGAACACAGTCTGTAAAGTTTTCCTTCACACAAGAGCCCTTCATGGAAACTCTTCCCACTGCTCTCACCAGTCTTACTCAGTGAACACCCATCAGTGACTCAAACCAAGAGAGAATCCCTCCCTTTCCAACCATTCCTCAGCTCATTTCTAGCAGCTGGTGCCCGCACAACACTGCCAAGGAGCTCTTTCCCACACACAGCTGGCCCGTCATGCGCTGCCTGCCGCAGATGCTTGGCCAAAACCCTGCTTTTCTGACCCAACTTCTCCCTCCATGTGCAGGCTGCACATATACCTTTAGGTCCTGCTGTTCCACGAGCTCCAGGGAATCCAACAGATCCTGGCTGTCCTGGGGGTCCTGGTGGGCCAGGGGCTCCTCTCAGCCCAGCATTTCCAGTGATTCCTAAAAGCAAGCAGGAAGATATTCCTGTACTACACAGCCCATTCAGGCTGAAACAGCTCACAGCTCTACATTACAGCTTCTGTTCCTTCACTTAACTCGTAAGGTGGATTAATGAACCACTATTAAAATACAGCAGAATCAGATCCAAATCTCTCCTCATGCCATTACTAACATCACATTTATCAAACTATTTATTTAATGGGGCTTTTTTAAATCACAGCAATGACATTCTTCATCATCCACTAAGTAACACACAAACAGCTCACATACCAAATAACTAATAAAATTGTTTTTCAAATAAAACATTTCCATAACAAATTTCACCATTCTCCAACCTTTGATCTTGATAACTGTTTGGGAATCTACCTGCTAATTACCCCACGACCCAAAGACACTTATAGCCATTCTTCTGGGTAGGTTTGGCTCTAGAGAGGGAACAGACAGAAATGTTGCAATGAAAGAGCTGTGAAGAACCTGCTACTGCTTGTATCTGAGATCTTCTCTATTGGTAATGGAATTCCTTTAGGTTTCAGTTGTGCAGGATTCATCATATTTGACCAGCAGGACAAGGTGACACCTTATACTACTGTCAAAGATAATTCCCATTTTCTTGCCAAACTTCCTGTTTAAGCCTCAGCTGACACAGGCCAAACAGGGATAAGGAAGCATCAAGGTGAGGTTGTCACAGTCACGGCATGAGCTGCAGAACTCAGGTGCCCAGTCCAGTACCTGCTGGTCCTTCTTGGCCAAGATCTCCTGGACTGCCTTTGGGTCCATTCACCCCAATGTTTCCTGGGTAGCCTGGTTCACCCTTGACCCCTTCTCTCCCTCTCTCTCCTGAAAGGATATAAACAAACACACAAGTTAAATTGGAGGAAGGCATGAAGAGCGTGAGAAACGTGTGTTGAGACTGCAGCACCTGCGTTTGCTCAGCCATCCGCTAAGGCCGGGGCTGGACTCCTAGGGTGCCAAATGCCAGTGCAAGTTCACAAGTGCCTCCTCAAGAAGTGAAGCGAACCCAGCACTAGAATTGGGCTGGTCTCAGACATGTTCATTATCATTCAGATTTGTGCCCCACCTGGATTGCAAACTCCTCAAATCTCACTTCCAGGATTACAAAAACACCCAAATTTGGCAATGCCACCCTGTTTAGTCTCTAGAATTTTGTATTCTTGAAGTGAGCTATCAAGGGCTACTTTACCTGGAAACCCTGGGTCTCCTCTTTCTCCTTTTGGTCCAGCAATGCCAGGAACACCAACCGACTCTCCCTGGTCACCTGGAAAAGAAAGGAAAGGCCATTCTGTAAATGACGGCAGACAGTAGTTTCCAGGGCTTGTTTAAGAAAATAAACCTTGCTATATTTCAAATTCGTGGAGCAAACAAAGACAATAGCAAGTGATGCACCCAAGTCTGAAAACGCTTATAACCATCAATGGATGTAGAGCCACTCACGCAAATGCACAAGACAGACATTTACAGGTAATTCCACAACATCCTGCACTTCTGACACAAGGAGGCGAGAGGAAAGGGTGCCTCTTGCACTGTCCAACAGGCTTTACACAGTGCTGTGGCCAAACTTTCAGAGTACCTTAAAGTATTTTGGGCTTGGGACAGGTCTTGTCTGAATGAAGCCTCTTACAAGGGGATATGACTTGGAGCCAGCCAATGGTGAGCAATGGACACTTCCAGAACACTACTGATTCCTTTATGTCATTAATATTCGGACTGTGTATAATGAAAGGCCAGGTACACGTGAAAGATTTCTTACCTTTTGGACCAGGGAGGCCAATAGGTCCTGGGAATCCAAGTGTTCCTGTGGTACCATCTGAACCCTGAAAAAAACCCAACCCAGCTAAAATTAGCCTTTGCTTTTTATTCTTGTTGTTCCAAGTTTGGGTCATGTGGGATAACAGAACACAAAGATGTGGGAAGAAATACTACGTAAAGTGTTATGTTATGGTATGAGCCAAACAAAAACAATCTGGAAGTTTTGTATAGAAAAATCCTGCCAGCTTCTGCCTGCTGTGCTACAGAAGTACCAGTTAGAATACAGGATTTTCCTAAGAGCACTCAGAGAAGATGAAGATAGGTATTTACCCTCTCTCCTGGCATTCCAGGAAATCCCATTATACCATGTGCACCCTTTTGTCCTGGCAGCCCAGGTTGTCCAGGTGGACCAGGGAAGCCTGGGTCACCATGAAGACCTTTCTCTTTGCTTGCTGACCCAGCGGGACCAGGGAGACCAGACTGTCCACGGCTTCCTGAGATTCCTTTATCACCTGGAAAAGGAAAACTGTTTTCTCAAAACTGAGAACTGCCATATGCAAATCTTGCTAGAATAGGAATGGCAGAACAGAAAACAGTGACCCTGCAGGCACTGCCAAACCATGTTCCACTGATAACAAGCCCAGCTACTGAACAACTGATACTGGCAACGAATTGCAAAGTTGTGAAATACCTCTAGGTCCAGGGAATCCTCCCAGTCCAGCTAATCCAGGATCTCCTTTGTCTCCTTTGATTTGCAGTGCCTGTTCTGAAGTCCCAAGCACAGGAAGACCTGGTGGACCTATATCACCTCTGTCACCTGACGAAATAAAAGGTCAGGAAACCTTCTTGCCAAATAATCTAGCAGAGAAAAACAGAACTTCCATGTTTTCTGATGCAAATTCATTAGTAATCTTTGGTAAACAGGCCAAAGTATCGAAAAAGAAAATAATGCAGTACTTAGAAGAAAGATAGCAGACACAGATATCTCAGAACTGCCTCCAAAGTCCCTCTGCTGCACACCCAGCAAAATCCATTCAGCTGTTTCTCACCTTTTTGACCTTGAACTCCCACAACTCCTGGACTTCCTTTTCCTCCAGCTGTGCCAGGAGTTCCTTTAAACCCATTCACTCCAGGGACACCAGGCAGTCCTGGCATGCCAGGGAAACCAAGCAGGCCAGAAGATCCTTTCTCACCTGCACAGAAATGTTAAGAAATAAAAAGGGAATATTAGTCTCTCTTGGTACACTGCACACCCACCCTGGGGCAGGTAAAGGCTGCCTGGGTCTGGCCGATCACCCAAATCCCAGTAGTTAAACAAGCACATGGCACAGACACAGCACTGCCACTTCTGTCACACGTCTCCACTCATGATACTTTCAAACCAGCCCTTTTCAGTTCACCTTTGAGAGCCTGGTCCTGCTTTCAACAAACACAATCAGTTTCCAGGACAGCAACATGCAGTTCCATAGCTCTATTGCTTTGTGTTATTCTCAGGTAACCAACTACTGTATTGGTGCTTAAGGACCATACAGTTTGCAGACTTTTACTCCCCATTTGATTTGTGCTTGATTCTCTCCCTTCTTTCTGTAAATTTCATTCACTGTTTATAATTCCTTTGATTTTCTTGTCTTTCTATTTTGATTTACACAACCCTTTGTCCACAAGGGCCTAAGACTTTTAAGATAGATTTCCTTATGAACATTATTTGATAATTAAATCCATAATTTGTAACTCAGCAGCAAAACATATGAATTCCAACACTAGTTGGGGAGTCAGTCTCTTCTGGCAGTTTGGGCTTCAAATCAGTATTAGCAAGGTTATTTTTTTTTTTTGGCATAGCAATCTCAACACTGAAACACCTACCTTTAGGCCCAGAGAAGCCTGGACGTCCATCTTGACCAAAAGGCCCAGGCGGCCCTAAGAATCCTCTTTCCCCAGGAGATCCTGGAGCACCATCAAGACCTGGGAAGCCTTTCATACCAGCAGGGCCTTGTGATCCTACATCCCCAGCCAGGCCTTTGATTCCAGGAAGTCCTGAATCAATACAAGAAAGAACTCAACAGAGGATATTGCACAAACCAGGACAATTTGTGGCAGCTTCCCAAGCTCTTTAAACACAGCATTGTTTTTAATGACAAATGGACCCTATGGCACATGCAGCCTTCTAGAAGGCATAAAGCTTAGGATTGCAAAAGCATTAGTCATCTAAAAATAAAATACCTACAAGGAGGGTTACTGCCTACATCACTACATAACTGGCAAGAGTGAAACCCCTTATGATGTATCCACTTTTGACCACCAGACACTGACCTGTAATGCACAGCCTTACCTTTATCATCAAGGCAACCAAGCCAGAATGGGGAGCATCATTAATGCCAGCTTCTTCTCCCTACCCCATCCTCTGGGTGAACCAGAGATCAGCTGGAGAGGCTTGTTTTCACAAGGTCTTTTTTCACCTTGGTAGTTGAACTGTACTTCTCAAGAGCCAATTGCTCACTATAGGAAGAAGCTGACCGTGCTATCACAAAGCCAATACCATACGCACTATTTTACCTCTCGATGTTTCTAGCTGAAGCTTTGTAATGGTTTCCAATTTTAAACAAAGGCTCAAACCTTTGAAAACAGAATGCTCAGATCCAAAGGAATGAAGGGAAGGAAAAATCAGGTGGTTTTTGAAAAATTACATTTGCAGCAGTAGCAGACAATATTCGAGCTCTGTTATACTCAGGGCTTTATATTACAACCCAGTATTTTTTTTAAGCATTTGAAAGAGCTGCCTTATTTAAGAAGACAAAAAAACCACACAGACTTAAAATCTCTGCACATTAATGATTTTCTTATAGGCTTGCGGCGTTGTTACTGTCTGAGCATTCTTATTACATTGGTTCTTTGCCTTCTGGTTTGATTAGCAATGATAAGGGGTATCACCTATGGTCAATGCAATTCCTGTAGCATTAAAAGCTGGTTTGTTAGTCCATGAGCTTTTATGCTACACTGCATTTTCTCACCTTGACAGCCTATGTGAAGAACCCATAACCAAACAGTGTGACATCAGAAATGGAGAGTTGATGATAAATGGAATAGAAACATGGTGAAGGAAAAAAACAGACAAAATATGTAAACACAAAGAACAAGGGTACAAAGGAAATTAATGATTCAGGGAGACAACAGCTGCAAAAAAAAAACTTAGTTATTTGGAGCTTATCATCCTATCAATGGGAGGTTTTTAAAAATAGTTGAAGAAAAATCAAATATGGCATACAGACCATAAATGTAAAACAACAGAGATGCAGAAGGAATGCTAATATTAAAAATTTTAAAGATTGAAAACTCTGATTTTCATCTCAAATGACGTTACTGCTTTCATTCATTTGTGCCACTGTGTTTCAGCACTGTCATTCTACATGTCAGAAGAGCACTTTTATGTCCCAGACCATTATGGACCAATTCCCAGGTCTCTCTTTGCTTGGTTCTCAAGTCTTTCATATACATTTATGAAACACTTTAGTCAGTGCAGCTTGACAGGTACTGCTATACTCAAGTGGTGGGGTTTATTTGCCTTTTAAGTGAAGGGAAATAAATTTCTCTTCTGTCCCAGCAAAGAGAAAGACAGAGAAGACAAGTGCTTGTCCTGAGAAAGCCAACAATTTTTCAATCTAAATCACATTTCAAGCAACCTCACATATTAAAAATTAATTATCATGAAAATGGGAAATGAAGATTAGTCAATGATACAGCCAGCATATAAAAGCAAAAATGTTAAAAACATCACAACATTAAAGATACTTTCTTCGGTCTTTCTGCTGTACTTTCCACAGTATTGGGGTAACATTTCTAGGCAGGAATTGCCCAGCAGTCAGAGCCAACAAGCTCAAATTCTGCACTCCATCACCCCTAACCAGAGGTAGGAGCTCACTCCAAGCAAATGCCAAACCTCTCCCACACTTCAACACCGCAGAGCTCAGCTCACCTACTTCTCTTCCTTTGAAACCATTACATACCTGGTGCTCCTGCAAGGCCAGCTGAGCCCAAGGGTCCTGGTTTTCCCTTAATGCCAAAAGGACCTCCAGGGCCAGGAGGTCCCCGCAATCCAGGGACACCTGAATATCCTGGATGACCCTGTTCACCTTTAATACCCAGAAGGCCTGGTCTTCCATCCAGCCCTGGAAACAGAGAGATGGGAGGTTACAGAACAAATAAAACAAAATTCACACTTTTAATTAAAAAGTAAGTTTTAATAAAAGGCTTTGAGTTGCATTGGATTCTTAAAGAAAACCAGCAAATCACCATCTGTGAGCAGCTCAGAGGAATTACATTATCTTAAAGAGATTGGAAAGAAGAAGGGTCTTTGAAAGAAAACCAGTCTGAGATTCCCAAATAATAAGCAGTATCAGCTCTTACCTTTTGGCCCTGGAAATCCAATATCACCTGTAAGTCCTTTATCACCTGGGAGTCCAGGTCGGCCACGCTCTCCCAGGGTTCCACTCTCCGCACCAAATATATCTCCAGGTGCTCCTTTTACTCCAGCTAAGCCTGAAGCACCCATTTTCCCAGGCAAACCATCTGTTCCATCCAGTCCTGGAAGTCCTTGTGACCCTTGCTCTCCTCGAGGTCCAGGGAAGCCTTAAAGAGAAGAGCAGTAAAAGTCGCACAGCAGAATAACTGCTTCCAATAGAATCTCAAGCAAAATACACATTTTAAAAATTTCAGGCAAGAAAAATTTGCTTGAAAAGTTGCAGAATATTTCAGTACTGAATTAGAAACAATAATTGGTGATAGAAGCATTATGAATGTATGAGGCAGAAGTGGCCAAGAAGGTCAGATAACTCTGTTGATAAAGTATTGTACACATTAACCAGACAATAAAAAGAACTCCAGCCACTTCCCTCTTACCAGGTTCCCCTTGCAAGCCTATTATTCCTGGAGACCCTGGGTATCCTTTAGAACCATGTAACCCAGGTTGGCCTGGAATGCCAGAAAAGCCTTTGCTGCCTTTGGGACCTAAGGTTAAAAATATATCAATTAATAATATCAATAAATGAATAGCAGAAGACAAAAACACAGCACAAGAAAACAGGATCAGATCTTTTCTGCAAAGCTGGTGCTGGATACATAATTTAAGCTAAACAAAGTCTCAGAGCTCTGGTTGTTCATGAGCTACATAAACATAGAAGCAGAGAGTTTGTGTTCAAGGCTACATGAAGGGAAAAAAATGGTGCAGTCATTATGATCCTCCTTGGGACCTAGGCCCACTTACCTTGGGAATAAAAAGGACATTGTTCTGTCAGTTAACCCCTGGAATAACTATCACTTGGATGAGGATTAATTAGGAGGTATTATCTTCCTTGAGCAATAAGTGTGCTTGGTAGTCAGCCAGTGCATTACATCAGCTTGTCTCCCTACCTGGCAGTCCTGGAAAGCCAGCAGTCCCTGGGGGCCCATATGCTCCAGGAACAATGCAGGGCAAGGTGATACCTAAAACAAAGAAATGCTGAGGTGGCACACAACCCCTTTCAGAGATGGACTGAAGAAGAGGAACATTTAGCACCCAGATGTTTTTTACAGAACACATCGTAAGTGGCTGTGCATGAACTTCCGCACATCAAGAACTGCTGACATCTCAAATACGGGATGTTAAACAAAAGGCATTTGGAGACTGGTAATTGTCAGATCTCATCCCTACTCCTGACTTGCTGCACGACCAGTAAAAGTCAGCAACTATTGCTGTGGACTTCTTGTAGCACGAGACCCAGGATTCCACCCAGGAACTCATCCTCGCTATGGCAGGAGCTGCATGACTCCGACACCTCCAAGTCCAGGCTCAGAGCATTTGAAGTCAGTGGAAGCTGACAAGTATTCTGAACTGTTAAAACTTGAGCAAGTTTCTAAACTGTATGAAACCAGTACGCTGTAGTGTGAAATTCTAAAATAAATGTGCACATGCAAGATGAAATAGAGAGAGAGAGACACCACTGACAGGTGTTTAAAAAATCTGCCCCCCAAGACATTAGGACAGAGATGTATATGTGTAGAGGGTGGAACAGTGAGGATATTTTTAATTTCAGCCTTACTTTTGAACTGTTTTTTCTACAGTCTCTCAGACTAAGAAATAACCACATGGCTTAAAAGTTTATTAGCGGCAAACAAGATTCAGCAATTGCAGAGCTCTTTGACTGACTCTCAACCCTTGAAAAAAAGGCTCTGTTTGCACTAGCAATCCCTCTTCAGTGGAATGAAATTTACAGGGCATTATCAGAGTTGCCAGCACATCACATTTACGTGAATGATCTCCAACACAAAAGAAACATTTTATTTCTGGTCTTCTGCAATCCTATGTGAGCCTGATGCTGAATGCTTTTTAAAATAAAACATTGAGGTCCTTCTCTAAGACATATATTACAATAAAGAATTACATTTTTCAAAAACCAGGCATTTGGGGTACAACTGGCACAGAAAGGGAAATTTTAATTAATATAGTTCCATTCACATCACATGACCTCAAGAACTGTCTTATGCAAGTTTTTCCAAAAACACCTCTGAACAAGAGCATATTCTTTATTTTGCATTATTAGTCAGCAGTAGAATACTTGAACAATGGATGTTTCTTGTGAGAATAACTGAAATGTAAATAGGACTGTTTCCTTGTAATTATATAAATAGGGCTCACTGTAAAAGTTATATAATCAAAATTTTACCTTCACCAGCTACTTAATACTTTACCTTCTCACAGTTTACACAACAATATCTGAGTATCAAGGAAATTAGACAATTATGATTGCCTGACCATCATGTCAGGCATTAAAGTGAAATATGGCAATTACAACATTTCTGAGTAATCACATGATGACAGGTAGAAATAGTCTAGCTTTTTATAAAATCCAGGGTTAGACTTCCAAAGCCAGACTGTTTCACCCTGTTTTACTGCACAAACTCAAAAATTCCTCAGTGGTGTCTTTGATGTGATAACTTCAGTAAGTCACAAACTCTTTAACTGTCTTTTCTCATTTTCATTGTAATGCCTTTCAATCTGGACAGTATAAGAAATTATTATCTCTTCTACCCACACTCATTTCTTTAATATTAGATGAAATTTGCTATATCAAAGGATCTTTTAATATATGCAAATTATGTCCTGGTATGGGAGAAACGATGCATGCACAAATTTTCTTACACATCTCTACGGAGGTGCAAACTGAACTGGCTAATGATTTACTCCCTTTCCCACATATTTTGACTATACATACTCTCCTATAAAGGACTGTTCATTGTTCCCAAAGCTTTGAGGCAGCATTCATAATAAGCTGGCTTCTGATGTGCTGCGTAGAATATCTGGAGTTCACATCATGCACAGTGCATTTTACTTTTACTTATCTCACAAATGCAATTTTAATTTAGTGGATGCTGTAAGAGACAATTTACCCAACAAAGATGTAAGCATTCATAGCCAGGAATTAGTAAAGCTTTTAGCATTTAGCATGTGACTTGAATTGGAAAAAAAGCTTATGCAGTCTGTCCCTGGGGGACATTAATGCTAGCTGTCTCCTAGCCCCATAATAACTCCCTAGCATGACACTGATGTGAGGTAATATTGCCATCTGGCACATCCGGCAGCCTCCTGGTGTTGCCCTGACCTTGCTCTCACCTCCCTCTGGGCCTGAGATTCTTCTGCCAACTCCTCTCACAGTGGTGGTCTCACCACCAAGGGGTTTGAACTCAGGGCATCACTTTATCAGTCCAGAAATCTATGCCACAATATTATGCCTGTAAATACATTACTGGCTCTGCATTATTGACACAGACAGAATTACAAACCTAGAAGCCCAAGTAAACACAGGATGGAATATACACTGAAAATCAGCAGTGACAAAGAAAAAATACTGTTTACCTTAAGTTATATTTAAATGGCTGACATGGAACCAAGACACTGGGAACAGCTCTCCGCAGTCATTTTGTTATGAAAATATTTTTCATAAATGTTTAGACATGAATTTCCATGTAATTCAATTTGAGAATGAGCATAAAGCATCATATACAAAGCATTATCAAACCCACATTTACCTACTTTATCACTTGTCATTATGGTATGCTTTATGTGCATATAACGACACACACCAACAGCCAAATCGTAGTACCTCAGGAAGCAAACACAGCCCAGAGCCAGTTGCACCAGTCATAACTGAATTCCCTACCTGTCATGGCAGTCTCTTATTCACCATAGTCTGCTCATTCATGCAATGTACTACCATTTCTTCTTCTAAAAAAATCTGGAGCTCCTATTTCAGTAATAGTTCTGAAAACTGATTTAGACATCTCAGATATAAGTAAATTACTATTTTTACCTGGACAACGAAAGGATTTTTTTAAATCCTCATTTTATCATTCTTCCTAACTACTTTTGGTGTAAAATGGCTCTCCAGCAACAGTCAGGGAGTAGGTCCATCTAACACTCTTAGTATTTCAGCACTGCTTGAGTATTTATTGCTTATTAACTGTGTCCTCCTGAACATGACAACTTGAGGAAGCTGTGGCTGCTGCGTGATGTCTGGGGAGCCCACGAATGAGTATCAATTAATTTGAAGAGCAATCTTTAGCCAAATGCAACCTTCTGGCCTGGCCACAGGCACAGCAGTAAATGGAATACCATTTGAGTTGCAGCTTTACACCTTTTCAAAGTAAGAGCAGACCCAGCAACACCTACCTGGAGGGCCTGGAAGACCTGCTTGTCCTGGAAATCCATCCATTCCAGGGTCACCTGGTGGTCCACGAACTCCACTAGGACCTGGATATCCCACGCCAGGAGAACCAGTTTCTCCACGATGGCCCTTGGAGCCAGGTAATCCTGGCAGCCCTTTTTCACCTGGGAAACCCAGTCCACCATCTCCCTGTTCACAGCAAAGACAACTATAGCAGAAAATCAAAGGGATGCAGAAAGAATATTCACCACTATCATTTTAAAAAGTGTGTAAGAGTTAGATTGGTTCTGTGCAATGTTCTGGTGAGCCTGAAAAGATATACAGAAATCACTATAAATAATCTATCTTTCTTTTAAAAAGCAGGAATCCTCATGACTATTAAAAAGAATATTTTATGTTGTATTTGCCAAAATGCAGATATTACATGTTCTGAAAGACAATTCTTTTCTTTTTAATTAATAAGATTCTGGTGTGATTTTTTTTATTTGAGGATTTCTCTTGTAATTATGGCTACAATGTCTCTGGTCTTTTAGGACACAACATAGAACAGCATTAGGGTCTACTGAAGTTTGTCTTTTGATAGAGGCATAAGGATTGTCAATTCTTAATCCTGACCAAGACAAATTTGTGCTCAGGGACTGTGAGCTTTTTATGTATTTGGAGATTTACCACAGGGCTAATCAGGAGTAGTTTGCCAGGCCTGGCTGTTTTCTCTGCTCCTTATTCCAATTCTGAAGCACTGCTGCTAAATTAATCCGAACTTACTGGAGGGCCTGGTTGGCCTGGCAAGCCTGGAAGTCCATCCCTGCCTGGACTTCCTGGGATGCCTGAAGGTCCTCTGGGTGCTGTCGCACCGCGGTCCCCACGAACACCTTTGACTGTTGCATAAGATGGATCCCCTTTTTCTCCCTTCAGGCCTGGAAGACCTTGCTGACCAGCTGAAGCCTACAGACCAAAATATTTTAAAAAAAAAAGGAACATGAATATGCAGAGAAAAGGCTTTGCTTCTTAAAAATATTGTATGAGGACAGGACACAATGACCAGATCAGACAAAATCTCCAGAGGGTTTCTGATTGTATACATTATCCTGGGGGAAAGAAAAAGGAGAGGTTTGATTATTTTCAACTGTTTCTACTGTCACTACAGCTCCACAGTGGCAAGACAACACCTGGTAATAGTGACAACAATCTTATATGGCACCTGGGAACATGACATCACTCACGATATAATGGGACCCAAGTATTGAATCTTCTTCCCTATTGCTTGGTGTGCTGCACTTACTGACACTGATAAAGATACTCTGAAGACAAAAGACTGGTATCTTTATGGACTAGGATTTTCAAAAGTAAATACTTGCAATGAGCAATGCTCAGGACTTTGGAAAATCCTATTTGTTATGGTTGCTCTTTGATAGAAAACAGAGCTCAACTCACACTGATATATTTAGCATACAGCAGTTAGGAAGCAGACTGCATCTGTGGTGCACAGTTTTTATAGCTATGAGCAATGATGTGGAAAGATCTCCCTGTTTGATTCTCAGATCTTCTCTCCATGCACATGTACAACTGCTTCCTCAGCCAGCCCTCCCTTAGGCAGAGCCTTGGGTCTAATCCATGTATGTCTACTTCCAAGAACTCCTGGGATGAATAACCGTTACTGCTTTTCTCTTGACTGATAAATGTACAGTTCTCAGAACTTAAGAACCATTTGTTCTCTCACTTTTATAGCTGATAATATCTCTACTTTCAGTTTCTTTACACAGATCAGTTTCTAGGTTGCCTTTTTTTTTTTTTTTTAATCCAACAAATAGAAGCAATTATGAAAGAAAAAAAAAGTGTTCTGCTTTCATTACATTCAAGACCAGCAATTGCACATGGGCACTCCTGTAATTCACCAATACCAACATAAAATCTTCCTGCCTTACCTGAGGGCCTCGCAGTCCTGGTGCACCCACAGAGCCTGGGTCCCCACCAACGCCCTTGGCACCAGGCACACCAGGGCTTCCCGACGGACCTGGGGGACCTGAGATGCCTTTTAGACCAGCTCTTGTAACTCCTCCATCACAAGCACAATCACCTGGCTCTCCTGGAAAACAGTCAACACTCCGAACTCAGTCTCATTTGGATAAAGACCCTTTTCAGTTGTAAAAGCTCCAAAAGCAGTATTTGATTCAATTAAGACAAAGCCATTCTCATATGATTTGATTTTATGCCTCCTCTGCTCAGGTGAAGTGAGTGCCAAGCAAGTGGAGCTCAGGTTTTCTCCAGTTTAATTTCCATGCAATGCCCATCACCAAATAACCATGTGCAGCATGAGCCTAAGCACTTCCTGACCTCTTCCCAAAGATTTAAACTTTCCTAAATACACGGGTTTAGGAAAGTTTTAGGGAGGTCTTGTGCATTTTTTAAGAGATAGTTATCAGAGAAAACAAATCCAAACTCCCACTCACAGTAGGTTACAATGACCCCCAGCTGAATCTTTCAGGTTACAATGATCCCCTGAATTGTAACTGGCCATGGATCCAAACAATCACCAAGCACAGTGATGTCTGCATCATCCCAGCTTTTGCAGTGGGTTCTATCACACACTAAGACCCAAATGCTCATGATTTTAAGCATGACCATTTTTAGTTTTTCTGTCATTTACAGCCTGTATTGCAAAAAGCAGTGAAAAAGATTTTATTTCTAAGTCTCATGGCTTTAAAGTACAACTTACTTAGCTAATTTTCTGGGTATGAGATGTTTATCAGCTTATTTGCCTGAGCAGAGTAAGAAGTAAAAATAGGATTTTACTGGCAGTGATGGGCACAACTCTCTATAAATTGCAAAGGCTGTTGGCTCCTTCAACCCCTCCTGTGATTTGTCATAAAGACACTTACAATTCATCCCTTAGGATATTAACCATGTGTAAATATCTTTCAGCCAAATGACTGCTGAAAAGCTCTCCCAAAACAAGAGGCAATTACCTTTGTAGCCCTTTGGACCCAAAGCTCCTGGCAGCCCTCTCTGCCCAGGTTCCCCCGGAGCCCCAGTCCTTCCATTCAGGATTGTCCCTGGGGAGACTGAAGGGCCTATATGCAGAAAGAAAACAAGGAAAAGCCATGAGAAAGCTGATTGCCAGCTCATGACTGACTTACAACATCTGTGATGCAACTGGCACAGCATGAAACTGCAGCTATGGATGTAACACAAGGAGATGGAACTTGGTTGGTACCACAGGCTGCAGTTCTCTGCCATGTTTGCTTCTAGCTCCTCACACAGGAAAGCAAAAGCTCCCACAGTGTGGACGCAACAGAGTCTCATTCCTCTACTCTACCATTGCACTTTTACCCAGATTTACCAGTTGACCAAAGAACTCACCAAACTGTGGACAGGCAGTGTGAAGGGCAAATGGCTTTCATTCAGTGGCTGCAGCTCAAGAAAGATACTAAAGGGCAAAAGGGTTAAGGGGACTTTCCCTGTCCCTCACTTCATGATTGCAGGATTGTTTTCCACAGCTCTTTATATGCTGAATAGAATGAAACATAAGCTGATGGAAACAGCAACGGAAAATGATCACACATAATCTAAACCTACACTGTCTGAAAAGCTTTCCCCTCAGTGACAACAGTAAGATGGAGTGCTGACCAGCACCGTCTGATGCTTCATGGAAACAAACTGCAGTCATCAGCTAAACACAGCTACAGGAGCTTTACAGACTGTGCAGAAAAGTGAACCAGATTTGACTAGCAAACAGTTATTGACAAGAAAACACTTATTTCTTCTCCACAGAAAATCATTTTATCAGACCATGCTCACAGCTCCATCACTGGAGCATCCCCTGTTCTGACAGGTTGGCTCTCAAAAAGAAACCAGCTTATGGCAGAATGGTAAAACACAAAGTTTTGTAAAATCAACCCTGATCATGTAATACTCAATTTCTGAGGAAAACAAAACAATGCACAATTAATCTAATCAGGACATCCATACAAATGAACATGTAAAAACAAAATCCCATTTCCTTAGGTCTGGAAACTGTCTTCTCAGGCATTCTTTCCGACTCCTAGTACCCAAACTACCTGCTCACAAGACAGACATTTACCTCAGGTGTTCATAAGGTCATGCTCTATTCTTTACCTAAGCCAATAGGAGACTAGCTTAGAACTTCAAAGTCCTTTGTGTCATAAATTGTGTCTACACAACCTTATGTTTCAGTCTCTCAGGACACCAGCCTTAACAATAATTAGCTCTATTATCTTACTTCATAGGAGTGTCTGCTGATACATTTATTTAAGTTTGTGAGTTACAATCACAATGAAACATCAGTCAAACATTTACAATTTACAGATGAATAATCCTTGCTGGCAAAGAACTAAATATATAAATGATTATTTGTCCTGTTTCACTCTGAATCCAATACAAAAATAGATGTAAAAAACCTACATACGCAGTGAACCAGGCAATCCTGGTGCTCCTGGCAGACCTGGTAAACCACTTCTGCCGGAAGGGCCTGGTAATCCAATCGTTGCTCTTCCTGGTTCTCCCACGTCACCCTTCACTCCTGGAATACCTGGAGACCCTCCAGGGCCCATTCCATCTAGACAACACGGACACAATGAGCAGCTCTCCAGCAGCAAACAGACTGAGTTATTTTTAACATTAAGATAGTTACTGCTGTACCCTGAACTGCAATCATGTTAGCACAGAACAATTTACAATTGTACACCAAGGAAAAAGTACTAATTGGAGGCACCAACTGGCTCCCATTTACATACTCCTTTGTCATCCAAAAAATGTCACAGCACCACATTTAAGTCTCACTGATCCATTAGACAATTAACTATATAAGACTGAGGAGTTCTTATTTTCTGATTTTCTTAGTAGTTCCTCATCTCTGGATCACTGCAGGCCAGAACTTCCCAGATGACATTCAAGTGAAACGGAAACTTCTGAATGAGATCTCTGATGGGACAAAGAGGTTGCACCCTGCACAGTGGGTTTATCAAGCCAATCTGTTAGCTCTTTATTGCAAATATAAAAGGTGATTAAAAATTTTTCAAAAGCATCCATTATAATTTAAAATACAGGAAAGGTTTAGCCAATCAGCTCATTCAAAATGGTAATCACACAACGGCCTCCTATGTACACTGCTACACCAAATATTCACACGTGAAGACTTACCTGAGCTGTAATAATTGCGGCACTAATTCTGCTCCCATCCAAGTCAACACAATTAGCTTCCCTATGTGCCATCCCTGCCTCCTCTTTCTCACAGAGCAGCCTGCAACTCAGCCAGCTGAAGGAGCAGGAAGAGGCTTACTCCAATACCTCTACCATCTCTAGGCCACTACCCCGAGATATCTCTGCAAAACCCTCAGCAAACAGCCTGCCAAGGGCATTGGGGGCAGCTGCTTTACCTCTCTCCAGGCCTGGAAACCCTGGAGCTCCTGGAAAACCTGGTAAACCACTGATCCCTTCATCTCCTGGAGGACCAGGTATTCCTGGGTTCCCTGGGTCACCCGGGGCACCTATCAGACAAAGAGGAAAACAAGGAAGTAAATCTCATGAGAATTTCTGCTGAAAGACTGTTCAGTCAATAGATGTAGTAGCCACTGATCTCATGGATAACAGAGGCTGTCAAGCTGTGAGCAGGAAGCATGTTAGGCAAAGTTAAAAATAATGGGGAAAAACTTCTCCTGAGCTGTTACAGAGATTGTTTCAAACTTGACTACACATCAAGGAGAAAGAAAAGGAAAGACCATACAATTTGTCCCCTTACCTTTATGGCTTCAAAGACTATTCCCATCCAGGCCTCAATCAGCTGTGGCATTAATAAGCTAATTTTGTCAACAATATTCTTACCACATTGGACAACAAATAACAGCAGAATGACATCCAGGGCACCCTTTACCAAGCAACACCAGGAAGCCATTTTTCCTTGGTACCCTGAAGACAGACTCAAGTGTATCTACAGAGCAGACACAGTACTTGCCCATGCTCACATACTCTGTCAGGTAAGACATTTCATTCTGCCTTGAAACACATCATTCTGCAAAGTGGGGATGAAAGGCTTTCTGTAAATTCTGAAGTTATAAACAAAGGACTAAACATATGTGATTCCAAACAAGACAGAAATTAAAGGAAAAATAACAAGGGATGGATTAGACCCAATGTACAATGTGGGAAAGTAGTAAAATACAGTAAGAAAGAAAGTTGAATCAGAAAAAATGCTTTAGATGAGTTCCAAAACAAAATAGAAATGTGTACCTGAAATGACTACACCTTCCCTGTCAATAACGACAGGAGGGCCTGGGGGACCGATGTCACCTAATTCACCCTGTAAAGAAAACAGATTCACACCACATTCAGATGGGTGATGGAGAGGAGGCTGCTTGTCAGGAAACAGACTGTATTATGGTACCAATGTCAGCAGTCATTCACTGACTATGATTCTTTGTCTTGCTGAAGAATTCACTTTGTTCTGCTGTTCATAATCATCTGCTGTCCTGACTTACATTGTTCCTGTCTGATGAACCTGATGGCTGCTTCAGATAAGATAAGTGCTACTATCCAGCTATCCTCTGAAGGACTCTAATTTCCTCACTAGGAAGCACAGACATACATATACATACAATGTATACTGGAGACCAGTTATGTTAGCACACTGACCAATATCAAGTAGCTAGTATCTGTTCACTTTGTGGTAAAAGCTGCTATGAGCTATCTCATTTTTAAAAGCATTCATCACTGCATGTATCTGTTGCCTTGGAATACTGAATTTCAGTAAGAGAAGTTCACAGAAAAATATATTCCTTCATAAAATCATCCAGGTAGAACAAGCAAGTTGTGACAAACTGCAGTGCCATTCCTTCCTCTCATTGACACTCTCAAAGAGTATCAGATCCTCTCTGAAATCACAAGCACAAAATCTGACTCTTGTCCAAACTGCCATCATATTTATCATATAAACATAATTCACTGAGCCAAGGCAGTGCACACCTTGTTGCTTCTTCAAGTAATACTCCTCTGTACATAAACTTCTACTACTGCTTCTTCCATGAGCTCTGCACAAAAAATCCCTTCAGTACTTGCATTTTACAAGCCTGCAATCTTGGTGGCAGATCAGTGTTTTCACAGCAAACTACTGTCCAATCATTTTCCACTCAGTTTCCAGCTGTCTGACTGCCCAAGTTGTAAGATACCCAGAAAATGTTTGCTATGCATCACCGATCTCCAGCACGAGAAATTGAACACAAGTTCTCAGGCTTTCATACTTGTAGATCTGTGATCCAAGACTTCAGATAGCCTTGGCAGCTATCTTAACATCCACTTACTTCCACCTAATCTTGCCTCAACAGTCCAATAAATACGGCATTGGTGTAAGGATAAAGGAGACCAGAAAGGCTACACCTACAATTCTAAGTCATGAAGTTGCATAACTGAACATTGAAAAAGTATTTAAATACCTGAGTGTTCACGGCTTAGCAACCACTCATTTATATGCTTAACAATAAAGTAAATGAGGAACTGAAACATACTGAAAATTACAGTGATATAGGGGCAAACAGGAGGTTTGATTGGAGCAATGATACTTATTTATTCATGTAAATAGCTTCAGAAAAACAATGCTTTAGTGAGAAGTTACCTTCATGCCTTCAACTCCATCCAGTCCTGGATAGCCTGGAACACCTGGGTGACCCTGCAAAATCATACAGGGGAACAATGATACACAGTGAAACAATAAATTGCCTTATTTTTTAGCTAAAACATCTGCAGAGCCTGGACTTAAATCACAAACCCAATTCTTTGTCCTACTTGAAGAAAAAATAAAGGAAGAGAAAACTGATGGCATCAATTTCTCAGCACTCAAAAATGCCAGAGCTCCTTCAGGCCTCTTTGTGCTGTGAGGATGGTGAGAACTCATGAGCAGGCTGAGGGTGTGCAAATCAGGTGAACACCTAGGAGTTCTCACAGAACTGTAGAAATGCTTGCAGAATGAAGAGTCTAGAACATTTTTTTCTTTGTCCCACACATTTTCCCTCCACTCTTTTCCCTTTCTAACAAATTGCTGGCACCAAAACATTTAAAGTAACACTGGGAGATGCAGCTCTCCAGCTCCCCATTTCCTGGTAGCATTCTCAGAGACACCAAAATTCCCCTTTCGAGTGTCTGACTGGAAATCTACTGTTTCTGTTGGGTAACATATACAAACTGGTCCAATATAGATTTCAAATCCTACTGCCACTGCTGACAAAATGGGATATTCCAAGAGCTCTGGAGCAGGGAACTTTAAATCTTACCTGTGATTCTGAAGCCTCGGGCTGCTACAGCCCCCAGTATAGCTCGCATATAGTATTGCTGAGAAACTTGTCATAAAGGCCTTGTTTTTAATGATAGAATTATAACATATAGATGTGAATTAGATATACTGGAGAGACCATCACCTGCACTGTATTTTGAAGAGGATATACATTAAACAAAATACAGAGAAAGTGACTGAACACATAGGGCTAACTAGGCAGTTCAACAGATCTACAGTTTTCCATGGACTTTGTACTTAGCTTAGCTATGTCAATAAGGCAGGTGTATTTATCCATTAGAGAACTTGGAGCCACTAGATAAGGAAGTCAGTAGCTCTTAAGCAGTCAGAGGGCTTCTGTAACTCTAAGTACAGTAAAAAATAAAAGAAATTTCACCTTTCTCCCTGGAATTCCATCAGATCCATCCAGTCCCAAAAGACCCTAGAACAACAAAGAAATTAGCTTTTAGAGGTTCCATCTCAGATTGATCAGGCTTCAAATATCTCTGCATCAAAGAGTGAAAAGTTAAAATTTTCAAAAGGAGAAGATAACACTGCTATTCTTATTTCTCAAGTATTAATAGTCACAATGTAAAGAATTTAACAAAATAACTGATAAAAGCAGTCTTGTCTTATTTAACCATTATTTTTCTAATTGGCAGTTCAAGTTAAGGAAGTCACCGTGTCTCAACTTACTAGGAAGTCAGGTGTTAGTTTGTAATAATAAAAACCAATAAATCTTAATGGGATCAAGACTTTCTATCCAAGGATTTATTCTGCACACACAGAACAGAATGTCTTGGTCATCCTGTGGAGTATAGGAGCACATCTCTGTAGGGAATGATTCTGTTGATGAAAGGCCCACTTCATGTGTTTGAGAACAGCCATTTAAGGACTTTGTGAAGTTACCTACCCTGCCACCCGGTAAGCCAGGCACACCTTTTTCTCCTTTATCTCCAACACCTCCAAAGCCCTGAGGAAAAATGTCAACATTAATTCTGTGGTCTGTATGGAACTGAACAGCACATCCCTAAGTAAAGTGAACACAAAAATTAATACAAACAGGACAAGAGAGAGACAAAGGGCACTGACTGTTTCTGCTGGGACTACTTTGTCCCAGAAAGAAAACTTGAATCAACCAGACTTGGCAGCATGTGCAGAACAGTAACTTTTTATTTGCCAGAACTTCCATCCATTTAAATCATGGCACCTATTTCAGTAGCAACTGCAAGTGATCCCACCTTATAGATAGCAAAGACCTGCCAGTGCTACTCTGTATTCTATTCTACATTGAGAAACTATTTCAAGTTTCATTTCTTAAAAGGAGCTGCTCAAGAGAATGCTCAGAGCACGCTTTTCCCTTCTAAAGCCCAAGAATTACTCAAAACAAGCATTTTCATGCTCAACATTTGGAAATGTTTGATGGTTTTCCCAGTCAGCAAGAAGTACCAAATTCAGAGATAGAACACCAGGATTTAATTTCAGCCAGAGTTACAGTAGTTAAGCAATTTTCAGGCTTCAGTCTTAAAATATCTTTCGACTGTGGTTAAGTTAGAACATATGTTCAATTTCACCAGCTTCAATGGGTCTCTTGTGATGAATAAAGCTAAACATGCTCATAATGGAACATGTCCAGAAAGGCTAATAACAAACTGTGCTTCATGTACAGGTTTTTCTTGCACGTATTTCTCCTAAGAACATCTGTACGTTGAAAAAACTGGCAAACAATTTATCTTATTAGTCAGAAGTTCCCAAAAATATTTATTCCCCTCGCTTGTTGAAACAACCTCTGTTTACAAAAGGTTTTAAGGTGGGAAATAGCTCTCTGGAACCCAGGGATAAATTGTTTTTCTTAATTCATATAGAGAAGGTGCTACACCATGCTAAGTTGATGAGCACTAACGTTAAACAGCCCATTTTAACTGTGTGTATATGGACAGACCAAAAGATCTGCATGTGCTTTAGAGCTTTAAAGTGAAATAACAAAAGATACGTTTAGATAGAATTAAAGGGGAAAAAATAGGATTTTAGAAAATGTCTATGGGACAAGGAACACTGCCATCAAGTGGCCACGCCACGGGTAGAGCTCCTTGCAGGTCTCTGCAAACAGCAGGCTGCAGATACTGAAATCTTAGCTGCTTTGTAAATCCGTAGCAGGACAGCATTATCTTCTTTGTATCTACAGTACAAAAAACTATCAGATTAGAGTTACACTCTTCAAAAAGTTTTGCAAACATTTTAATCCCATTTTCAAAGTCCTCTAGTGCCTAGAAACTCCTGTAAAGACCTTGTGAGCTATTCAGAGGGTGTTGAACCATCTAACCCACATTAGGCACATGTTAAAAACACTCCTTTGTCCTTACTGGGATGCCAGGCAATCCTTGGTCTCCAGGGAATCCTCGAGGACCTGGCTCACCCTGGCAAGGGGGAAGAGACAAACACAATAAATCACTGTGCCTGTGAAAGCAAGACTCCCCAGTCCATCCACCACGCTCCTGACATTTGTGTCCCCATGTGCTAGATCAAGTCTCTCAGCACCATGCTGGTGCATCCTCTGGCCACTTCCCACGGCCCAAATGCCACAGCCTGGGAACTGCTGCTCTACTGTCCCCAGCTGCCACAAGTCAAACTAGAAGCATTTCATATCGTCATCTAGGAAACGGGAACATGCACAGTACTTCATGAAAAGCAGCAAAATAACACATGATGAGACAGCAATGTTTTCATAACTCTGCTTACAAACTCCAGAGTGAGCCCAAAGGAATGGGGTTTGTTTGAGTTTCACCTCACGCTAATGTAACCCCACCAAGTATGACAATCTCTCTCATAACCTTACACTAAGACAAGGGCTAAGACAAGCTCAGACTGGGCTCCCAAAGAAGCCTGTGTAAGTCCCAGATTAATTCAGTATGCCTAAATTTCATGTGCCTAGAGAATCCTTAACTCGAGGTCCACACAGCTTTTATAAAAACACTGACGACACATAAATACACATCTCAGTAATAACAAAGTAAAGGTAAAAAAAATCTGATTATTTCAGAGTAGCGCGCATCAAGGCAAAAGAGCGGAAGATTCCATTTATTTTTCTAAATTGATTAATTTGCTTCATCTGGCACAATTTCACAGGTCCAACAAAAACAAACTATAGTTCACTTATTTCTGGGATTAAAGATGAAAACCTTTAAATAGATTCCAGATTTCTCCTTCTGAGAGGTGTGTATTCTCTAGTGGTCCACAATGCTCTGAGCTATGAATATTTTTATTCAATAACCATTTGACAGAATAAACTGGTGCAGAAAATTATTTTTGATTTGGAAATAAAACAGCTCTCACTGTTCAGTAATTTCATTCATTCTTGAATGAATGAGCATGCAGAGTGAGAGGGTTTAAAAATTGAATTTACAGACCTTTTCTCCTTGCTTCCCCTTTGGAAATCCCATGAATTCCAGTATTCCAGTGGATGGTGGGGGACCTGGAGGCCCAGGCAGCCCTACATCACCCTGTTGAAAAAAGAGGAAGATATTAACATAGAAGACCATATTTGATTTTCTATGGAAGTGGCCTACAAATCAGAAGAAAAACCACTTTAATTCTATCTCATTTATATAAATCTGTGTGCCTGAATGCTGGCATGGGAGTTTGATCATGGGAATCAAAAGATCAGATGGAAAATCAGGATGAACAAAATGTAACTGTTTCCAAACCCTTGTGGCTATAAAGCATGGCAAGAAAAAAAGAAAAAAGCTCAGCATTTGAACCAACAGGAAAACATTCCAGAAAAACTTTGGGGAGAAAAACGAAAGAAGAGAAGGAACAATTAGACTTGTAGAATGCTGAGAACTGATTTTAACATCAGCAGAATCAAGTCCCAGATTGAGAACTTTAAGAAGCCCCATTTTGCCTGTGTACATTCTGACACAGATTGCAGGGCACCCATTTAGGATAATGAGACTATAAATTACACACCAGTTGACCCAAAGAATGTAATGAAAGCCAAGAAGAATGAAGTCAGTGGAATAACTCAATACAAGATGTGACAGTGCCAAGAAAGTGAAAGGTGGAGATTCAAAAGATGTCTGAAGACCTCATGTCTTGATAACCATGAAAATACTGCACTGACATGAGATTTTCCCCTTCTTCCTCTTCACCCATAAGAACTCCCATCCCTTTTAGTGTACCAACAGATAAGGAACCAGCAAGATTCTTTAGTATTTGAACTGGCAGTCAGTCCGAGAGAAGAAAAGAAAAAGGAAAAGAAGAAAATGTTAGAATCCAGCCACTTTCTAGAGAATCAAGCTATGATGGAACTCTAGAGTATTAGTTCATGCTCCTTCCATAATAGAACAAGTTTCACTTACCTTTTCTCCTTTTTCTCCTTGAAAGCCTAATCCCATGTTACCCTAGGAGAGAGAAAAACACGGATGAATGAATAATAAAACAACAGCAACAATACCATCACTATCACCTAGGCCCTCAGCACTGTTAAATCCCCAAAAATTAGCTGTAAAAAGAAGACAGAAAAGGTGGATACTTACTTTTGGACCTGGAGGCCCAGGAGGACCCTCTGCACCCTAAACATAAACAAGATCAAGATTTTATTCCTTCTGAATTAATTAGGATGCAAACAATTGGAACAATGCTGGGATCTGCAGTGGTACCAGACCTTTCTTGCCTCCAAAGCAAAAGCAAGACAAATGCTCTCAAGTCTTCACATCTCTAACAGAACAGCCCTTTGACACCATTGCTAATTAAGAAAAATTTCAACTTTAAACCAACAAATATGTTGGCTTCGTTTTACCTTTGCCCAATAGAATTGCCAACAGTTTGAACTGTTCTATCAACAAGTGCAACAGCTGAGATCTCTTACCTGCAAACCTGGTAATCCTATAGGGCCTGCAGGACCTATTGGACCTGGAAAACCTTTTGAGCCCTATAAGAAGAACAGAGGCCAAATAGAGACTGCGTAGCATTTACCTCATCAAACCCCATCCAAAGTGAGTCTCAGGAAACATTAAATAATATCCTCTAGTTAAGTATGCAAATTTAAATATTGAAACAATTTATTTCATATGATTAGGATTCATATGTATTTTCAAAATCAAAGTTACAGAGTTCAATGGTAGAAGGGAGTTTGATTTGAAAAAGGAATAATGAAATAGCTAATTGCAAAATCCAACTTCCTCTACCATAATGGGGATTACACTCACACTTTACAGAGCTGGAATTGCTCACACTACTGGGATTACACATGTAAATACACTTCCCACTAATTTGAAAATTACACGAGAACCAATACCTGAAAATGAACCTATTTAATATTCTTTAAAAATCATTATTTCCCATATTAAATAACTTACAGGAACTCCATCCAATCCAGGAAGACCACTTTCACCCTAAAAATTATAAATGCATGAGTAAAAATTACATAACATTATGGCAGCAAACTAAAAAGAACATCAAGCTTTGTACAAATAGAAATATTTGCTGTTAGTTAATATTAGATCAAGTGTAAATGGGAAAATATCTTGAAATCTGTGCTTCCATATTTGAACTGGATAATGGAGACCTCTAGAGAAATTAGAACAATTTTATTTATGTGTAACAAGAGAAAATAAAGTGGCATTAAAAAAATACTAGCTACAAAAACACTGCAAAATACACTATTAAAACTTTCATTATATGACCTCTACAAAATACGCAAAAGCATATCATCATAACATAAAATTATCTTTATTTCCCATAAATACAGAAATAAAGACCTATTTAAATTCTTACCAACTTATGAGTGTATTTAATGTGCATAGAATTTTAGAAGAGTTCCTAATAATGACCAGTGAAGTCAGTGTGAGAGGCCTATAATCACAGAGTGAATTTCTTAAAAATTTCAATATTTAATGTCACATGTATGTAAACCGAGAATGTGACTGATGTATTTCTAGTACCTTGCAATACAAAAAACACTGGGAGGCTGCTGGAGTCTCACAGAAGAAATCATAACATGCACTGAACAGTAACAGGATGAGCAATATCCCAGCATCCCGGTATGGGATCAACAAGGTCTCTGCAAAGACCAAGCAATTCCAGGTTCTCAGAGTATTCTGTGGTGTCATTAACACAGAATGTGTTAATTATGTTGTCATTAATGAAGTTATGACAAGACTTTTTCCACAGCTCTGCACTCAGACACCAAGAACTGACACCATGAGCAATCGAACCTGCAGTATCAGCCCTGCAACCTGTGGGACATCAAAGAGTTTCTTGTGCTGTATTTTCTCCTATGTGATGACAAGTCTTACCTTCATTCCTTTAAGGCTGCCTTGAGCAAACACAGGTTCTCCTTTAAGGCCTTTTGGGCCAGGACGACCCTGATTTTAAAAAAAAAAAAGTAAAATATAAAAGTCTGAAAAAATTAATACTTTAGTTTTGAAAGAATCTCTAATCAGCATAATGAACAAGGCAAACTCCTGGCTCCAGTAAACGGTAAAAGTACCACTGACACTTTCTCAGAGAAGCTGTGCTATTAGGAGAACTAAAAACTTCCTGCAGCTTTAGTAAAACAAGGCTGTGCAAACATCTTCTCTGATTATTTTCCTGTTTATTTTAGGCCTTTGACTTTAGATCCTATTTGAACCTGTCTGACATGGTGTAACTCCCCTGTTCATATAGTCATCAATGTCATTTAGAGGGACTGTGACAGGCTTGAGGGATGGGCCCATGTAAACCTCATTAAGTGCAAGACCTTGCAACTGAGTTGGGGCAATCCCAACCATGGATTCAGTCTGGGCAATGAGTGGTTTGAAAGCAGCCCTGGAGAAGGGCTTGGGGGTACTTGTGGAGGAAAACCTGACCTGTCAGTGTGGGTTTGCAGCCCAGAATGCCACCCATATTCTGGGCTGCATCCAAAGCAGCAACAGCAGTAGGTGAGGGAGGGGAATTTATCCACATGATCTTCATTTTATCTTTAGAGTGGATAACAAAATCGAGCTCTAACAATGCTAATGAACTTAGGGTTATTTGGGTTCTTCCTAAGTACTTGGCAGTTACTTCTCCAACAATGGCACAAAAAGCAAACCCTGGTTTAGTGACTACAGAACACCACATTTGAGTTGGGACCTACAGGCAGTCCCGGTAGGCCAGGAAACCCATCTTGTCCAGAAACGCCAGGACTCCCCACGGTACCATTGCAGCCATCAAGGCCAGGGAGGCCTCTAGGTCCAGACTGCCCAGGGTGACCCTGTGTAAAGGGAAAAAGAGAGAATGACTGACAGAATCCATTATTTTATTAGTAATACTGCTGTCCCCAGAAAACTGGTATCTTGCTTCCAAATGGCAACACAAACCAAAAGAATTGCGTAACTGCCAACCAAGTTCAGGGTATGGCAGACTGCAGAAGAGTGAGCTTCTTCAGTCAGCTTTGTTTATCCTCCCTAAAGGTTAAATCCTAGAACACTGGCTGCATTCATCCCATTAACTTTTTCTCCAAGGGATAGTTTTCTGGAGTACATAACTTGTGCATGAGTAGGTCCCAAAAGGGCAATACTCATCCCACAGCAGTGTGAGCCATATGGAATGTTTCAGTGTCAAACAGCACATAAGGGTGCACCTGACACCAGGAATGGAAGTTGTGAAAGCAAGGGCAGAGGCAGGGTCAATAATACTGAGCATTTATAGTTCCAATCTGCTTCGAGTTTCAGTGACTTCTCTTCCTCTGCAGTGTGGATTCTTTCTTTTAATAGATCAACAGATGTTAAAGCTCCAGCATCAGGCCATTCAAACAGAACAGCTTTATTTGTTATATTAAACACAAGACCTTAGGCAAAGCAGTTGGGAGAAAGAGCCAATTAAACTAACAACATTTTTTTAAAAGTATTTGTAATGGTAAATTATTAATTAAACAGAGCAAAATGCAATTGTACCTAATTCTGATTTCACACCTCTTTTGCCCTGCTATAGCTGTACTAATTTGACTGGAGTTTACTCAGCACGGTACTAGTGCAAAGGAGATCAAAGTTGGAGACTTTAAGTACTTTTTCTTCAGTGCCATAAGAGTATGTGAGGGCAGCAGGCAGAAAGGCAGAACTGTCAATCACATTGCCCAGGTTTCAAGCAGCTCCTTATTCTGTACTGCTTTTCCTGTAAATAAGTCCTGTGGCACTCAATGACATTGTTTTAGGGCAAGAAGAAAAATTAAACTTATGGAGATAGTATGAGTAACTTGACAATTCTCTCTCTCCCCTCAGTACACAATGATCTTGACTCATCGCAAAAGTACTTTTGTTTGATCCCAAAGATTTCTCCTCAAGATACGGCACTAAGCAAGATTATGATTCATGTTAGGAAAGTAAAAAAAATAAACATGGATAAAATGGAGATAAAGCAGAACATTAACAATCGTTCATGCCTGACACTTAAAATAAAACACATTTGCAACGCTAAAGGTCTTCCTAGTCCAAGCCAATAGCATATGCTCAGACCAAACTCAATAAGAACTTTGCAGTAATGTAAAGCCTTTTATCTAATGATCTTTAAATCCCTTGCAAAAATGTGGGAATGCTATAATCTTAATTTTATAGATGGGAAGATGGGTTCACACAGTAGCAGAATGATTTTCTCAAGGATGCAGAGCAACTTAAGCCATAATTATGTAAATACTCAAGCTGATCACTGGTCTCAGCTGCTGCCAGTAGGGCTATTGCACACTGCTGCTTACTCACACGTACCTCCTCCCTGTGTTGGCAGAGTAGGAAACAAACACAGCACAGAAATAACTGTTCTGTTTCTTGATGGGGTTAATTTTCAGTCAGATGAAGTGCTTGGTCCAGCTCATTAGGCAACTGCATTGAGATTTGTGCCAACAAAATTGAGAGAGACCTGATCTGCTTTCTGTCAGTCAACAAGGTACAAACTGAATGAATGTCAAGTGTATCTCAACTACAGGACTGAGGCAGCTCACCCAGACAAATATAAATTTGAGATTTAACAAGGCGTGGAATGAAGTCATCCCAAAGCATTACCATCAGGGACCACTGCATTAACAGGGCCGGTTGCTCTGATGATGAAAGTCTGTTTGTCAAAATACTCACATGTAGTGTGAAAGCAGGGACTTGCCAGGCCCTGGTAAAGCAACAGGAGTAGGCTGAAGCACCAATTTACTGCCACTTACATTTGTCTCTTAGAAATTATTTAATTAATTTGGTCCACGCAGGATGTCATAGACAAGAGCATCAAGTCACTGACAGGACAGGCAGTGACTGCAGAGAGAGGCCACAGTTGTCAGCGTCTACCAGGTCTTTCACATTGTTTGCAGCATCAACAAAACCAGGAGCTATGTGGGACAAGTGCACATGTATCTGGTTACAGCACAAGGTGACCAGCTGCAAGATTTAGTGAGGCTGAAAGGGCCAACATCTGCCCCTCAGAGTGAGACAACAGGGAGCCAAGCTGCTCCAGCTTTAGTTCTGGCTGAGAGCCAGCCCATGGCAGGCTGCTGCTGGCTGAGCCATGTCCTGGGAAACACTTTGGGTGAGAGCTCCTAGCTCTCAGACCAACACAGCCTGCAAGTGGTCCAAAAGGCTTTGGTGTCCTCTTAATATGTGAGTAGGGCTCACAGAGAGAGGACAAAAAGTATGCTGATCACAGTGATTTATGTGTGCTAAATAAATCTGTGCCCCTGTCACTTAATCCCATTGCATCTATGTCTGTGGTTCTGAGCCAAAGCATGACACAGACTGACACACAGGCACACACACATTCTGCCTCTTTTTTTTTTGGAAAACAATCCACAGCATTTCTTACTTTATAGCTAATCTGCAATCAGAGTTCATAATGTTTTGTTTTAAGACCCTTACCTGAGGAGACACTGAACACCCACAACTGACTTCCTTGAGAGCTGCTAAGTCCTGCCTTAAAAGAACCTTTTCCCCAGGGATTTAATATCCTGATTTAAAGAGCTGCCTGAAAAAGTGGTGGTTAATAGTTTCATTGCTCTCACCTCCTCTAATTCCTGTTTTGGCAGACGTGCCAGTTGAACACAAGCACCTCAATTGACTAAGGCAGAAGACTTTCACAGACTTTCTTATACATGTCAGGGTGATTAATTTACAGATCTGAGTTAAAACACAGGCTGGAGACATGCTTGTACTCTTTGTTCTCACAAAAGGAGACATTCGGTGTGAGACAGATAAGGAAACTTGAACTGGTTATCTGGGTCCTCCTTTATCTGACTCAATTGTGCACCGACACTGTGATCCCAAAGGGCCACTTTTCTCAAACAGCTCAAAGGCCATCCCAACAGAAGATCCCAATGAATATTTAAAAACAGAGAAACAAATGCAGTTAAGGATGAATACAAAAGTAATTGAATAAACAATTTCATGGGTTGCTACTACAGTAAGTGGCCTTTCTAGAGCCATCGCCAAGTGCTTGCATTTACTCCAGGAAAGTCACAAAATTGCCTCTTCATATAGCTCTGGCTTTCATGGCACAGACAAGGGCTCACTTATAAAAATATTTCGTTCTAGAACTCCTTGGACAGTTCATGAAAAGGTATACCCATCTCCCAGCTCCAGTTCCAGCCTTTGCCAGAGGCGTCCTAAAGAAAAAAAATAAACTCCCCAAGTAGGGCTAAGGATTTGAGGGTTTCTCCTACAGCATGACATGAAAGTCTAGCAATAAACACATTTAGCTGCTGTATTTACCAGGTTACGAGACCAGTCAGGCCAGCTGCAACAACATGATTTACTTGCCATGAGCATTCCCCAAGGGAACTCTGTGGAATACCACTTCCCTTAAAGTCAACAGTGGGATTCCCCTCCAAATAATGGCCTGCCCCAATGCTATGACTAAACGATGCCTGCACACACTAACATACCTGCATACTACAAAGAATCTCTCTTCATATTTAGATGTGCAGAAATAGCAATATATTTTTACTTCTCTTATCTATCAGACACAAGTGCTCTCTCCTTTACTCTGCATTTCACACCTCCACATAAAGTGCCTACACTTGTATACACTTCACAAAAAACCTAAGTTACTCTCTACCCTGAAATGTAATGGCAGATGTAAAAATATTTACTTAAGCAGTGGTGGTTGCTATTTTCACCCTACAGTGGAAGCATTTTTCTCTGTGCCTATAATGTAAGTCATATGAACTAGTTTCCCTTTCCCCTTTTTCTGCCCTGCAGTTGAGGCACAGAAGACCCACAGTGTTGAGCACTTTGCTGTTCATGACCAGCAAAATCTGCCTCTTTCGCATTCACCGACCTGCAGCATGTTGCAAAGCAGAGTAGATCTGCATATGCTGGAGGCTTTGAGTGCTCTCATCTGCCTCCCCTGCTCTCTCCTTGGAATGCCTGTCGCTGCCAACTACCTGGCAAAGGCTGTTGCTCTATCTCTGCCTCCCTCATTGTTGGGAATCCCCTTTCTCCAGAGCCTCATCTGAAAAAATACCCTGAGAACAGCATGTTCCCACAGTGTGTTCAATTAAATTAAGTATTATTGGAACAGCTTGTTCTTTTCAGCCCTAGTCAGTTGGCTGGTGGTAAAAGAAAAAAAAATAGCAAGGGAGTAGAGCAGGAGAGAAAACAGGCAAGGAAGAGCAGAGGGGGAGTGAAGAACAAGAGCCAGCAAGGAACTGGAATCAAACAAGCTCATTTACAAGGCCAACTGAGCATTTTCAGCCAATCTATAACAACAATTCAGTTTTTGATAGGAAGCAAGAAAACACAGCTGAACTGTTGAAGCTCCTGGCCAGCTGAGAAAGCAGGGAAGATGAGAAAGATTATGAATATAGTCTGAAGGCACAGTGATACACAGGATGGAAAAATGTCATCAAGAAAATAAAAAGAACTTTAATACCAGAAGGAGAAAGCAGGATGAGCTAAATAGTCTAAAAAGAGCAAGGAAGTTTCAGGCAACTTGTACAGCTGATCCAGTTAAAATTCTCCTGATGTACAGCAAGATATCTTTGTAAAAATCACTGGAGAAACCAAAGCAAAAGAAAGCTGGCCAAAACACTCTAGGCACATATTTTTTTGTAAACTGTCACTAGAATGTAAAGTTCTGAAGAATGAAAGAAACAAAAAATTCCTGATGGGCAGGGAAAGTGGTTACCTATCTGCCACCTGATCTAAACCAGAAGTAGAACCTAGAAGAGAAGTAAGGATTATCTGGAGGGCCTCAGCTCTCATCACTGCTTTCATTAATGTCATAGCAAAAGATGATTGAGGGAGACAATGATGCAAAGGATCCCCATGTAACTCAGGCTCACTTCCTGATATGTATCAATTTCTTATTATCCTATAAGTGGATCCAAACCTCTTACAAAACAGCATGGAATCACCAGGTAGATTAACAAACGTGGCCATTTTCCTCCAGAGAGAAAAAAGCAGTTGCAAGGTAACACTATGCATGTGCTAGGACAATCTAATCATGTTCAAGTGCTTTTGGTTGTGATTAACATTCTGGTGATTTATATTTACATACACAAACTTACTGGGATCCCGTTGATGCCCTGAAATCCTGGAACTCCCATTGGACCCTGAAGAAAAAGAGTACACATTGTATTTCATTCAATCAGTCTGAATATTTCAGTTACCTGTGAGATATTTTTCACTGCAACACTTTCAGTCTTGGACTTCTGCTTTCAAAACCAAAAGGAGCAAACTATCTCATGCAGATTGTCTCTGACCACAGGGGTCAGTGAACATAGGAACTGAGCATCTGAGCTTGACTGAATGCCAAATGAGTGTTTCAGGAATGTTTTAATCAGGCAATTTAAAGTAAAAATATAATCTCCTACTGCACATCTGGAGAAAACAAGATGCCAGGAAAAGAAACAATCTAGTGTAAACTTAACCCTTGACTTTCCAAGAGTTTCAACAGGACTTACATATTTTTCTTTCTATACTTGCATAGGACCCCCAAAGGTATGCAAACCACAGCATTAACTTCAGACTGCCCAAGTTGCAAGTAATTACCACACTTCGTTGCTCTGCTCCGGATAGTAACAAAACAGACTGTGTAAGCAGAATATCCAGCCTAAATCATTCTTGCTTTGGAAAGGTAAAGTATATTGCTCCCACAAGGGATGAAGAGAGAGAGAATCTTATGCCATGTTGGTATTGCATATGCATCATTTCAGTGGATAGAAACAGTTCTGGAGTAAATGGATTTTTTTCAGTGAAAAGAAATTGTTTCCAATCTTGCACATTGCATTTACTGACACCTACACCTTACTGGCTACTCCATTCAATATGAAGTAGTTTATCATATCTGCAAACTGAACTGCAGATTTCATTTAGTACCCTTTTTTTTTTTTTTTTT
>VZRN01000634.1:430033-499167 GCA_013397935.1 Dasyornis broadbenti
GCATTTCTAGACACCAACTCAGGATCTTCTACACAGGAACCAGCTCCATGTCTCCCTGAACAGAGTGTGAATAACACCCATCCATACCCCACAGGCACATGAAGAGACAGACTACTTGCAACAGCAATACTCATTTGGCTGTGGTTCACCTATCAGGATGGCTACACTGTTCAGCAGCCTTAGGATCTGTATTCTCATTCAAAAATAAATGCAGACGATTCTCTAGAAATACTGTTGAAATGCCATTGTATTTTTACCTCTGGACAGATAGCTTAAGATTATCTTTATTCACTTAAAACTATATACAAGGCCATAAAACTATTGCAGGGACAAAAACGTCACAGTTGAGCCTACCTTGTCACCTTTCTGTCCAGCTGGTCCGGGAGGGCCCACTGCTCCTCTCTCACCTTTTGCTCCTGGCAAACCTTCTGGGCCAGTAAATCCAGGTGCTCCTATTGGTCCCTGAAGCCCAATCGGTCCTGGTCGACCCTAATATACAATAAAATAAGTTAATACACCATGTTGACAAATTCCTTTGTAATTACTCTTTCCAAATCAATTTTTAATGTGATTGATACCTCTCTGAGTAGATAGGGCATTCTAAAGTTTTCCCTGTCCATTCTCAGACAAAGACTGCCCAAAATTGCACACAGGACTTGAGGTGGTGCCACACCAGTGCAGAGTAAAGAAGGACAACCACCTCCCTCGACCAGCTGGTGATGATGTGCTGAATCATTAATGCTGGAATATTCCTCCAAGATCAAGTCCAACCTTTGACTGACTACCACCATGCACACTAGACCATATTGCCAAGTACCACATCTGTTCCTTTTTCAAACACTTCCAGGCATGGTAACTCCACTATATTCCAGTTCTTAACCACTCTTGCAGTGAAGAAATTTTTCCTAATATCCCCTGAGTCTCCCTTAGCACAACTTGAGGCCACTTCCCCTTGTCCCATAACTGGTTGCTCGGGAGAAGAGGCTGATGCCCACCTCACCACAACCTCCTTTCAGAGTAGTAGAAAGCGATAACGGCCCCCACTGAGCCTCTTTTTCTCCAGGCTAAAACGCCCAGCTCCCTAAGCCGCTTCTCATCAGACTTGTGCTCCAGACCCTTCAGCTGCTTTGCTGCCCTTCTCTGGACACGCTCCAGCACCTCAGTGTTCGGGGTTATAGTGAGAAGCCTCCCTTTTCCTCCCTGGGGAGATCCTAAGCCGCAGGAAGGCGCAGGGCGCACCCCGGCTCCCGCGGGGTGCAGTGCCAGGCGCTGCCGGCAGATGGCGCGGGGCCCGCAAGGATCCCGGGCGGGCGCTCCCGGCTCGGGAGATGCCCTGGCGTGCCGGACACCGCTCTGTGCTAAGTGTTTGCACTTCCCTCCTGCTTGTGTGGACACAATATGAAATAGATCGGTCTAAGGCCCTTAGTATCAGCAGAGAATGTAGTTTGTGGCTCTGCTTTCTGCTGGGCAAGGCAATCAGAGGATTACACAAAGTTACCCGCGCAAAGAATCAAGCCTTACACTAAAAGATACAGAATGGAGGAGGAAGTTAAAAAAAAATCCCACACCGCATAAATTCCCCTCCTTTTAATTCTCACGTCCATGGAAGTGTGTTTCCCTGCTATTTCCCTAACTCCATAAAACAGCAGAAGGAATGCAGCTCCCTGCTGCAAGTCTTTTAGTAATCTCAGCTGGAGACATACAAAGCCCTGACTCCATGGCTTGGCAGGTAAAAGACTTTAACAGTTAATTTAGAAATGCATTGTTACATGTTTAAAATCAAGCAAAGTGAAACAAACTGTAATTGATTTTAAAAATTCTTTTTCCAATATCATTTTTAGTACCTGTTCAGGCTAAAATATTTTTTCCCATATTCAATGTGTCTTCACTGCTAGAGCAGTTTTCTTTTTACTGTAGAAATTCTCCCATGTCACTCTTTCTGTTGTGATTGTTTCATCCTGGCCTTTTAACTGAGGTCAAGTGCATGTTTGATATTTTCTACCTTTTCTGTCTAGACACTGTCCACAGTGTGCACTTCCAGAGGCACAGACTCACAACTAAAAATGCTTTTGTGTTAGATATTTTTTAGCTTTCGTCACTCGGGGCTAATTATCAATGGAATCTTTAATATTGAAAACTATATAATCAGAACATTAATCCCCGAATCTTTAGTGGTCCTTGGCAACCATACACAACAAGAAGCATGTTAAAAATCACATGCTTTGCTCTCACTTAAAGCTGAGACTGGATTTCCCATAATCACAAGCAGTTCAGAGGCTTTCAGACAAAAACTCAGTTACAAAGCACAGATTGTGGGCTGTTTACCTCAAGGCAACACAGCAGTGCTGAGGCATAACCCAAAAACTGGCAGGTTACACTTACAGGCAAACACCTCCCACAAAAGAAATGGCATCCAAGAGTCCACCAAGGTTTGTAGAGAAAACACATTGTGAATTCCTCATTTGTTTGAATTGCTAATACTTCTGTATTCCATCGGATTGATTGCCTGGTTAATGACAGCGTTTCACAAAGACTGGAACTGATCAGAATTAACGTTTTAGGAGGCTTTTGTTTTGCTCTGCTGCAGGTCCCTCTGAGAAATATTTCTAGTTTGGGGAGTAAAGACTAGCAACTACATCTTCTCCTTGTGTTTGGATGAGCAGCTCTCTGACAGAAGAACTAAACATGCTCTCTGTGATTTCAGGGCCCACAGCTAAAAAGCTCTCTCCTGCTTTAGTGCCCTAAAGGTAAGATTTTAACAGCACTTGAATATTTTGTCCAGTGCCTTAGAGTGACACTAAAGCATAAGGACACAGTAAAGTGCTTCTAATCTCTCTGACAATGTGATTATGCCATGATAATCAGGCTCTCAAGAATTCCCACTGTTTCTTTTGAAGTCTGTGTGGATGGAAATCATGTTTTCTATGCTGAAACAAAGGACTTGCCTTCACTTCTAAAAAAGCAGCATTTTTTGTCACTCAGCAGCACTCCCATGAACTGTTCCAAGATAAGAGCATTATAAAGAGTAGGCATGGTGGCATGCAGGAGCAATTCCAGAGTAATTGCACAATGAAGACTCAGGTTTTACCACAAGGTAAACTTACAGAGTTCAATACCAGGTGGAACTTCTGTCTGACCTCAACAAGTTTACCTAGTCTTTACTGTGCTTTGGCACCAGGATTGCTCTTACTTAACTAAAGGATAAATAGAAGAAAACATCTCTTAGCAGTGAGGACAAGCTGAAATATAAAATGTGAATCAACAGAACTCCCTATTTTTAGTCTTCAACGCTGTCTTGAGGTGACATTATGATAATCTTGTATCCCCTATCGTCTGCTGTATGCTCAGACAACGTGCTCTGTAGCTCTAAGCAGCAGGGAGGAGCTCTGCTGGCGCGGGTTGTTTTGAAAGCCCTCCCCCAGGTGTCTGGCCTTGAAGCACGGAGAGGGGAAGACGGCTCGGGGTCCGTTTTTCCCCGGCTTCCAGCAGTGGTGGTGGCGGCAGAGGGCGGTTCCTTCTTCGTTCTTCTTTTTGGACTGTTTTTTCCCAACTTGCTTTCTCATCCGAGACATCAGACGATCCCCGGGAGGAAGGTAGGCAAGAATCCTCCAGGAAGCCACCTGAGGGACTTCACCCAGCCCTGCAGGACCCCCTGGTGGGGTGGAAGCTACGCCCAAGAAAAAAAGAACACTAAAATCCAGCAGCTGTTCACTCAGGTTTAATAAATCCTTTTTTCTTTCCTATGTTTTGTGGGCATTTTGCTTTGTTAAATAAATAGGTTTTTTTCACTTTCATCCAAAAAGTTTTGTTGTGGTGAGGGGAGGAGGTGCCGGGGGCCCATTTCTGTGGGGGAGGCGTTGAGCTGAAGCGTTTTCCTCCTAAACTTGTCATGAAACCGAGACAAATGTTCAACACATATAGTACAGTAATCTGCAGAAAAGCCATTAGCAATTAATGCAAACAGTATCATTTAGGTTTCCCAGCTGCATGACAATCTTTTTTAAAAAGAGGAAAATTATAGAATGCTAATAACACCAAGCAATAATAAGGCCAATGAAATTACTGTGACTTGTGAATGTTCTCTCCAATGCCCACTAGAATTTCATATATTTGAAAGCCATAAGCTGCATTCTCAAACATTTGAGCACCAGGTTTTACAGTGCAGCAGCACTAAATGAGATGCTTGTCTGTCTGTAATGAATATGATGCTGGTAAAAAATAGCATTATTTCTTTTATACCTGGGCATTTTCATAGATAATTTTGGATTCTGACCAAGTTTGTGTCACAAGTTCAGCATAAATCATATGCATCTCTGTTACTCACATACCCATTGCAAACCATTACAAATATACAGCTGTCTCAGACATTCAACTTTCCATTCTCAAATTGTGATAAGCAAGAGCAAAAAATGCCTGGAATAGGAACCTCCCATTGCTTTGGAGCCACCACGCTGCACAAGACTGTAAAAGCAAACAGCCTGAAAGCATAACTTGATGGTAGAGCCTTTCAAGATGGAAAAGGTTCTGCAACATGTACCTTCCTCCCTATACCCTTTTAATTCATCTGCATCCCAGGGTGTCATGAGGAAAGGCTTGTACAGTGGGTAATGATGAGGCCTCTGCTGCTGCACAATCAAACATATCACAGTTTCTCTATTGTCCCTACCCCTTTTGCCAACTCTAATACCCCACATAAATTTTCGCCCACTGAAGCAGAGCTGCTACACATAGCATTGCAAATTCCAAACATTCTTTTATTTCCCATTGCCTCTGTAAGCTTGGAGAATAAAGCGTAAATCTATTTGATTTGTCACTGTACAAAGGAACACACGTGGAAGTGGTATGGAACCACTGGACATGCCCCTTATTTCAGGGACAAAAAAAACAAGTGCGTGTTTACTTGGGGAACACTTCTACTGGCCTAAGTCACTGTCAATACTAACTCGGTGATTCATCACCATAAAGGACACTGGAACTTACTAAGTTAGATAAATCTAGAAGCTCTAGTAATAAAGCAGAAAATATTACTGATCAGGAAGAGCAAAACTGATCCCTGTTTCTGTTAGTAAATTTGTAGACATCCATATTTCAAACAGCAAAGCACTATTGATTTGTTTAGCTAAATTAAGGTCCTGTGTATGAAAAGAGCAACTGAATTTAAATATACTCATGGTTTTTTGAAAATAACATATGGTTTCTTCTCTATGAGAATTCAGTGACCACATTTTTAAAAAGGGTCTTATTCACATTCTCTCTTCCTTCACTTATTATTTCCCCTATAACATGTTTTATTGACACAAAATCTTGCTAGTGAAATATTTACTTCATGAGCAAATGCTTTGTAGTTCAAAGCATCTTATACTTGTTAGACTACATACGGTGAACCAAAGAGCCAACCATTAACTCATTGTGGCCCTAAAAATGCATGTTCTCATATACTGCATACTCTGAGCATGAATGTTTTAAGGAAGATCTATGTACTCAATTCCCATATTGTACAGGACAGCCTGTACAAGGGACTGGTCCCTCAAGATGCTCTTTCACACAAACAAATTGCATTACCCATTTAAACCAGGGACATTCTCTCTGATGAGAGACACCAGGTTACAAAAGTTGACACAGGAATCTTGCCCAGCTCGGCTGAGGGGGTCTGTCAGTGACTTACCAGTGCAAGGCAGCCATGTCCACTGGTGAGCAGCACGGCGTGGGCCAACCTTCAACTTTCTACCTCTAATTCCTCCCTTCTCCTCTTTGCTCTGCCCTGCCTTCACAGTAAGATTACCACAGCAGTGGTTCTCTCTTGCTAGATATACAGAGTTGTGCTCTCAACCGGGGCCCCACAGTTCTATTGTAATAATAATCATTACTGATGAAAACCCCTTCACTATTTTCCTAAATTATAGGTATCTGGTGCCCTGCTCACATTCCAGAGTAAACAATTATTTTCCCTACTGAAAAACACTTTGTACTTTTAAAGAAAATTATTCTTCAGTTTTTCTCTAAAAACTTAGGGGAAGTCTTGTTCAAAACGGCGTCTTTATTTCTGTCATATAATTCACTGACCCTCTACAGTTTTTTACCCACACAGCATGAGAAGAATACACAAAACTATATAAGCACACAGAAATAATGGTCCAGAAAAAAAACAAACCTGTGCAACAATCCTGCTTCATTCAGCACCTTCCCAAAAATCATATCATTTGGGGGGGTTTTCTGTTTAATTCTCTGTTTAAGGAAGGATATTAGGGTAATTTTTTTCATTTAATTTTAATAAAGGAGATCATTTTTTCATGTACCATATGAAACTCTTTAGTATCACAATGGCTTTCAGAAGTTTTCTGTTTATGCAAAGCAGCTCTTGGCATGCTCACACTGCTAACTGTCAAGGCTGCTCTGGTCATCTCAGGGCCAATCTTTTAATGGAGTAGTGAGCAATTGCACAACAATTTTCAATTCTGGTTTTCATGTGATAAACTATATTTTCAAAAAATACTTACGTTATTTCCACTAAGGCTTACTAGACATGACTGCAAGTAGAAAATCTAGGTGATAAAAAATGTGTGTGTGCATATGTATGCATGTATATGTATATATAAATGGTTTTACACCCTATTTTTTAATTGCTAAAAAAATTAATGAAATTTGATTCCAAAAATCATTTGATGAATCCCATACTTCAGTAACAAAGTTGCAATGGAAGATTTAGCACATTATAAATATAGAACTGTATACAATACCTAGACAACTTTTAAGAAAATCTTTATTTTTAAATTGGATATTTAACTATGAAAAAGTTTGTTCCTTAGAATGCTTGATTTCCACTTAAAAGCTTTCATGAAACATTGTGATCCAATCAATTCCACATATTTGCTATTTCTATTTATAACACACAAAGAGACCACATACTTTCATTTTTCCCCACTATGGACAATGCCAGAATTGACTCAATATTAACTGAGAGTAATTATTCCATTTTATACTTCACGACTTTTGAAGCAACTATGAAAAATATACGAAAGTCAAAAAGGGTAAGTTTATCTTTGACTGCTTTTTTGCTTTGATGTTGTGAAATGTCCAATTTAGATAAGCAAGTAAGCTCATGTGGAAAGGTTCCAGGCCGCAGAGAACACAGATAATATGAAAGCCTGTGAAAGCCCCCTGTGGGCTGTAACATCTGTGTGAGAGATGCACCAACGAGGCAAAACCTTCCTCTGCTGAACTCCAGAGGAGGAGAGCCACGTGTAACACTACATGCAATGATGGGCACTACAGAAAGATTTTAGTCATGGGGATTTTTTAAAATAAAGAACGAGCAGCAGGATTTACAGAGCAGAGTGATGACTTACATTGTATTTCAATTAAACGAATAACCAACGTATGAAAATTACGAGTTAAAACTTATCTTTAGCAAGCTATACTGTATATTTGAATTACATTTACTTACCTTTTTCATTATGATCAGTCAGAATTATGCCCTTTTTTGAGCAGAAAAAAGATTTGCAGAGACTAGATCCTGATGAATCACATCCCAGAGTATCACCACAGCAGAGGTGATCACCCCTGAATCCCCAGCTTACCCACTGTTTGTTTAAGCCAATTGGCTGTGAGCCTCAGGTGATACACGGTCATCTGAGATCAAGTTTTTACTGTCTGCCACAGCAAAAGCTTTTTCTGCTACCTTGATCGATATCTTTAGGGCCCTTTTGAGTTTTAAACTGGCAGAGCAATAGAAGGTTCATATAGAAGTGGAGACAATTAATGTAGACAGCACATGAGACTGACACCGGGCACTCCTCTGAAATCATGCACATGTTTAAGCCTGAATTAGAGGCAGCTGAGGAAATGAGGCATGAAGGAGGAGGTAACATAGGCAGGAACAGCTCCTACACCTCACAGACTGCTGGCACTACATTACACTCATCAACATTCCAAAAATTAGGGCTTATATTCAAGTACTCGATTATGAAATCTTAACAAAAATATTGAAGCAAGTGAAGTATAACTGATTTCAATTTACTTATGAACTGAGTTTTTTTTTTCTATTTAACAAAAGAGCATAGTACAGCCAAAGGTTTGAATGGTTTACGAGATTTCATGGTCTTTTGCAACCTCAGTTCATATTCTCTCCCTCAAGCCTTCAGTGTCTAATCTCTAAAAAATGTTTTAGAAAGCCTTTACAGTTCCCCGACCTTTACAGTTCTGATAGGACAGCAGCTGTCATAACATTTTCCTGCCCTTAATTGAAGAGAATTTCTGAGTATTGTGTACATCTCCTGACAGCAGAACAAGTCCTGGGCTAAATTTTAATTCAAAAGAATTAGTTATTTCAGAAGAAAATACGGGGTTTCCCTAGGACTTCTTTCCATTTTCCTGATGGCTGTACAGGAAAGTAGACTAGGTAGCACACGCAAAGCATTTTCCTCCCCAGGATGCACACAAGTCATCTCCAGTGAGAGCATGGCAGTGGAAATGACTAAATGGCAGCTCCTTGGCAGTCAGTCCCCAAAAGGGGAGATGGCAGAATGAAAAGCAAGGGTCACAGCTCCTCTCTCCCCTGGCTCTCATTGCCTGTGTGTACATGTATCTGTTTATGTATCATCTCTTCAACACATTTGGTAAGATCAAGCAAGTTATAGCCCACAAACCATTTAAAGGGGTTTTACTTAACTCATTACTGAGGAAGATACAACCCTAATCACAGATATTAGACAAGTCTCCAGTGGAAAATGGACATTGAACCATAGTAACCTCATGGGCAACCACATCAGGACTGCTGCCCACAAAACCACAGCTTCTGACTCTCCTTAAGATATACCCTACAACACAATTTCAGGGATCTGCTATGGGTTCATGAGGAAAGAATATGCAGTGTTGTGTTATTTTCCCTTCCACTTATCCCTAGCACCCCAGAGAATAATCCAAAAAAGCCCAATGTGTTTCTAAAGAACTGTTTAAGTGAACAGCGACAATGAACTTGCTCCCTCCCCCACTGGCTGGCATTTCCAAACTGCCTTCCTCATGGACTCAAGCGACAGAAGATTCATTGTTGCAAAAAAATGTTGTCAGTAGAAAATTAGCTGTATTAAGTAGTGTACCGAACAAGTGAAATCCTGCCAGTGTCAGGCCTGTTAAGACTATTAAAAGGACATTGTATCTAGCAAGGCAGGCTGGGTTCAGACACATGCTGAAGACGAACAGACTCCAAACCTCCGCAGGGTCTGCTGTGTCCAGATCTGTTAATTTGCTTTGGGCTCCTTTCCAGTTCTTTCCTTTACAACAAATGCAATTTTTAAAATTTCCACCTCCCCTTTGCAAGCAAAGGCTATGAAAAGTTAGTGTTTCCTCAGAGACCAGTGATGTGGGCAAAAAGTAGATCTAGCAGAAGTGCAGCATTTTCCCAGTACAGCTATTCCTTAGCAGATAGGATGGCTTGGGCTTCCCTGTTGCACTGAGGGGCAGAGCTGCTGACTGTCACACATCCCACACTGGCACTGCCCATGGGAATCCTGGGTGTGCATGGACAAAGTGACAGCTTCTCTCTGTAAGAAGAGGACAAACAGCACATCTCAGTGGGCAACTTATGTTTCCACACACAGGATTCTCTGTCCATCAGCCCCTACAGCACAAGGCAGGCAGACAGGCAGGCAGGAGGGCAGGAGGGCAGGCGGGCAGGCAGGGAGGCGGGGAGGCAGGGACGAAGGAAGGCAGGAAGGAAGGAAGGCAGGAACTGGTAATAAAAAGAGCAAAAGTACCTGTTCATTGGCTCACAATTTCCAGTACAACATTATACTTACACATAACTACCTTCCTCTTTCTGCCTGAGAACTGGAAATCAGGCATAGTCAAGACACATCCTGTTCCCTCAATAATACAGAGATAAGGAGATAATTCAGAGATAAGGAGTCTGAGTCTGTACGCAGACGCATGAGAGGAAGATATGGAAAAGGAGCTCCAAAAGCCCCTTCTGCTCTGTGAATGATACAGAGAGCTTTCCATTTCCTTCATGGTGTGAGAACAGAGATGTCCTCTTGTACCAGAACTTCCACAAAAATGAGATTCAATCAGTAAAGAAAGGAATGAAGATGAAGAAAACAGTAATAAAAAAAATAAGGACCCTTTGAGGTTTCCATGGACAGGAATAGACACAGAGTTCTAGTGACCCGTTACTTTACACGATGCCTTTCCTCAAGGGCCTCATGCTGGTGACAAAAAGTGGTTCATGAATCTTTTCGTGCACTGGAGAACTTCATGTGCTGGAGTTCTTTATTGCACTTTCACCTAAAGATGAGCTATTCCCAGCTTTAGTTTCTATCAGCAACTAAACAAAGTTTCCAGTCCATTTAAATCCTGGCAAATATCCTGAGGAACTCATTTCCACAAGATGCATCTAAGACCAGCAATTTAAGAGTATTTTTATATTAGCACAGAGATGTACAAGAACAGTTGCAAAAAAGTCAGTTAAAGACTTTGAGCAAAGATTTAATGTCTCATGCACTTCTAGAAAGGAACCACCCATGAACCAACAGGAGCCAGGAAGAAGTTAAAGGGTACTAGTCTTTAGGACAATTATTTTGTGCTCACCAGCTGGGTTCCCCGCTGGGCACTGGACAGGCAGGATCCTGCCCTAGTTTTTTCTGGGCTAGCAATAGGAATGTTCCCTCTCTTTGGAAAATTTTAGACCCAGATCTGGGGTATGCACTCTGGGCTAGGCTTATCCATCCCCAGATTGCTGTGATGCGAAATCAAACCCATTTTTAAATTATATGAAAGGGCTGTAGATGTTTGGTCATTCAATGAAATTTCACACAATAAAGTATCTGTTTATTGATAGGTGTAATCAGAGCAAAAAGTGATCATATACAACACATCTCAAAGGAGAGTGATCCTTTTTTCCATGGTAATTACTCTAGAGTAAAACCTTCCCTCAAAGGTTTATAACTGATGATCATTTTAACGGAGATATCAAAATATCACATTAATTCATTAATAAGCAGCAGTAGCTCTACTGAAGCTATTACTTCCCTATTTTTCACACTTCTTACAGAAGTTTCCTGCGTTGTTGTCAACCATCTCACAGTATTCCAGCTGAAACAGAACAACGTATCTTGGTTTAAATGCTGCACAATTAACAACTAAGAGAACCATCTTTATGTTTAAAAGCTTGTCTTTTAATCTTCATAAAAGGTGCCCAATCTTTTTTTACTTCTCTTTGTCTATCAGCAGATATTCTAGCTAGTTAATGAGACTGCTCATATCAATATTTGTCTTACTGCATTTTGCAATAAATTAAATATTGAGATGAATTTATTGCAGAGACTACTTAATAGTAACTAAAGTAATACAGATTTCTTTTCATATTTGGAATAAAACATAGCTGTGGTTTTTCAGTTGGTAGTAACATCATAATTAAATAAAATTTTTCAATGATTGTTATTGTGTTCTCTGTTTCTGCAGAATATAAAGTGAATCATTAGAATGTGAACAATAGAGATTTGGATCACAAGTGTAACATTGGTATTCTAAAAGCAGATTTAAATGTCTGTATGCATTTATGCTTCTAGGAGTTTCTCTCAATTTGTCTCAGATTCCTGAGAGAAAAAGTCTGTAAAATGATGACATAACTGAATCTAAAATTTGAATCTTTCCTCTAGCTTAGCTAGCAATCCAAGTCACAGCCTAACCTATTCTGGACAACAATCTTATGACTGCTTTTTTGGCTCACTTTTATCATACTGGATTGTCCTATTATTTTTGTAATCTAATTATTCTACTACATTTCACTGTTACACAGAAAATGTATATCTACAAATTTCCATAAGTTAAGCAATATTTCAGAAAAAAAATCTTGTCTTTTTCCCTTTGTTCTTACTGATGCATTACTTCTGTCCCTTCCCCTGTCCAATATCCAGTGTTTGTGCTATTACAACCAAATTAGTGCTTAGTACAACGTAATTCTGAGAGCAAGTCTGAACCTGGCATCTGATCTATGCAGCACGACTACCTTCAAGCCTTACTGCCATACCATGTATAACATCAATCATCTAGTGAATAAAGTAACATCTTTTTTTGGAAAAGAAAAAAAACAAACCAACAAAACAAACAACAACAACAAAAAGCCCTTCTATGAATTTAAAAAACATATATCCATTTTAGTCACCAGACCATGTCCCACATGCTAAACATTCTGTTTACAAGGGAGAAACACAGCAAAACTTCTCATTATCCACTAAGGTCATTCAGCCCCAAAGGATGCTTCTAGTTAGAAAGGAAGGCAGGGAAAGTAGGCCATGCACAGATCTGGCCTGTACAGGGTCAGCAGCAAACAATAGATTCCCTGCAAGCAGTTTCCCCTACATTTTGCCTCCCATAGCCTTCCCAGCATGTTCCTGGCACTTCAGAAAGGTCTGAGCAGCTTTCCTTGCACAGGGTTCTGCTAAAATGAAAAGTATCTGTTGGAACAGATAATGTTAGTCAAGATTTAAAACTCAGATGGGAACCATCTCATGCTTATTTAAGATAGCAGATTTAGAACAAAAACTCTTCCCAGAGACCTCTTACCCAGCAGAGCTGAGGGAAGCTTTGCAAATATATAAACAATTCACTTTAAAGGCAAAGAGAGGAGGCTGTGAATTCTCATCTATACATTGCTTGGAAATACACAGACCAAAGCAGGAGTAGAGAGTAGTAGGGGGCTGAAATCTACAAACATAACATGTGGCAAGATTCCAGTTATCTCTAGAGGCTTAAGCAGAGCAGGTCCAGACAAAATTTTACTGCACTGCCTGATAACATGAAGCGCCATTCAGTCAGTGGCTGGTTTACTGGGCAGTGTCAGAGAATAAACTTCAATTAGCAAAGATAACTTCAAACCAAAGTCTGGGAGAGAAAAAAATTGACGATTTTTCACTTGTCCTATGTGTTGCATATTGATTGAGACAAGGACGGAAATGAACTTTTCACCTACTTGAATTCCCACTGGCTAAGGTATATAGAATAAATTATCAATTCCAATGTTGCTTGTCATCACATAAATTGTATGTTTAAGTCCTTGGACATGTACTACGTGGCTGTATTAACACTCCAAAAAGCTTCATTCATTTGTTGGTATAAACCACACTTCCAGTCTGCTTAATCTTTGACAGACAGGTCTCATTGTCCCCAAAATCCCTTGCTACACAATACAACAAAGACTTAAATGACTCTGTAGGCCTGCTCTGCTACCCACACTGCTCTGCGCTTCCTGCCCACATATCCCTGGAATTCATGACCATGCAGATTACTAAATTACACACTAGGCCAGGGATTAAGCGTGGCTCTTTGTATGGGAGCATCTGAGGTCTGGAAGAAGATTTTACCTGTCATGGTCTGTGCTCACTGGGCCTTGATGAGAGACAGAAGGAAGCAGTGCTGCAGAAGATCACAAACACTGGTGTGCGATAATCAGCGATCTGTATATGATGACAGGATAACCTGACTGGGCTGTCCTGCACACAGGTCTCAGCAGCTTTAGACAGACAAAACCCAGCCTACTATTTCCAAATCAGCTCAGCAGCTTCTTCCTCCTTAAAATAAAAGGTGAAAGTGTTCCCTGTTCTGATGGATGGCAAGCCAGAAAATGGTCTTCACTGCACCAAGCAGAAGTGAAAAGTCTCAGGGTTAGGAATGCATCCTGCAGTTAAGCAAACATGCCAACAAGATAAAGGGAGGGGTATGCTAGCTCATCAGTTGTTTTAATTTAGCTGCTAATCAAAGCTGCAATTGTTTCTGATTGTTTTCTGAATGGTTAAAAGTTACACATCTAAAAAAATTAAAAATAAAACCAAGGGAAAAAGGCCTGAAGTAACAGCATAAATTTAAACACCTTGACGATATTGCGTACCTTTTATCCATTGCTTTTCACTTGACAAAACAGAAGTCTTTAGTAGGCCTTAATCTTGATGTCTAGATGAGACTGAGAAGAGTAAAGCAGTCTTTACCCCATTGTAATTTACAGAGGGTTGGCAACTCCAAGCTTTGGCTAAGTCTGTTTAGTAGTTCAGAAGTTAAAGAATTAGTGTGACCAGGACAGTAATTTGATGGAAATCAGGAAAAGTCTGTAGAGAGACAGCACATTTTACAAAAATAAGATTACTTATTGTACTTATTATGCCTTTCTGTTTTTTCATGGGAGAGTAGGTGTTAATAATTTTTTTGCTTTTCTGCTCTTTGTGTACATATTCTTCATTTCTAATGGCAAATACTGAAATCTCCCAGGTTTTAAGTTATGTTGATGTAGCCACACTGGTCTGAAAGATGATACTGCATTTCTCATGGTATTTTGCACTCACTTAGAGCACAGTGAATGACAGGCATTATCTAAGGTCTAAAAGATACAAAATTCACAGCACAGTCACTTCTACGAATTTGTTTCAGACAGCAAATTCTGCTAAAAAAAAACCAAAAAAACAAATGGGGACCACTACACCACAATACAGCAATGCTTTGTTCAACATCATCCTATTACATCAAAGAGTAGTGTTACTACATGCCAACATGCAGAGGGCATGTCATTTTAGAGGAACCAAAGCTGTCTTAGATCTGCAAATAGCCTCCTAGCAGCTCATAAAAAAATGCAACCCCCCAGAAACCCTGGGATGACAAGCACTGGAAGCAGATCTGGTCTGCACAGACTCAGCAGGACTCTTTGGAAGTTGCTGCCAGTGCTCCTTTTGCAGCCAGAACAGCCACTGTTGAGCTACACAAACTACTCTAAGCCCTTTCCCTAGAGCCATCAGCCAGGGAACAACCGTTTGACTGCCATTCGGGAAAAACAAGCAAAGCATACTTTAAAAGAATAGAGAAAAAAAGAATCCTCTATTGATCACTGCAGCAAACTGGCTTTGTATTTCCCTTGTTCCTACACTGACTCCAATTTCAGTTAAACCACAGCTAGCTGCAGCAATGTTTTTCCATAGGATATTTTTTAAAGCCTCACACCATAGCGTGTAACAAACTGTGCCCTCAGCCCACACATACACACCAGCCTTCACACACTAAGCTAAGTTCTTGATAATCCCCACAGGCATTTGTAACAGGCTATTTTTTAGCCAGTGAGAACAGAAAAACAGTGAACTGGATCAATGAACACACATTCACTTCTACAGGGGTTTAGATCCCATAAAGACTCCAGTACCTTCTCACTGATATCCCTATAGACAGATGATGACTGCAGTGAAGTACAGCCCTGATGTCAGAGACAGAGGATCAGGCACCACTCCTTCACTGCCACTGCTCTTGCCAACACAGCCAATCTTTGCTTGGCTGAATCAGCATCAGCAGAAATGTTGTCTTATGTCTGTCACTGACTGGAAATGCCAGCTCTGCAAGTGTCTGCCAACCAAAGCCTGAGAGGTACCATGCCACTAAGGAAGGCTAAAGTGTCAAGACTTAAATGCAGAATAAAGTAAGAAGAACCTGAGAAATGAAAGGAGATAGTGTTAAGCACAGAGGAGGCACAACTATACTGTTCACCTTCAGTCTGCAGCACAGGCTGAAGAGTGCACATGAGGGAAGCCCACAAAAGTCAACAAATAGTGCTACATGTATGGTAACATCCTTGTTTCCAGTGTGAAACTAAGCAGCAAGGATGTGCATCAGAGGCTGTTGCTGGTTGCTTATTATGTGATTCTGGTGGCCACCTCCATCTTACTGCTGGTCCAAATGGCAAATCCAAGAAACAGGCCCACAAATCCTGAGCTGCAGTTCCACAAGTGGTCAAAGGAAAGGCAGGCTGCAGAGTCAAGGTTTCACTTTCCCAGCTCTCACAGACGACATGCCCAAGCACAGGACTTGCATCCTGAACACCAGGATTTTACTTCAATCTCAAAAGCTGCATCATCATCTCTTTGCTTTCCAGAGTTGTTTCCACTGACACAAGTAACACCGCAATGTCAAAGCTCTTATCAGTCCACTGGAATAATAGCTATTTTATCCTGAGGAAGTGAAATTTAACTATCCAGAAACTGTCTTTGCTGAACAAATAAAAGGAAAATGTATTTTCCTTGTCTTTGAAATACTAGATGGAGTAGCAAGTGGGGAAGAAATCTGGGACTCCTTCAGATTGTGATTTACCAGAAACAAATCAACATTATTGATTTGGATAGCAGGGGTTTTTTCCATCACTACATCATTCTAGTGCTAAGAGCTCATACTCTTGTTAAGGAAACAATTAACTATTAACACCAACTATGCTATTTTCCTCTCCACTACGGCAATACGTGAAATGCACATCCTTTTACAAATAGCTTCAAAGGTTTTTTGGGTTTTTTTTTAAGTATCTCCAAATCTAGCAACCTTCCATGAAAGCTGCTGCCCCACTACAGTCCAAGCCCAGAGTCAGCTCCAGAGCAGAGGCCTCAAACTTTTGTGCTTGCCTGAATCAGACTGTATCAAGACACTCTCAGGTTCTTTCTCTGGCTCATGTTCATTCAGTGTCTTATCCTTCAACTTTGCTTGTGTGTATACTGGGAATGTTTCATTATATTGAGGATCTATTACATGGATCTTGAAACCTCCCTATTATGTCCACAGTGAACACTAAATCCAAATGCTCCACAGTTGAACGCAGATGGATGAAAATCCAGATCTGCCCTTGTGTCAAACTAGTTTGGGATCATTCCATGGTTTTGTCCCAGCTGTGTGCTTTCCTTAAAAGATCAGAACATTTAATGCTTAGAAGAAAATTTCTTTGGTGCAAGGCTTTGTTTCATTGTTTATACAAAGTACAGCTGATCCTGATGTGTAACTGAGCCCCCAGGCCCTGCTGTACTATAAATATTGAAAACAATCATCAGACCAAAGAAACCAAAGTCTTTGGACAAATGCTTCTTTTAAAATACAATCCAGTTGGATGGCGTCTTCCAATTCTGCTGGAAATAGTGTTTTACCTCCCACAGTAACATAGCTGCTACAGGACAGATATATTTCTAATTTAGTTGAATAAACTGATTCTTCTACAGAGATGGTGTAAGGAATCTCTGTCACACTTCTAGTAGCATGCAAGTTCAATGCAAGGGAAAAGTAATCAAGTGATAAATAAAGAAAAATTAATTGATTGAAATAAAATCTCTTCTGCAATTAAATTTTCTGGTTAGGTGTCAACACAAAAGTAGTGGGAAAATCCAATATTTTTTCATTAATTCAACAAAATAGTATCACAAACAGTACCTCATGTAGCAAGAACCTTAAAAATCAAACTAAGCAGACAATTTGTAAATACATTTTTTGTTTAGTCTGGAATACGAATTTTATACAGTACATACAACTCTTAAATCCTATCCAAACAAACTCAGGGGCAAAGTAGATTTTAAGAGTACATACCTAGAAATTTAGGTTTTATTTACTTCCAAAACTTGAGCAAAATATTTGGAAATTAATTTAAACATAGGAAGCATTAGCTCAGAATCAGCAGAAAAAAAAGCCAAGCACGTTATTAGTCATAGCCACATTTCATTACTTCTTCATTTTGCAAGAATAAGGCTCCTTCACTCTTGGAGGACAGTTGTTAAAACATTAAGTCCTGTAAAGCTGAAATGAGATTGAATGTTATATGTCTAGCAAAATTAGCAAAATCTACTACTTCTGACAAGTGGTGCTTGCTATGGTTTTTGGAAACCCTCCAGAGCGTGTCACTTGAACATCTAGCTGTGTTTAGGAAGGAGTTTCTGATATGCAGTGACATTTTGGAGCAAGCAAATGACATTAGACCTTAGAAAGTGTCAATTTGTTCAGAGGCCATTTATATTCAAAGCTGCCCAAGACCCCAGGACAGTACAAGAGAAACAGTTAGAAGTCTTCTATGTTCACATCTCATGGTGAAGTGGGCAGATATTTCCTGGAGGTGAGTGCTGATCAGACAAGTTCTTGCTAGATTTGTGAAATGATTGGACAGCACCAATGTTTCCAGTGTTGTACAGACCGAGCAAGATGAGAGAGCATACTTAAAACCACTGGTGATGGCTTAAAACTAGTGTCCCTAGTTCTCTAATAAAATGCACAGCCTAGGATGACTACACATAAATAACCAGCTTTCACTTTGTTTAGCTGTAGCTTTCATTCTACAAGTGAAGCTTTTCACTCACACTTCTGTAGTTTAAAGAACATTAAGGTTTTTATATGTTTCTTCCAAGAGATACAACTGTTAAATACACAGGGAATCAGTGTTTCCACACCAGGAGCCTGGATTATCCTCTGCAAAATAAGTTTGGGCTATTCTTTTCTGCTTTCTGCCTAGACAGTCAAATTGTTCTCACTTCATCTGTACTTCTGGATATCAATTACACATGTATAGTTACACCTAAATATGGAAAGTAAGGGTAGATCTACAGCCTCTCTTTAAAAAAACCATACTTTAAATAGCCAGTACACATGAAACACTGTGATCCAGGATGCCATTCATTTACCATTTTTTGCATCAAGCTAAAGTAGCATCACCAAAGTCAGCCAAGTGACTTCTTAATCCTAGCAACTGGTTTTCACTAATGTAAAGAACAGACCTCCTGCAAAGCTAAACCTGGAGAAGTGTAGAAATGCAGCAGAACAGAGTGAAATCAAGACCTAGTATTCACAAATACTTTGTTAGTCACAACTTTAGAAATGTACTCCTAGAACTGATATTCCTTGATTTAAAAATCTCCCGCATATACTCAGTAATTTGGTGAGCTCTCAATCTTTAATTTGGAAGGTTGAAGCAAGTGAGGTCTTAAGACCTCACTAAAACCCAGGTGTTCTGGATCTTCCCAATACAACTATAGTATGAGATGGAAAGTAAACAGTCTAATCCATGTATAAATATTTAATAAGACACTTGAGTCTGGAGCAAAATACAGCTAACTTAGTGTTCCCTCTTTAGAACGCACACAGATTAGTTGCATGACACAGTGTTAGTACAAACCTTCCTTGACTATAAATATTTGCTGACGTATTTCACCAATAATGTAATGTATAGGAACAGAGGAAGGATTTACTCTGAAGAGAGCATGTAGAAAACGTCCAATTTTGCAACCTCCTCTCAGCTGATGATGCTCTTTCCTGAAGCATCTCAAGAAGTTCCCTGTGCATCATTCTCCCTTCTACTGGCAAAGAGGAACATGACCCCAGTTAAAGAATCAATGGCAGACACCAACAGAAGATGCTGCTGTCCTTCATGTATCCCTACACAAAAATCTCAGCCTGAAGCTACAACAGGTATTTGTTACAGACAATTCAGATGGGACCAAGAGCAGCCAAAACTTTTGAGGTATTAAAAATGTACTATTTCATCTTAGCAGGAACTTACAGTTGTGTTACTCTCCTGCAGAAAATGACCACCAAAAGGTGAGTGGCGGTACATTTCCTCTCCTATCTCTTGTATTAATTCTGTTCCTCTCAAGTAAAATCAGACCATTTATGTGTGGCCTTTTGATGAGATAGAATGAAAAGACAGTTGTTCTCTCAGAGTGTTTTTGCATACAAGTGTTTGTATGCCAAAACCAGTAATATATTAAAAGCACATTGGCCCCACTGCTCCCAAAGACTAAAGAGAGGCAGCTTCTTCACAGCAGGTATTTCTATTGCTGATCTGTTGAGGGAATGGAAAAGTAGCTACAAAAGCATGAAAGCCTAAAGGCCTCATAACTCTTCTGTTCACAGTTTACTTCACATCTATTTTTCAGACCAACATTTCCACACATAAAATAAGTATATGAGAAATTATTTAAACTCTTTGTTGAAGTGTGTCAACTTACATTTAATAATATGATCACTTGCCATTCAAAAAGCCAATTTTTCGCTGTGCATATCAATAATTCAACTTAAATTCCAATGTGGCCAGAAACAGAAATTACAGAGTTATCAGGAACTGCAGCTGCCTTTTTACTAACAGAATTTCCATCCTCAAACTGTGTCAGGCTCTTCTCTGACCTAAAGTCCGTCTGTGTTCTCTGCCATTTTGAGTAGCAAACTTATAGGACAGACCAACACAGTATTTTGAGTGCAGACCTGACTCCATGTTGCAGCCTGTGCTTTGCTGGCACCCAGGCAGGCAGATGTAGGTGTCTGTGTAGCTGTAGGCATTGGATAAGTTTGGGTGTACATAAAGGAAAACCCCACACTCGCTCCCGCACAATTTTTAAGGGATAGCTCCACATTCCCAGTCCAAACCACAGCACTCAACATCCCTTGCAGTTCAGTTGCCCCTCTGTAAAAGTCAGGAAATGAGAAGGGAAGGGAGTTGTGAGCTACCCGCATTCCCAGTGAACTTAGCACAGACGTGCAATCACACCCTCCTGCCTTGGGAGCCTCTGACTTGTGCTCCTGCAGACATCCAGACAGCCCTGGGACAAACAGCTGAGACCAGCAATACATGGAAATGGAAACAGCCACAGAAACATGAAACTGTTTTTCCAAGGTCATTTTGCCAGGTCATCTAAGATTTTTATGTCCATAGTCTGAAGCACTGAAAGCAATCCCCATTAAGATACTGGCTACCAAGATGATAACCACAGCTGTACTATTAACAATGTGAAAACTGGTCCTTGCTTTCTTTTCAGTCTCTTAACAATTATCAAATAGAGAAATTATAAAATTACTTTTAATTACAAAATTAAAAATTACAAATTATCAAATACTTGTTTGTGCTCATGTAATTACTAGGCAAAAGCCAGTTGTACCATATGCTTTTCAATATATAAGGAAAAAATGATTTAAAAAATCCTACAAATAGGGTTTTAGACTTCAAGTCACGTATTTTTAATCTATTAGGTAAGCCCAGAGCACAAAGAGGAAATGTGAACCAAATGCTGAGCTTCTTAGTAAAGCATAAACTAAAAAAAAAAAAAAAAAATGTATATACCAGAAGGTTCTTATCAGAGGTAAGTCAGTATTCCTCAAGATTCTTTATTTTTGTTTGTCACAGTTATCTGTTTCTATGTGCAGTTAAAACAGAGGAAATTTAATTAAGAGCAGATTTATTTAACAAGGATGTTATTTTTTTTAATGAAACACACTCCCACTTCAATTTCCCTTGTGCCAAGAGACTTATTTACTGAAAAAGGGGTAAGATGGAAGAAAATAATGATGTTTTTAAACACTGAAACTTCATTCAAATGGGTACAACAAGCACCACAATTGCTCAGAAGTTGATAAGACATTTTATGAAATAACAATAAAAATCCCAAACCCATTTTGCAAGGGCAAGAAAATCACTATTAAACACTTCTGATGAGGCACTGCAAGTGACAGTCTGGGAACATGGCAGAAAGGTGCTGCTCAAAGAGGTCTGGAAAAAAACTCACATATCTGGAGGTTCTAAAGAAGACTATCACACAAGATGGAATGATCATTCTATTTGCATACCCTTGAGGGACACACAGCTTGTTTGTTTTTTAACTCTAGGGAAACTATACTGTCATACCATAAGACAGGAAAACTCCCAGTGTTCCTCCCTTCCTCCTGCCCATTCCTGTTTGTCCATGTACTGAAGGGAAAATCTTCATCTCTTTAGAGTAATTGATCTGATCAAAAACTCAGCATTAGGAACTTGTGTGTGTTTCTAGCAGTCAGCTCACAGAGCTCTTTCTAAAACCTCCTCCCAAGGTAACATCCTGCACTGGAACTCAGTGAGCAGGATGAAGTTCCAAAACACCACATTGACTCAGCATGGTCACAATTGAGTATCATTTGCAAAATAAAGTCTCGATTTTGCAGAGGAGATCCAGTTTACAGAAATGCACTTCCTCCAGCTGTAATGTCCTGCCAACACTACACGGAGCATTCACACAACTTTTCTAGACAAGTGTGAAGGAAAATACGACAGGAGGTACTTCCCTTGAAATTGCCTCCCTTATGCAAATTTCACATAAAAGTCACACAAATGGTTGTTTAAGCATTCATACTTAGAAGCCTGAAAACAATTTGACTTAAAGGTTTGAAAATTAAAATCTTACCTTTCTCTTATACATATTGGGAAACCGCTCAATAACACCAGTGAGACCCAGTTTTCCTCTTCAGTCTACACTGAAGAGTTGACATTACTGATACACAATACAACAAAAGCATGTGACAGAGCCCAGGCCCTGCTTACAGCAAATACTGTCCTGGCAAATGAAATAAATCTAAAGGCATGTAAATGTGGTACATCTGACATGTGATTCTGCAAGAAGAAATAATGCAGAATACAGCAGCTACATTAACTCTGTGAAAGGAAACCCTGACTGCTTTTTGTTACCCAGTGTACTAAACACAGTCACTGCAAGCAGAACTTCTATTCACCCAAATGTTCTGTGGAGTTAATGCACATTCCAGCTGATAAAAGACAAGGGAATGGTTAAACTAGATTAGTTCAGGTTTTAGTCCTGATGTTAGAAAAACAAGTGAAGTTTAATTACTGCACTGCTCTGGAAAAAATCTGGAGGTTACACTTATGGCATTTATTGTTTCAAGAGAAAACATTAAATCTCAGGAAAATTTCCTTTAAGGTCCCAGGAACACTGATCTGAGCCTGCATGGAATCACTGGGTGTCCCATTGCTAGTTTTGTAATGCTTTTGGATTTACAGCTCAAGTACAGCTGGAGTTATACAGGGAATGACCACCTGCTGCCTTGATTTTGCATGCAGACTTTATTTCTTTATTTTGAATTTGCTGTGAGACAAGCTGGGCTATATTTCCACTGCTAAGGATATTCCAAAGGTTGACATATTCCAAAAACATTTTGTCCTCTTAGGAAGATATGCCCTAATTAAAATGAAACAAGACAACCTCTTCTGCTGTCTTCTCTTTCAAATGTCTCTAAGTTTGGAGAGAAAATGTATTCCAGAAGAATTGATTAACTATTTTCAGAAGTCTTTTATTAAGGAGTACAGAAAGCTAACTTTTTAGAGTTTTATTTCAAAATATTTTCTACGAAGTCACTTACTCAAATGTATTTTCAGGGAAGTAGGTACCAGATTTCTTAACTAAAACTTGACGAAACATATAACCAAAGTAATTCTCCCATAGTGAAAGCACTTTGGAGCATCAGTTTTCTCCAACTGTATGTTTGTAACTGCCCTGCACTGCAGCACTTCCCCGATCTCAGCTGGATCCCCAGTCATTAGTCACCACAATAAAGGAAACGAGAAAACAACATCATGTAGGTATTCAGAACACACAACACAGTGAGCATCAAGGAAAATGAAGCTTCACAAAGAAGAAACAAAACTTGTTTAAAATCTTTCAAGAAAATATCTATTACTTATATTTCTCATTTTAAAATATCCTGATTTACATTCAGGCTGTTCCTAGATAATTAATGATGCCAGGGTAAGCAGTCCTCAATAGAATCGAGGAGCTACATTAAGCAGTGTTGCCCATGAGCTTGCTGGTACGCCTGCACTGTGACCCCCAGGAAGGGCTGAGGGGAAGCATTCCTGCACCACTCCAAACCAGTGGGAGCCAGTGTGCTGTGCAGGTCCCACAGAGTATCTGTCAAAGGATTAAGGCTACAACTTCTGCACTTTTGAGAGTGATACCATTGTTCATCAGTCCAAACCACCACCACTGCAGTTAAGAGTTCAAGTTACAAATTATAAAATCATTATAAACAAAAAAAAACCCCATCCCACTTTACTGAATAGGATTATTTACACATCTTGCAACTATTGGGGGCAGGACGCCCAGACTCAAAACAATTTTTTAGTTCTACAACTTACATTCACTAACACAGAGGTAAAGTCTGAAAATTGCTGTTTGTAGTGACTTGCCTTCCAGAGCACAGGCTCTGCATGTACACTCCAGGAGCTTACAATTCTTTTTATACCAAAATCTATTCCCTAAGTGTAGCAGTTGCAGCAAACATAGCTATGGCAAGAATACCCTGGCTGATGCTTTTCCGTTTTTTTTTTTTTCCTTCACATTTAGAAATTCTTATTCTGTTTTTAGAACCTGACAGGAAATAGAACTACTCAGACACACAAGCAGGCAGATGGTGCTGGTCTGGCAATAGAGATGGAAGCAGAACAAATTTGGTGTTCAGGTCGATTTGCCGCTGTGCTGAAACATATCCTAGCTTCAGGAGCAGGTGAGCAGAACACAGCTCAGCTATAAAGCAGAACATGTTCTCCTATTCTGTTCCAGTAGAATATAATGAATGTGAACACAAATCTAAGAGCTCGGTCTTAAGAGATAGCAGCTTTATAGAACTTTGAAAAACAAAATACAGTGTAGAATTGCATCACCCTTAGTGCTGAACACTCGGTACTAAAAAATTCTTCCTTTACCATACATTGAGAATTCAGCACATGCTGAGTCATTTTATTAGACAGCTTTGATCATTTAGAAGTATATCAATCTTTAAGACATAACCAGATGTTTCTTTTCAATAGCCCTTCAAAACTTGTACGTTATTTGTACTGTATTTATTATGGATCAAACCCAGAAATTTCTAAGTTATTTTTGCTTTTTGTTTATTAGTTTTGGCAACACTCTGCTGGTCTTTAAAAAAGACCCCCCCCAAAAAAAAAACTTTCAAAAATCACTCATTATGAACAAGGACATTTGCATCTATGCTACTTTTCAGACTACTAAAATGTTTCTATTTCTAAAACAAGTAGCTCGATGAGATACCTGATACAGGTATCCCATTCTTACTGCAGTTACATCTTTCCTCCAAAGTTGTTCTCTATATTGGCAATTCCACAGAAGGTCAAAGAGTATGTAATATGTCACCCATCAAATCAAGACAGTTGAATAAAAATGCTTGTTCTATCAATGGATTTATGACTTATTCGAGAGCAACACCAAAAATATCTCTAATCAACGGCTTAAAAGGAGGAGACTGGCATACACCTGAGTATTCCTCCTATTTCTGCAGAATAACGTCAAGGGAAAGGTTATACAATTTACACTTATACCCAGATTCTCAGCCAGACCACTCTGAATCCTACATGCTATTAATTCTTCTCTTATTCCCACTATGTTCTATTATTTGGATGCTCCTTTATTTGGGGGGGGGGGGGNNNGGGGGGGGGGAAGCGCCATCATTCCTTTTTTTCCTTTCCTTCATTTTTTTCACCACCAAGTGTTCAAAATGTCAGCCCTGACACTTTGCTGGACACCCACAAACACACATGTTCCTCATTCACAAGCCGACAGCTTCACTCCACTCTCCTTGCCTATCACTGATGAACAATATATAGTCTGTTCTCCTGTCTCCTAAAATCTCCCATCTCCTATCAGAAAAAGCTACGATTCACACCAAAAATACTGCACATATTTCCCAGAAAACAGGTATTTACAGCTAGCCTGAGAGACCGAAGCATTCAGCTTTACTTCCAACTAATTGGCACTCCAGCCTCTTCTACCACGACAAACAGAGTTTTGCCAGGTTAACCATCTCCACTGTGTGCTCTCTCTGGCTGCAGGCTCCATGACTGGCGTACTTCCTGCCTATCTGTTGCCTAATTAAGTTTGCTTTGTAGTAATCCCTGCTGTCAGCTGTTTTCCTGGCTCATGAATTGGCTAACCTGACTGTCAGCCAAATCTCTTCAAACTGGGCCTTGCTCACAGATTGGTTCTGTGATCCTTCTGTTTCTAAGGCTGACATACTCAAGGGATCACACTGGAAATCTCTGTCACACCTTTCACTTGCTGCCAGCGGAAACTCGTAAAAAAAGACTTGTTTCTGCAAAGGACACCTCTTCTCATTTTAAGAAGCTTAAAAAATTAATTAGTACCAGGAATATTCTGAAACAATCACAGTTAGTTAGATGATGGGCAAGTTTTGGAATGGGGTGAGAGGAGAGAGGCATGAAAAAAATTTAAGAGAATTTAAGGTATTTAAGAGAATTTAACCTGGAGGAAAAGGCCACTTAGACATACGCTAGGTGGTGAGTACTATACACGAGTTATATAGAATGTGCTGGAAGAAAATGCCAATTGGGTAATTTCAAAGCAGGATATAAGTTACCCCTTCTTGTCTATCAAATGCTTGAAGAGGAAAGTCTTGTAAGAGGGCATCAAAAATCTCTGTTCAACTGAGACATCATTGCAGGAATCACTGCACAAAATTCTACAGCTTTTGTTAGGCAAAAGCCCAACCAGCCAATTATATGTTTCAAAGACTCACGATAAGATTTGTTTTTCTTGTCGTGGGCAGGACACTAGAGAGTTTATCTTCCTGCAGGAATTCTTAGTTTTCTTTCTGACTTCAAGGTGGAGTGGCTGACAGAAAACAATTTTAAGAATATTTACAATTCTTCTCCTACAGTGAATAAATGAATAAACAAGAGAAACTGAAAGGTTGATATTAGTCCTATTCTAAGGAGTTATGTGGCAAGTAAAACATCAGAGTCTCACCAAAGCCTCCATTCTATGGCCAAGAACGACAACAATTTTTACAAAAAAAGAGTCTGGATACATGCTTTTACTGTCCCGTACTTAGGAAGCCGAGAGGGTCAATACTAGGAAACTCTTGCTGAACTCGCTGTTTTGTCCATATGGATCGAATCTGCAGCACAACTTGTCACATCTGGTCTTGGAGAAAGTGCCACAGATACAAACAGAAGGTCGGTCATGGCACGGCTCCAAAGAGGGAGAGACAAGGCTAGTCTGGTTCTGTCTTCCCATCTGCCTACAGACCTAAAACAAAATCAGTGGGAGTGATGGCATTGCCTTCAAGGGAACAGCACGTTCCTGGTGCAGGTTACCAATGGTAGCCACAGCAGCTTGTACAAACAAGAAATGATACAGTTCCTGCTCCCAGGGCAACGTGCCTGCACCCTCAGCTCACAGTGCCAGCAACAGAACAGAGAATCACGTCAGATCTTCAGATGAGGAGGACTTATCACAGTACAAGGCAGAGGGATCTGACTCTGCCAGCTGAGCACATGACTTCCAGGAGTCACCTCTGCTTAAATCTATACAAGTAACACCTCACTTCTGAGAAGCTCAGTTTGAGAAAACTAGAAACTTTTTCAGGCTAGAAAGGAGAAGCAGGAAAGAACCTTCACTTGGTTTAATGAGACTACACAACTTCTTCCTAAACTAAGACAAATCACAACATTGTAGGATGCAACAAGGAGCTTTTGAAACGCTCCATTTGCTTCCAAAATAGTGTAAAGACTTTAAAATCCTGGGTTAAAGCTCCCATGAAGCACAATTACTTGAACAGTGACAGACACTTCTTTGCTGGCCTTTTCCAAGCCATCTGGAAGTGCTCTGTGGAGCACAGTTTGAGGGCCCCTGTTCTGGTTGATTTCAAAGGTCCCCACTGCAATTACAAAATTTGCTGCCCTTGCAGGCAGACTGAAACAGAGTCACCTCACCCACCCTGGTGACCCAGAAATGCTATAGATCCTGGTTAGTTTTGAAAGCTTTAGAAATCTTCTTAACAGGATACGTTTCCTAGAACGTATTTAGCCTCACTTAATACACACACACTCTCAGATCAAACTGCAAAACAAGTCACAGAGACAGGATTTGCTTCCAAAGCCTCCTTGGTTACCCTGCTTAAACACAGTTGTTCACCATTACTGAATTCTACGATAAGACAGGGGCCTGTCCCCTCAAGAAGTCCTCACAAAGAGATGATGTAAGACTGTATACATGAACAGGCTTGGTCTTGATACCCATTGCATAAGGAACCCTTTCAAATGCAATGAGATTGGTTTAATTTATGCTGTTTTAGTATATTATATGGTTCTCATTAGAGAGCTAAGCTCAGTGTATTTAGGTTGGGTCAGGAGGACATGTAGAATAATTGCTTAATGCTACATTTGGCAAAGTTTGTTTTATTACTTAAAAAAAAACCCTTGGCAGTTGTTAAAAAAAGCAGCTGGCATGTAAGTTGTTTGACTTAACTATTACCTCATTTTCTTTCAAAATATTGCCAGAACTTCTTAATGACAGCGAACAGATGGTCAACATTTTTCAGTGTTACAGATAATCCTCTTCCCAAACCAAATGATGGCATTTTATATGTTTAACCAGACAGGAATTAGAACAAGAGTTAGGCATAATTTACATATATTCCATCTTTACAAAAATAACTAGATAATGATCCCAGTATTACCTGTACCTGTATTCATGGTTAGCGCATTTAGCACTGCTCACATCTTGGCATTGTCAGTTTAAAAGAAATGGCATTATCTCACAGTCCTGTTTGATTTTAATTGGTCAACCTGCAGGCCATGGGTATCAAAATGGCAGCATTATGTCCTATAGTGCTTGTCAAGCCAGGTAGCAGGAAGACACATAGAAACAGAGAGCTGTTTGAACCAACAGCGCTAAAGAATTTTGTCACCAGGAAATATGTTTATATAAAGCACTTCTGCAAAAAAAAATTCATTTTGTTGAGTCGACACTTCCAAAGAAATTGTGTTTCATCAGGAAATCCCTAACTGTTCCAAACAGAGTGATTAACTAGCCAAATCAGAATTCAGCAAACCTTGCTAAAAATACAATTTATAATTATTATAATTTCATAGCAAAGAAACATCAACCACTCTCCAACTAATTATCACAAGAGAGACACTTTGTACACTGAGCATTAAGTTGAGAGGATTAGTTCCAGACAAAAGTTAATTTAAAATCTCTTGGCAATGTGACATTAGTTTATGCTAGATAACAATTAGATTAATCATCCAAAGTTCTGACCTCAGGTTACGCTGTTCACTGCATGGGTGTTGAGGATCTGTCTGTCTTTTCTTGCTTGTTTGATCTGCAGTAATTCTATCCAAAACTCTTTCATTGCCCAGAGATAACTTACACTACATTCACTGTCATCATTTTAGCTTCAGAAAAACTGTGGGGAGTCTCATGTATCTCTGGGTACACTAACCTTTCATTCAGATAGCAACCATGTTTTTGAGCAAATCTCTCAATTTTAGTCAATTCCTCCTACTCACGATGTTTTGTTTCACCCTGCAGTATAGTTTTAGAGCAGACAAATAGAATTTTGTTCAAGTGGGACCAGGTCAGGGGACAGGTTCCCTGGCATACCTGATGCACTCCAGTCCTTTACATCATTGGACCAGACTCAATTCACAGTAAAGAGTCCACCATGTCCCCAGAAACAACAGCCTCATTCTACAGATACAACCCCTTCCAACCACACCAGTTGCTAGAAACAGTCTCTATGGAGGTTTTTTCTCAGACACGAAAGAGGTCCTATAATGCTATTATTAGTCTTCTAATAGATCATATCATGATATTTAATGGGCTTTAAAGAACACATTAAAACATATATACATTATTTGATATGATTACAGAAAAAAATATAATTAGTAACATCAGATTTTCCCAATTTACAGCACTTCTAAGCTGTAAAAGCTGCCTGGGACGCAGCCTTTCCTAAGTCATTTGTGAAGCCTTGGAAACAATTTTAAAATTTTCTTTTCCTTAATTTCTTTTTTGGTGGGGGAGAATGAAAAAAAAAAAAACCTGGAAGATTAGCTCCAGCACACGTTGAGCAAAGTTTACAACAACTCTAATATTGTTATAAATTCCAAGATAACCGAACAGGCATCAGGAAAAGGTATACATGCAACAATGACTGTGTCTGCTAATTTATCTTTGTGAGTGTTTGAAAGTCGATATTATATAAAAACAAAAAAGCCAACATTATTATGAACAAATGCAAAATGAGCTGCAAAATGAAATGGTGCAGGCTGCCAAATATTTAGTGCTTCTTGATACTCTGCAAGTATAGGATATGCCTTCTGTTCCCTACTGACTTATCTGCAGTGCATTTCTTTGCAAGACAGCCATCAATACAGCATGAAACTTTCAAATGGCATTATCCCTGCCCATAACCTGTGGACCTACCGTGAGCAAGCGGAATGAAAAACACTCTTTTAAACACAATAATTTCTTCTGACAGTCCCAAAAACATTCTAGCTGTAGATCACTCACCTGCACTGGAACTAAATACATTAGAAACTCAGCCTTGCACTAGACAGGGACTAGTGTCAGAATTTACATTTACCTCCTCACTCGCACAGCATTACATTAGCTTTCATATCAAAATCAGTACAAGTTCTAACAATGCAGTTTAGGGGAACTGAACAAACAGATCCAAAACTCCTACATTTAAAATCAGTTTTCCAGGCTTACCTTGCTATTACATTTACTGTTAAACTATCATACGATATATAAGCAACTAGATAGCTTCTCGTGTACTTAAGTAGTAAGAGCCACACACTCAGTTTAACCCTTTAATTTGACCTCTGGGAAAACCTCCAGACAAGGTCCTAGATGGGACCCTTCAGTGAAGGCAACACTTCTACACTAAGAACTGCACTTCTGCACAAGTTGCTGGATTGCTACTCCCAAATCTTTACAAGACAAAAATTGATAAAGAGGAGGGAATGGCTGCAATGTGGCCCAGGAGTTTGACCACTGAATTACATAGAGACAGGCTTTTAATTAACTTATCATTAGATAAAAGAACCAATTCTGAATCACTGGCTAAGATGAAGAATGCTTCCGTAACAGATGTCTTCTTGTACACACTTCACAGTAAATTGGATAATATTAAGCTCCAATTCACAGCCTAAAACGGATAAAAGGTACCAATATGGCTTTTCAAATGTAAGGCAACTATTAGGACAACAGAAAGGAAATTTTGCTCTTTTAGGAGATTTGCCTTACCACTCTGCTAGGAGAGCTCCCTAAGTGGCTGCTAGACAAGTACTGTACCACCCTCCCTTCAGAAAAGAATCTCAATTATTCCACAGATTGCTGACTCACTTAATGGAGATTAGTCTTCTAACAAGCTCGGTCTTACAGATAGGGAGATTATACTGGCTTGTTGGGTTTCGGGGTGGTTTTTTTGGTTGGTTGGTGTTTCTTTGTGGGTTTTGGTGTTTTTTTCAATATATCCTGCACATACACCAGCAGTCTATAGCAAAAACACGAACATGGGCACATGTGGGTTATACACATCTGCATCCCCTTTCTAGAAATATCTTACACCAATCAAGTAGTCTTAGGCAGTTTTGATGTTTTTACTGCCTAAATAAATTTTTTAAAGCTTGACCTGATCAGAAGTACATTCAGGGACATTGTTTATATTATTTTCATTAAGCTGTCAGCTTATTGTCATTGTTCTTGTGCTTTTTAGCTATTTCCTCCTTTTAAAAAGAAAGCTTAGGTTTATTCTGATCTGGTTAATTGTGTAAAATTGACAGCCGAAACATTTTTTTTAAACAAAATATGGACTCAGGGCATTGGCAAAGTCCTGTCTCCCATTTGCCTTTCTGAACTTACAGGAGTGGAGTAGCAGTGGAGAAGCAGCCAGGCAGGAAGCCAAGGAATTAGCCTCAGGCTGTACAGTGTCCTGCAAGAAACAAGCTGTGCTGTAGGATACATAATCACACCATCCACTTTCCCAGTGCAGCCAGTCACCTCCTTATCCTCTGGCATGGCAGGCCTCCAGTAGCTGCCTGCAGACATCCAAGAAGGTATCAGGAGGGCTCAGTACACTTGATGGAAGTAGTGTTGCAAAAGGGAAAGATTACCACTTGCAGCAGACAGTTTACTCCATGGACAGGTCTCAGTAGGATGGAACACGTGTTTGAAAGACTGAAAATGCCCTACCAGTACAGGTCACATAAGAAACAAGCTAAAAGCCAAATGAGTTCTCAGGTCAGCAATGAAAACAGCCTAAAATCTTTGTGACATCTTAACAAAAGAGATGCCAAGAGCTCAAACTGCAAGGTCAACAGCGTTGTGGCCAGTTCAAACAATCAAGTTGGACTCCGGGAATGTAAAGAGACAGAAGAATGATGCACACTGCTATCTAAAGGTCAAAGCATTTGCAGGATATTGTGTTCCAGAACCAAACTAGGCCTGACCCTTACTGTATCTAATCATAAAAGATATTGAGCAATTCACTTTAGCTTATGTTCTAGGGTATATTGAGAACTTCCTTGCTAAGTTCTTCTGCTTATCTGTTTAGACATGTTTTCCCTCTGCCACATGATAAATTGAAAGAATTTTTGTATTTCCAGAGCAAACATATCATGAGTTATCAATTAAGCATTCGCACTCAACTCTGTCTACTATTGGAAAAATGTTTAAGCCCATTCTGACAATCATTTAACATTTCCCTAAATTCAGTCCTAGAAAGTGATGCCTTGAATATACACATACTGTGTCACCAAAAGAGACAGGAGAAAAAAAAAAATAAAAAAAATCAGTGTTTAAATAAGACTTAATTTCTTTTGTTTTCACTCAGAGGATGAGTTTTCAATATGATTTCAGGAAGTACAGATGATTAATTAAACAAGACAACTAGTATTATTTCCCCTCACTTTAAGCCTTTCCAATGCCTCAAGTACCTATAATATGCTCTTTCATCTCCAAAAGCAAAATCTGTAAGATTCATTTTCATATATGTTAAAATACTCCAGAGCTTAAGATAAAACTTTAAGTAGATGGTGTCTGGACAAAAATTAACATTGCAGTTGAAGGCAGAGTGAAGTCAGTAACTGCATTCCCCTAAGACAGGAGATAAGCAGCTGCATTAAGATAAGTTATAGTCTTTTCATACAATCAAAAGAAATTAAAGATTTTTACAGAAATCTTGCTTAAACATTTGATTTTTTCAAACAAAAACTTCAGAGAGAGACATTAGCTACACAAGCAACTTTCTCAAAGGGAATTGCTTAGATCTATTCCGAGTTATTATTCCAACACAACCAAATACACAAATCAAAAACATTTCCACAATTAAACAGAAGGTATTACAGTAAGGCCTGGGCAAAATCTGTACTGGAAGCTCACACTACTTTGATTTTCCTATTTTTAATTTTTGTAATCTACTTAAAAACCATCTGATTTCTTTTGAACTAGAGCTCAGATCATATAAAGAAATAGGATTCTATTGAAGACTCATTACAAAGTGAGCCATTTGTAAATCTTTAGAACAGCTTCTGAAATCTTGGCCAGGGACATTTGAAATGGAGCTGGTCTTCATCATATGTTGTTTCATGAGGTCATTAGATTGAGAATTACAAATATTAACATGTGGCTTATTTATTTATTTATTTCTAAAAGATTGATAAGAAGCAAGGACAAGTTATATTAGTGTAAACAAACTTACCCGTGCACCCTTCTCTGGAAAACATTTGCATCCAGCGCTGCAGTCACGGCCTCCACATGGCCCACTGTAGGACTTCTTTCCACCCTGAAAAAAAAATTTAAAAAAATTTAATTTCATAACTGTTTGTTAGCTGAAGATCATCTTTAATTAAAACTTGGTTTCAGCACTTTTCACCTACGTTACGTTTGTTGTCTGAATTTGCTGGGAAATAACTGGGCAAAATATACTTACATTTTAATTTCTCCACAATTGGGTCATTTTCAGAATCACCAAATAAACAGAAAAAGTGGGTTAGAAATTTTTTGAGGACAAGTGAATTTACACAAGTTGGTGCTCTTCTGCAAGGTGCTGAGTGCTTCCTAGGGCTATTAAACCCATAAAAACAGATGGTGTTTTGAGACACTCAAGACTATCCTCATTAGATACACCATTAGACTAGGATGATGATTGGTAACTGCAACTTGTGCCTCAGCCATCCTGCATAAACAAGTATCTTAAAATCAATAGGAACAATCAAGACAAATATAATTTTGGGACCCTTGCACATTTCTAAGAACAAGAAGTTGTATCCCTGAACCACGACAACAAAAGCTACTGGATGAGAGAAAATGGCATTTTTAACTAAGACCACATGTGCAAGGAAGTTTGTAGGAAACCACCAGGGATTGGGATTTAAACTGAAAATATCTTCCAAATTTGCTACACTAATATTGGTTATTTCAAGAATAATCATAATATTTATGTCTATCTGAAGTCCCTATATCACAAACTTAATTCCCAGCTAATAGAGCACATGAAAGTTAACTTTAATTAAAGAGCACATTAATTTGGTTTAGAGAGCTCAACCTGCTACCATATACAACAGCTTTGAAGGACTGGGCTGCCAAAAGCCCTGCAATGCTACTGACAACACTGTAAGTTCTGGAAAAAAGTCACCTTTAGCTCTGTAATTTTGTCATGTACTATAAACACTGCTCTCTAAGGAAACTTCCATTGTCCAACACGCTCAGGTACAGTCCCTAGGGTTTGAAATTCTGAAAGGAACAAACATTTAAGCTTCTCATATCAAGGTGACCAAACTAAGTGCTGAAACAAGTTCAGACTCGAGCCGAACACTTCCTCACTAAAAGTATTCACAGGAAATATTTTTAAAGCCTTTAAAATTTCCTGACAGTGAGGAACGTGAAAAATGAAAGTCAATTCATGAAAGCTTCTCAACTTTTGAACTTCTTTGAATCAGCTTTCTCAGAAAAAGTAACTAGTCTGACATCACTTGATCAGTTTTTCTGCTAAAGGTAAATAAAAAACCCTCTCTACATGCTGATGTTTACACCGTTTTGCTAAATTAGACACCTTTGGTTTTAAAATGAAGATATTAACAAAAGCCTTAAATCCGACCTCCCATGCTTCCCTACTTAGAAAGGAGTGTTATCTCTTGCTGTAAAATACTCATAACAACCTTCAAGAAACTCTAAGAGGCATCAAGTATAAAAAAAAACCTATGAAACCCCTATTTCAGACTTTTTGGCAGCTCTGTCGAGATGAGGCGCCATTAGATATGGGGCTTTTGGTCTACTCATTAAAATCCTATGGTAGGATCTAACACAAAATTTGAGCTGAAGAGAGAAAGACACCGCAAGAGAGGCACCGTAACAGGAAATGCAGCACAGACAATTCTGACTATCGGCTGCAGGAAATAAAACAAAGAATGAAGTAGAGATAAAAAAACCCCCAAACAACAAACAAAACAAAACCAACCAACCAGCCTATAAAATATCCAATAGCAAAGAGAAGGAGATAAACTATAACCAGAGGTTATATAACAGACTGTAAGAGCATCTCCAAACTTTCTGCTCAGACAAGGAATGATCACCATGAAGTCTGCAACGTACAACAGCAAGGGCTCAGTACATAAAAACTGGTCCCTGTCTTAATGGACACCATCCTGAGAGGTCATTTCTTTGTGAACTTGTTCGGAGAGTGAAGTGCACCGAGACACAAAATTTGCCATGACTATATGCACATTTCACAGTGGAAATTTGGACCCATTGCTAGGCAATGTATATCTCTATTCCTGACACTTGACCTTATGTTTTAACTCTTCACAGATAGCTTTATGCCTCCAGGTAGTCAGATTATGCTTTCCCAGTCACTTATTCAACCTTAGATTCTTCAAAGGTTTCAACTTCCAATAAATTTTTTGTCCAGATTATTTCTTGTTCCAGCAGTCATTTGCACAAGCCCTTGGGGCCCATGGTTCTGTCCATCCTGCTGCCTCCTGTGAGGGAGCAATGGCAAAGAAACTTCCTTTCACCATAGCTCTGGATTCCTCCGAGGTCACTGCCTTGCAACAGTCACTACATTGGAGCACTCATCCCCTGCCTCTGGTGGCAGTCAGGTCCTTCCCAGCGGCAGAGGACTGGACAGACAGAAAGTCACGATTCTTTCCATCCCCCTGGCTCCTGCTGCTTCCATCAGTGATGCAGATAGTAAATATGGCTCCAGTCAAAATCCCACTAAGGTGAAAAGAAATATTTCTCTTCAATTTATTGGAAGCTGGATGAAACTCTCACTGAACTTTGTTGAAAACAGAAAGTATGTCCCTATTTTGTGTAAAATTGTGTTCATTGTGTACTTCTAGGTTCCTTTTTTACAACATGAGGAGTCATTTTGCTCACTTGGGAATGAAGGCATTTGGAAAGGAAGCAAAGCAAAGCCAGTTGGCTCCAAACCAGGTGTCCATGTCCTGAGTACTTTATTTAGGGGAAGTAGGTGACATGCCATGACTATTTAAATAAAAAACAGCCATGTGCATAGTATTTGTGAATACAACTCTAAAGTCTGCCTATAAGATTTTAGACAACAGTGTTCTCTTCTGAAAAGGTTTAATACATTTTTCCATTTAAATATATGACTGCAAGGTCACTCAAACATTTACAGATGTAAACATGAGCCTGTCATACTTGGTCTGTGTATGCATTCAGGGAAGAAACTTGTTCCTACTGCTCTGTATTTCAGATTAATGAATATAATCTTGAGAAACAATAAGCATTAAAATAATAAGGTTACTAATTATGGTGGTAAGCACCACCATTATAACAGAAATTAATTAAACCATTTTCATTTCATTGTATGGAAGCAGACCAAGATCTTGAAAACAAAAAACAAATACAAAATAGCATCACTGTTACAAAAATACATACTCTGAGATTTAAATAGCCATAATATAAACTGAGTAATATACATACTGATTTTAACTGAGTTATTTCAGGCCCACATAAGAACCATTATAATGATTTCAATGTAGAAAAAAGACACTTTATTTAAGAACTATTGGTATGAGTGGGAAACTATTATTAAAAGACATTCAAAACAAAGAGTCATTGTAAGGACAATTTTCCTCTCCTGCTTCAGGTGTATCTCTATCCAGCATTTATGCACAGACAATTCTGGATTCATGAAGAAGCAGTGGCATCCACCTTGTTCTGGACTGGAGAGAAAGAGAGTAAAGAGACCAAACAGCTGTGATGCCACAGAAAGTGTCCCAGAATGTTCATTCCAGCTTCTCTAGAGCAATGCAAAAGGCAACAGAATAAATGTACCTGGAAGGACTTGCCTGCAAACCCAAAAATTGTACCTGCAGCACAGGTAGGAGTAAAGCATCTAACAAAGGTCTTCAGTGTGAGACCTCCAGAAAGCACAGATCAGATGCAAGAGCTGGGGCTCTATTTTGCATCAAAACTTCTGCCCTGTATCAAAGGATCAACTGCAGAAGACTATGACTTCAGTCAGATAGGGAAATTAAACCAGAGGAACGAGCTGAGAGCATGTTTTAGGAAAGGACCACAGAAAGCTTAAAAACATCATCTTTATCATGAGGAAGCTAAAGTAGCAGTGGTGGAAATGGGCAAACAAATTTAGAAAATAATGGATTCTAAGGAATGCCAGCATGCAAAATTGGAGTATGAAAAGCATGCTGAAAAAAGAGCATACTTGTGATAAAAGAGGGAAAAAGGATGACCAAAAAAAAGTTGACAATGATAAAACAGAAAGCGAAAGAATCTCTGACTTGTCTCCAGTAACTTCCCAACTCAGGTTAAGTACTGTCCCATTACAGCAATACAAAATCATAACAAGAAAATTCATAATCAAAAGCTGGACAGGAAGTATAATGAAAACTTCTGGAATCTTCAAATAAACAATTTTCATACAGTTCAGAATCTTATTACCTGCTGATGACTAATAAGCAAATTATAGTCACGATACCAGACATTCAGACACCCTTGTAAAATTTCACAGCAACACCCTGAGGACACCTGCCTGAGCACAAGGTAATCCTGCAAAGAAATAAGGGTATGAATTATCTCTTCCTGGATTTGCCTCAGCTCCCACAAAGGCCAAAGCAGTCCAGCAGACTGCCCTTCTGTCACAGATGACTTTGAACATGACATAGAAACAAAAACCAAATTGCACTATTCCTTTTTGTCGTGGTTTGGCCCTGGCCAAATGCCAGGCACCCACATCTGCTCACTTGCTCTCCCCTGCCACAGTTGGGCAGAGGAGAGCAAAATAATTAACACACATAGGGCCCATGAGTTGAGATAAGGAACCAGGAGAAGACACACTCAGGGCAAAACAGGCTGTACTTAAAGTTGCAAAGTGATGTGTTGCTAAAATAGTCAGAGGAGTAACTGAGAAGTAAAATAAAACCTTCAAAGACACCGTTTCTCCGCTCAGCAGCAGGACAGGGGAACAAGGCATGGGATGGAGGAGGGTAGGTCAGTTCAACACCGAGATCATCTTCCACTGCTCAGGGAGAGGAGTCTTTTCCTCCGCATAGCCGTGGGTCCCAATCTCACATGCAGCAGCCCACCCGAACCTGCAGCAACATGACCTGCCCCCACGGGCAGACAGTCCTCCCAAAATTGCTGCGGCGTGGGGTCCCTTGTCCACGGGGTACAGACCTCCGAGGCCAAGCTGTTCCATCTCAGGAGCAAGGCCTCTCTCTCCACTGGGACTCCCGCTGGACCACAGCCTCCTCCAGGGATCCACCCGCTCCAGCATGGGGCACCTCCCCACGGGCTGTGAGTGGCTCTCAGCAACCCTGGTGGACCTCATGGGCTGCAGGGGCACCCCCTGCTCCACTGTGGTCATCACCATGGCCTGCAGAGGAATCTCAACTCTGGTGCCGGGAGCACCCCCTCCCCCACCTTCTCCACTGACCTTGGTCTCTCCATGTTGTTTTCCCTCACATATTCTCTCCTCCTCCTCTGGCTAACAAGAAGTGCGTGCACCTATTGTTTTGATTTCTTCTTAAATATGTTATCACAGAGGTGTAACCAACATCTCTAATTGGCCCAGCCTTGGCCAGCGGCATGTCCATCTTTTCAGAGCCATCAAAGATTGGCTCTACTAGACATGGTGAAAGCTTCAAGAAGCTTCACACAGGCGCCATCTTTGTGGGCCCCCTGCCACTAGCAAAAACTGGGCCAAGAAAAACCAACACACTTCTTCGGGAGTAATCACCTTGAGAAAGATGAAAATACCTCCGTAAGCACAACAGAAGTAATGTTATTCCAAAACACATGAGGGAAGTGCGTGAAACTCCCTCTTTTATCTGACACTTCTATTTTAAATAAATACACCATGTAGCTTTCAGCTGGAATATAGCCTACATTTCTTTTGATTAGCCCATAGGACAAAGTAAACTGTTTGGAATATTCCAGATTCCTTCCTTGTCAGGATTAGGAAAAGGTTGCCCTCAGCACTGAATGTCCAAGTATGCACACTTCCACAGACATTGAAAAAAATCTAGACTGCACCTTTTCTCCACATGAAAAAGTGACATAAATAATCCTGATGAGCCATAGCCATTTTTTATGCCTCTAGTATTTCCAGAATGCATAGATAGGAAAGCTCCTGCATCCCCTTCCCAAGATATGGTCCATGATAAAAATGTCTAAGACTACTTCAACCACCACATTATTCTGATAAATAATTCTTATTCTGCAAAGTCCATATTTTGGGGAGGGAATGCAAGCACTCCTCCTAACTGCAGTAGGGATTCCAAATCTGCACTAAATAATCTCACGCAGTGCCTTGTATTCAAATTCCTGGTCACATTAACAAGTCACTCATTAAGAAACTCTGATATTCCATGCTTGATTACTATAGGATTACAGTTTTGAAAATGAAAATGAGTGATTAAGAACTGGGTTTACTTTAAAAAACGTTCCAGTAGCAAGAAATTATTGCTGCTAGAGCCTGTCATTAATAACGGAAATTATACACAGATGGACTGGGCATCTTCGTTTTACACATAGACAATTAGCTCTGCCTGTATCCCAAACTAATGGTTACAGCCACGGTATTTGTCTGTTCAGATTACTAATATACTTACCCCACATTAATTTTCCAAAATAGATGGCACATGTCAGCTGCAGACAGGGTGGACTCTACCAAGAACCACTCTCATGAGCAGCAAAAGTTAGCAAAGTATTATGGCCCACAGGTATAAAGTTTACTCAGCTTTTCCAGTTCACTTACAATATCTACCTCAAGGTCATTCCTCCCTTTTGGGGCGGGACAGATAAACCAGCAACTCATTTGCCCTCACTTAAGCTTGCATCCTATTTTTTAAATAGAAGATCTACATCACAAGTTACAGAAGGGATAAAATGCCCAAACAGCTGAAAGTCTATATAATGATAGACTATCTAAATAAAAACTTATGCAGTCATCTCCTGGAGCTATCAGAAGACTACCTGTTATATTACCAACATGATTAACTCTTTAACCTCTATCTCTGTAGAGATTCTATTCCCTTGCACTTTGTGATCGTGAAAATAAGAGCCAGCTTGTATGTGGATACAACCTCACTAATTTCCCTTGAAGTTTTGTAACTGACTGAAACAAGAACAGAGTAAAGCCACTGCAAATAGCACAGTGAGACATCCCACTGCATTTTAAGTCCTCTAGTAAAGATTTACTATATTAGCTCTGGAAAGTATCACGCACATAGCATGTTCTTGGTTAATTAAATCACAAAAGAAACGAGGGAGGCACTTTGTGCTCCACCCACAAAATACTTCAAAGAGTAGAATCACGAAGAAATTGCTCTCCTTAAGGGGAAGAAGATGTCTGCTACTATGTTTGATTTGGACCCTGCACAATGGGTCCTTGTTGTTAGCTAACGTTTGGGCACCATAGTAGTAAACATAATTAAGAAAAAAATGTGTGATTTTTTTTAAAGTAAACAGCTTTGGAGCTTTTTCCTCTATCCTCTATGCTATTTCTAGTGTGCTGTTTCTATCCTCAGGGTGTGGGACTTTTCAAGTCACAACGTGTCCCAGGAGCACAGAACTGCCTACTCTTGGCTGTTAACTACTTTGCACTCTTGATTGGTCATTTATCTTTTATGAGAAATGCAGAATACCACCAGGACATCAGTACCATTTACAAACATTTTGTGCTAGTGTAAATGTCAGTGATAAATCAGTTTCTCTATGTTAAAATTTAAAATAATAAATGATGCATATAGTACACCCTTATATTTGTATATACATCTGCATGCACCTTCAACAAAGCAAACAAATTAAAAGTAATAAGAGTAAAATTCAGACATGTTGTTCATCTGTAGCCCTACAACTCTGCAAAAGAAAAGTTGCATAAAAGGCCCATCCAAGCAGCAAATGCAGTCTAAATGCCCTTTGAAGTCCAAAGGCTTCCCATTTAGTCCCTAACAGAGGATAAATTGGTTGGTAATTAAGAATTTTCCAACACTATAAAAATATCAGAACTACGAAGAATAAGCATCAGGTGGAAAATCATAAAAGTAAATTATGTTAAAAACCCAAAAATATGCATTTGAGATATCACCATGCAAGCAGGCTTACATAACCATGGATTTGCTAAAACAACTCCCTTTTCTAGCCATAGTTGTAGACAGTGAAGTGACTTTGATGAGCTCTCCTATCATACTGATGAAAATAACCATATGTTTCTAAACACAGCTTATCTATAAACACATTTATCTCAAATTCCTCTACAAACACAACGGTGGTCCTGCAAAATATTTTTCAAACAAACCATCTCTGGGAGGAGACAGGGAGGGCAAAAATTTTATCTACTGGAAACACTGCATTTCATACATTTTTTTCCATTCCATATGGAACAAAGGTTAGGAGAAGAGAAAACCTGAAAAATTACTCTTTTTAGGATAAAATAAAATGACAGTTTTTGACACTGGAAAAAGAGTTCTGGGCAAACCTTTCATGATCTGCATAACAAACATAGCACCACAGACCACAATTTAAGATGATCATTCAGGACTCTGAGGGTTCTGGTTTATCTGATGAATCCAAGATGTAGAATCAACCTGCAATTTTATTGCCACAGAATAATCACACTCCCATCATACTTAGATACAGCGCGTGACGTGCACAAGAGGATGTTGTATTTACTATTACAGCTGTTGGTTCAGACTGATTTTCTGGGCTGCCCTTCTCATTTCACTGAGGCTTTCAAGCAACCTGTCCTTTCATGGTAACACAACCCTTTGTAGCAATTCATCCAGTCAAGCCCTTCCCCGCAGGGCACAACTGCTTTGCTGAGGGATTCCCCTGCAGCCTGCCCAGAGTCCATTGAGTACATCACTACATTATTAAGACAGAAGCAAATTAGAGAGCAACTCGAGAAACAAAAAAAAAGGCCGTGTTCCACACGTTGGAGAAGACCCTGACTATCGTGATAGTTCTCTTCCTAGTGACACTGATAAAGAAGAAGGGAGAAAATATAAACTAAGATAAACAACTATAAAATGTCAAAGGAAATTTAAGTAGTTCCATTGTGTAGCCATGTATTTAATTTACTGTTAGGTCTATTTAATTTCAAGTAACACTTCTGAGCAGAGCGGATGTCTATTCACCAACTGTGGATGTTGCAAGCTCCTGCCAAGACAAAATTTTCAATCTTCATTATGGATAATCTTACCTGTCTGGAATGGGAAAAGACAAAAAGGCTTTATACCATTTATCTAGATTAAACAGATCAGAGGAGGTATAGCTTGATGCAGTATTTTGACAGGATAAGAGTATGTTTGCTGAGGAATAGGTACTGATTAAATCTGGGACAAAGTGTGCCACAAACTTTTCTCCCAGTAAACCAAAAAAGGACAAAACATAGAACTTGCAGAATAAATGTATAATTTTATTTACAAATATCCTCCTTTTTTGTGTTTGTGTTTCTAGGCTACTAAGCAGAGTATGAACTTCAGAATGATGTATTAGAAAACCCAGAACAAATGTCACGGATAGCTAGTACTGCATAAGGGAAGGAAAAATTGAGACAAAAGGAAACTATTCTTAGCAACAGCTAAAAAAAAATGAAAATATCTTTGGAGACATTATCACAACTCCTCAAGCTGACAATAATGAAAAGATTATTTTAATCTTTTAATTTACTTTTCTTCCTCTATATAATTAACACTTCTTTTAGATTTTTTGTTTCACATACTATTTTATATGTGAGGGGAACAGAAAACAAGGCTTTTATTTTCAGATTGTCTTAGAGATAAGAATAGGCAAAGAGTGAGCAAATGGAATATCAACTTTTGGATGTCTGGTTTGTCAGAGAACTTGACATGAAATTTGAAGAATTTTTTTTTTCAGTCCTTATTAAACCATGCAAAGGAAAATCTGTCATCAGAAAAACTAAAGCTATCTACAAAATTAGATTGTGGCGTCTGATGCAATTTAGAACAGAAATGCCTACTTAATACAATCTTCAGAACTTTTATGCCAAAGGCATAGATCTTTATCAATAGGTGTGTGTGCCCTTGCGAGCAACTATTTGAAATGGTGACTTGTTAAAATTTTTAACCCTTTAATCCCCATTTACCTACTGGATACGGCTGTGTCTTAACTAAAGCCATACTGCCTGGACTTCTCATTTGGGAGATGACAAAAAGTGACTCAGGAAGTAAAAGCAGTTAAAATGAAGTCTCAACCAACTAACATAAAGAAATGGACAAGGCTAAACAGTTATTTAATTCTGGAAGTCCAAACAAGTATGTTTACAGAAGTTAGTTTGTAAAATAACATCCTGTAAGAGCACATTCATTCTGCTTAAGTTATTACCTTACTCTGTCTTCCCTGAAACCCACTAGAGATAATAATGGGGAGATGTCACCTAAATAGAGAAAACCAATACAGTGGAGATAAAAATTACAAAATTTCACTGAAATCAACATCTTCTGACCTGTTTGTATAAATCCTCTCAAACAGTCCCTCCGGATTGACTGCACGGTTGTGCAGTTAGAATAGCTTAGACATGGAGGACTCAGAGGGTAAGGTTTTTCATTTAAGACCCAGCTGCCACCATATTCAAAAGAAGTTTTATTAAAAAAAAAAAAAAATTAAAAAAAAAAGAGTTTCTGCTCAGAATGAACAGTGGAAACCGTACCACTAAAAAACTCATCTTCACCTTTCAAAATGTCCGAAACTGTTCTTTGAGTTCATTTATTTCTTAGCTGCCAGGCATAGTGTGATAAGGGATGACCTACACTACACATACAGCACCTGCCAAGGAGACTAAAAATTGCTGTACAGGCAATGTAGAAAACAGACTACTAGAAAATTCTGAGTAATTTCATATCCAGCCTTGAACATTATCATTCAGAACAGCACACCCAACAATTCATAAAATGAAGATTAGTCCTAAAATTTACGGTCTCATTGAGCAACATGCTAGCTAAGCACAGCTGTCCCTCCTGAGAAAAAAAAACACCCACGCTGTTTCAAACAACTTTTATCAAGGGCTTTGTCAACTTAAGCAGCTTCTTTTTTTTTTTTTTTTTTTTCACAAGAAGCATAATACCATGACAAATATAAGTAAAAAGTCTAATGGAAGAACAAACAATTCTTCTCTGTATTGGATACTAATTTCTCCTATGTGTTTTTGTACAGCCTGTCCTGTTGTACTTTAACTTGTACACTATTTAGTTCAAGTTGTACTGTATTAAGAAAAGACTATCCCACTTTTACCTTAATTGGTAAACTAGATTTTAACTTTTACACTGGCTCCTGTTGAAAAATACCATGATTTGTGACACAAAACAACAGATGTTCTTAAAATAACAGATTCAGACACTTCCAACTGCTATCACTCACAGGGAAATGCCAGGCAGAGAAAGGAACTCTTCTTACTGGCACTGGGCCCACCAGGGACTTGCCCTACAAAGTGATGAACACCCTGAGATTCAATGAGACAACAGCACACTCAGTAAATCAAGGATTATCTCTGAACCAACAGAAAATAAGTCTGACACAGTACTGTTAAAAAACCACTGATTTACTAAGTGCCAAATGCACAAAGTTCCACCACCTGAAGAGGGGAAAAACTTCTTTAGTGTGAAGGTGACCAAGCACTGGAACAGGCTGCCCAGAGAGGCTGTGGAATCTCCTTCTCTGGAGATGTCCAAAATCTGCCCAGACAATGGGATTCTGTGCAGCCTGCTCTGGGTGATCCTGCTGCAGCAGCGGGGCTGGATTAGGGGAACTCCTGAGGTCCCTTCCAACCCTTATCATTCAGTGATTCTGTGTAATCATTTTGTACCATCTCACAATTTAACTCCTGTTTGAATTACAATGTATCTTCTAGGAAATCATCCTATCTTCCTCTGAATATCTAAACATGAAATTTCTACAACAGGACTAGGTGCAAAGTGGCTTAATTTTATGAAAATGTTTAAAATTTCCTGTACAGAAGGTCAACAAAAATTGGTCCATTGCATCAAATTCCTCAAATTCACTACATCAGAATTTTTGAGAGAAAAACTATTCCATTTAAACTTTTAAATGCAATTGCATTATTAAGCAGCAGGCTGATGCGTATTGAGAAAAAAATTGTAAATGTATGCATAGGCTTTACTGAACAAGTTAGTATCATCTTGCTTTTAACTGTGTGGATCATGAATTACCATGAAAAGTACCTCTTCCCTTTTCATCTAAGTAACTCCATACTAGGTACTGCTGTCAATTTTAAATTCTAAGTTTTAACAGACCTTTACTTGATTTACTTGTATTTAAGTTTTCCAGCATGTAAATCCAACATCAGCCTTCCTGTGTTATATATAATAGAAACTGGGAGTTAACGGCATTTCTGATTAGCTGCCATCCCTCTTTTAACGAAGGCTCACTCATGAACTTTATTTTTACACCTTTTATTTCTTCATCTGGTTAATCAAACAGGTCCTTTGCTGGCCTTTAGTCCAACCAAGTCTACTCACAAATCACCTGTGTGAATTTGCTGAGAAAGCTGCTGAGATTACCAGCAAATATCATTCAGGAAGAAAGACATGCTGGTTCCATGGTAACATGAAAGTCAATGAGCCCACCTTGAAACCTGGAAACAATGGGCCCTTTCAGGACAGGGAGCAAAGGGGAGGGACCATGTCTTATTGAGATGTTGGGTTCTTTCAGATAGTTTGCCAGTGAGATTTTTCTTAAGGAGAAAATGCACGCTGTAAATTCGCCTTGCACAAGTTGATTTGATTTTGGAGCCTATTACCAAGACTGTTGAATTCCCCTTGACTAACCCTGCACCAAAAAGCAGCAGCACAGAACACAATGAATGCCAACCTCCTTGCAGCCCTGCCACTTTGTTCAGGAATTCACAGTTGCAACATGACACACTGCAGAATTCTGATCCTACAACTATCAGAAAAAAAGGGATGGCCTCCAGGATAATATTATATCCTAAAGAAGAAATCTTGGAGAGAATTTGGAAAAAAAATCAGCAAATTTAGCATGAAAAAATAAAACCTATCTATCTGAACTGACAGAAAACTTACAGACCTGCACTGAATTTCACAAAGCCACCTCTGCCCTAGCATCAGAACAGGCTTAATAATACATGCACTGTAATTTAGGAGAATATTCCAAGACTCCTATTGCATGGCCCTTTGAAAGGTTAAACTAGAGAGCAACACAGAGTTTAGATCTGGACAAGAGATAACTTTAATTTTAGTGCTTCTTATTCCCTGGAACTTCTGAAAATGCAGGAGTGGAAAGGATTTATACTTCGAACTGTCCAGTAAGACTGATTATCCTCTCCAGAGTTATTTAGTTTACTTCAGATTAAATAATTTGCTTTTTACAAGATGATTTTACTCATCAGCTCTCAACAGATGGGACTCCCAGAGCTGCAAGATTACAGCAGCCATGTACCTACAGAAGGACCTGGCCATTACCTTGCAAGTTATAATTACAGACCACAGCTACCTCACCCACATGTTGAGCAGACCAGGTGTGTTCTGCCAATGAACACACTTTAGTTAAACTCCCCAGCCTCCTTTCTTCTCTCGCTGCTTTTTGACTTCAGCTATAGATGGCTCAGGAGACAGTAAAAGCACACAATGCAGAGACATCACCTTCCTGGGCTTGCAGTACACAACCATCCAAGAAACCTACAAAAGCTCTAGAAAATATTCTCTACTATAGCAGTAATAATTAAAATCACCAAAACAACAAGCCACAAATTCTGGTTCAAATTATTGAAGATCTCAAAGCCATTTCAAAACAATTTTAGAAAACAAGCTATGTCCTGAAAGCCTTGCTTTTCACTCTTGCTATGACTGTTCTTTGCATAGAGAAACAATAACAGGAAAAAAATGAAAGCCTATAATCCAGTGAGGAAAATTTCAATAGTGTTACAATTAAAGACCTACAAACTAAACAAAAGTGAAGAAAGTCAGTACATAAGAGTGAGAATGCTTTCTACTGCAGGCAGCATAACAGCACTTCATATGGCATTGTTAACATGCAGAAACAGAGTACAGAGCAAAGCCATTCTGTACAGTTGTCAGACTATTTCAGCAGGGCAGCCTACTAATACACGCACAGGACAATTCTAGGTAAGTATCAGGACGACTGGTCTCTATTCAACTTAATGTTAGTGACCTGGAATATGTAAAAGAGAGTAAATCATTTTCTTCGAGAGGACTGATCATCTGAGCTAACAACACAACAAAACAGAGAAATCTTTGTAACAAATAATTGAGTAAGAAAGTTATTAAAATATATTTCCACAATTTCTTTTTGCTTAAGAGCCTCACACAAGAAAAAAATTTAGTTCTCCAGGCCTGAGCTTTGGGGACATCTACAACACAATGCAGTCACTACATTATGCTCCAGAGGTGGATACAAAGCAACAGCGAGAAAGAGCCATATAGTCATTCAGTCCCTGAAAGCATCCTGCTAGCAACAATCTCCAGCAGACACCTCCTGGGTAATTTTGCCACATTATCACCTATGAGACAAACACACACAGCATTATCTGTTTTCAGTAGCACTAGACAGAAAAAAGCACGTTTGTTTGAGAGGCCCTCTTAATTTGTACAGTACTTTAGAGATTGAAGTTTCTGCATCTTACTCATTAGCTTTAAGAAAATTATTAATACTGTCTCTGTTGAAATCATCAGGTATTTGTCACAACATGAAGTGACTGGAAAGTTGATATCATCTTCCCATCACTTCAGAGCCAGCAAACATGTGAGGCTGTAGAAACAGAGGGTCAGAAGAACAGCACAGAGTACTTTTCTGTCAGAACAATAACCTGATCCAACTCACCCTCTAATCAATTAATCCAGCACAAGGGAGGCAGGAAACCACAATCAGGACATAGGGTAGCCCACACTTTGATCCGATTAAGTGCAATGTAAGACTGCACTTCATAGAAGACAGGGGATACAAGGCTTGAATTTAAGTTTTCAATTATATTTACTACTCTCATTTTGATGGGCTCAGCTCCTCATGGGATTAGTCTTTTTCTTTGCTGGGTGCACTGGTATGAAGGGCAAAGAATCTTACCTCGCTAAAGATTTGCAGGTACTGGTGAATCCTGCATTCAGAGAGGTCAATAGAAACTTCTGACGGACTCCAACAGAGACGAGATTGAGCTTGTTACCAAAATGTCCTTCTCAGGCAAATTCAAATGCCATTTTATCTGGCAACTGAGTATAGGCTGTGTCTCAAGGGAGTGTTTTGTACTGTGTGCACAACCACAAGTTGATATTTAGACCAGTTGATATTTCTGGTGCATGCACCAGAAATTGTATTTATATGTATATATAAAACTATATATATAAAATGATATATTTAAAACTACTAAAACACTTTCCATACAGCCCATATTTTAAAGCTATGTATAGGGAGCAACCATGAACAATAGCTAAATGTCATTTTGAGGGTACCTTCACATTTACCAGCACCAAGAGAGGATCTATGGTTTTTAAAAATAGAACTCCACAAATATAGTCTATTATAGGAAAGAAGTACTTTATATACTCAGCTCCATGCTTCCTTGTTATCTCTTATTAGTGACCACGGAATAAAAATAATTTTCCATCTCTTGCACTTGTTACACTGCTACTCCCAGACATTTGGAATTTCCTCACAGTAATCTCCTGCCCAAGCACAGGAAAGACCCACAGCTACTCAGCTCTCAGTATCAGGGCGTTTAGACCCTATTTAGGGTTACTTTCTTCCCATACTATGAAAGACTTCACATTTCATTTCAATCCATACCAAAAGCCATGTGGGGAAGGGAGCAATGGGTGTATCTGACACATGAGATGACTGGACAAATACGGCAAGGAAGGAGCTGCAGGGCAGCAGTTGCTGCATACACACGCTCCAGTCTAGTGGTCTCACAATACTGAACTGTGGATGGAGGGACTCCTGATGCTGTTACAAGACTGAAACCACTTCTTATGCTGCTCTTTCCTGCACAGAATTTGAATATAAAGACTACATATGGTAGAGGAGCATATTTCTCAGCAATGCATTAGCTACTGGGCCATCAGAGTCACCATTATAAGACAGTAAATAATTATATTGAGATTGATAAACTTCCTTGCCTCAGCTGTTGGAAGCTAAGCCAAGACTAAACACATTTGTACAGCACTTGTAAACTTTCACCATTTGAATAGCTTTCCTGTTATTGTCAAATCTATAAGCAAATAATCCTTTTGACTGACCATATGGCAGAAGGACAGCAGCCCAGAGAAGCAGCAGTACAAGAGAGGAATTTCAAATGTCAGTACAGTTTTGTAGAGGCCTCTCACAAAGCAATGAACAGCCAAACCTTGTAATGAAAGTTCAAAAAATGTCATTTTAAGAACAAAGTGTGCTGGCCTATTGTCCTGCTTAACACCCTCTCTTCATAAGCAGATGTTTAAAGGTCACATTATATCCTTTTAGAAACTAAATCACAATAGTAATGTTCATTCATTTCGCAACCACATTTGGAAGGCCAATGTTTTAGCACCCTACTAAATCTTAGCCTGCTTGTGGATTCAGGATCTTTTAGATTCTGGTTGCAGTTTGTAAGACTTAAGCTTGCTGGATATAGGACATTTAAACAAACTGGACACACGCAAGTTCATAAAACCTGAAAATGCGCCCATAATTACTGAGGGAGCCAGCTGATGTTGCATGGCTACTCTTGATTATCTCTGAAAAGTCACAGTGACCAGACATTCCCAAGGTCCGGAAGAAAGAAAATGTCACTCCTACCCTCAATAAAGCCATGAAGGAGGATCTGGGGAACTACAGGGCACTCGGCCTCATCTCAGTCCCTGAGAAGTCAGTAGAGCGAATTCTTCTGAAAACCAGTTCCAAAGACATGAAGGACAAGAACATAATCAGAAAGAGACAGCACAGATTTGTAAAGGGAAAATGATGCCTAATTATCCTAATGGCCTTTTAGGATGAGATGTCAGGCTTGACGGATGAGGGGAGAGGAGTGGTTGCTGCTTACCTGGACTTTACTGAGGGGCTCAACAGTGCCTCAAGATCCTCATAGAGAAACTGATGAAGCACAGGTCAGACAAGTGGACGGTGAGATGCATTGAAGGCTAATTGCCAGGTTCAACTGACACTTCAAAAGTAAATTGATTGAAGTTTTACTCTTTGTTTATACGAGAACATGTGAATGAAGTTGCCGTGATAAAGGTAGCTAGAACATGGGACAGCCAAATCAGGTGTCTTTCCGTATAACCTAGCCTAGAGATTTCAGTTCCTTGCCATCTGAAGGCTAGTAAGTAATTTGTTGGAATATCACAAGAAATACATCTCTCCATGGTTTTGCAATTACGCTGTACTGTTTTATCTTGTAGAAGATAAGTTTTAGAACTGTCCAAATCCTTAGGCTGCATTAAAAGCTCTATCTACTGCACAAATATTTTATATAAATAATTTACCTAGCTGGATTCTTTTTCTCTCCTCCGCAAACACTGTTTCTAATGACTGATGGCCGCAGAAATGATATTCCAGAAAGCAGAGGCTGTCAGTGTGAAATTAACATGAAAATGCAGCATAAGACTTAAGGACAACATTAGTGTCAAGCACAGATAAACGCTCTAAACTTGGCTTCCTGGCAAAATTTTAGTTCATACACAGCACCTGCTAATATTTAAAGCTTAAAGTATGTTGGAAATACTATATACTTCATGAGTGTTAGCCAACAGCTTTTCATCACCTTTATCACTATTCCCATTGACAGCTGCAGAGCGAAATACAGAAGGACATTAGCAAAATTACTAATGGTCACACTGTGCTCCCACAATCAAAACTCTGATTTTTTTAATTCCAGCCTGGCATTTCCAATATGACACAAGGTCATTTCTCTTACAGAAGACCATCTTCAAAGACTTTTTTTATCTCAGCAATGAGAAGCAAAAAAGTACTTTCAGGAAACAGGAACTGATGAGATGTAAACAAGGACAAGAACACATCTGAGAACATATCTAAAGAGACTACACTACAGAAATTTACACTCATTCACAGAATAAGGTTATTCACTTTCCTCCCACATTTTGATTAGGCCAATTCTGCCTTCATTTGTATATATATTTTTTGTCTTTAATCAAGTATAGGGGGTCATTGTTTAAGCAAAGTAAACAGAATTCTGTCAGGGGTATCTGTTAGGATTGCTTTTTGTTTCTTCAGTTTGGAATTTGAATAGCATGTTTAAAGAAAACAGCTCCAGGAGAGTTTTACAAACACTGACATTTTAAACAGTGAAGACTGTTTACCAGAAGACTGCAGGGCCTCTTAAATCATAAAATCTCCCCATTCAGCTCAATGGACTATGGGAACAACTGGATGTTCTGTGACTTCTACCCACCTTGAACACAGTAGAAGAAATCAAATGGTTGAAGGCAGAAGCACAAGAATATAGGCAAATGCTCAGGCTTTTTGATCTTTTAAGTATCCTTGACCCATGACTGAAAGACTACATACCAGGAGTTAAAATGCGATGACTTTAGATCTTTTTAACACAAAAATAAAAAACCTTGAAATTTTTAAAATTCAGTTCATTTGAACTGAAAATAGTATTATCTCTCCTAAGAATAATCACACTCAAAAACATTTCTGCTAGCCTAGGTAGTACAGATAGGATCCCACTTCCCTGCTACTCTTGAATTCATAGTCCTTTCAACCCATTCAATTCTTTCTGTGCTCAACACATGGAGTAAAATATAGGGAGCAAAATCTGTCAATAACAACACCAAGTATCAATGCCTGTCATAAATCAATGTATTTAGAGCTACTCACAACATACACATTTAACTTTGATTTCTCTAGGAGAGCTCTAGCATCTTACTGGCTGATAACTTGCACACAATCTTGTCTGAATATTTTATGTTCTTCCCAATATTCAGGTCATTCTTAGAAACTGCTTTTTCAAAAACTCAAGAGAGTCAGGGAAGGCAAGGGTGACACACTTCACCTGGCCTCCTTATTTCTGACAAAGATACATATTTGCATGAAGTCTTGGATCCAAGTTCACAACTGATGCCAAGAAGGGACTTTGAAGTCAACACAACCAAGAACATATGAGGCTCATTTCTCTAATTCAGTCTCATGTTTGTTTTGACTTGTTTGATACTAACATGTTCAGAAGAGAATACAGAAAACTATTCAGTGTATCCTTGTGTATCCTTGCATTGTACATTGCAGCACTGACATTGGCCTACATTCAGCAAATAGGAATGGTGGAATGGTCACCTTTTTTTATTACAGGACCACACTTCTACTCATTACAAAACGTGTCAGCACGATGTAATGGGTCATTTAACTCTATTCAAGGCCAAGCAATCTCTCAGTATTATTTATCTGAGCAACTTCCCAGAGTTGCTAACATAAGCCCCTTTAAATTTAGTAACTACAAGCAGAGACAAATTAATCTCTTAACACATCTAAATAACATAGTGAATGGATGAGCCTGGCATTAGTACAGGTCAACAAAACCCCAAAATAGACTAAGAGGGAGCCACCTCGCAGCTTGGACACTGTAAACTACCCCTCCCTGCTTCTGTGCTCAGTAAAAACTATTAGGATGGTACATACAGAAAAAGCAAGAACCAGAACACAAAGAATGTTCAACTTTTCACATAGTAAGTATCCAAAATGCTTGAACATTTACTCATTTCTCATGTGAATTAAACCAGAATTTTAACTAGAGGAGGTACATTTCTTTAGACATTCTGTACAACCTTGACCATCAGCCTATGGGCTCATATATGTTGAACTGGATTCATAAGATCTAATTGAATATAAAACTATCACCTTCAATCATTTTGGATTCAGAAGTATTTTTCAAAAGCTGCAGTTCCCATTTTTCAGTTCCTCTTTAAAAGTCAGAATAAAAAGGAAAGAGATCATTCATACTAAAAAGGAAAAATAAATTGCATACAGTTTGGAAAGGAAACATGCAGGTCTTAATCTTGATAGACTCCTTTGAGTACAAAGATAGCCTATAATGTCTAAGGCATTTTCATGTCAGTTTAGACATGTAAGAGCTGTGGGAATAATTTTATTTTGACAGCAACAATACTGTCTTCCCAATGGACCTATTAAAAATGGAAGTGCTCAAATGCTTTTAGTATTTTGATTCCAAAAATAAGAGCAGAAGTACTTGGATTTTACAAAGAAAAGAAAAATTGTACAGGACTAAAAAGAGCTTAATATTGGCAATAATATTTTGATAACATCTAAGTGTCAAGGTTTTAACATAAGCTGGACTGGCCTGAATGGGAATCCTGATCTTTTCATTGGATTTTTCCCTTGTTCAGGAAGATCTCTTGCTGCTGGGAGGAGATGGACAAGACTTCTGACCCCTGCTCCTGCACTTGCTTGAAAGGGAGGGCAAAGGTCACACAGAAGGAAAAAGGTTTTAAGCTTTCAGTGGAAGGGCAGATGTCAGCTGGAATTTAGCTAGAGGGAGGAAAGGAGATGCGGAAAAAAAAAAAAAAGAATAATTCAATCTGCTCACAGCTCTTCTACAAATGCTGAGTTATATGAAAATCATTTGCAAGGCTTTAAGGATTAAAGTTCTTGCTGAAGTACTATATTGGCACTTTTAGTAAAAATAAATAAAATAGCTTTTCCATTCCCATAAACAGCTATTGCCCCTCTCCAGTCAGTCTAACGCTCAAGTTCATCCACTGTAAATTCAGCCTTACTCTCAGCTGCCACAAGTGCTGTACAAGTTTTCACTGCATTCCCCAGGACACAGACTTTTCTTTTGACCTTCAGACCTGCACAGTCAAGTTCATCTTTAATCATTCTTCCTCTAGGATAGGTAGATGCATCTCCCTAAGGGATATGACTCTCTGCTGCTCCCCATTTTCCCCTGTAAATAGGACTGCTACAAACCTTGTGGCTCTGGTTTGCAACTATTGCTGAACTTCGATAATTTTTTTAAAAAGGAACAGAAGCTACCCAGTAGTTACAGATGGAGGATCAGAAGACATTTCCTAGGGTTTGTCAAAAGAGGAGGACAGGACTGAAAGGTTCCTCTTTCTGCTTCTGGTGTGAGTTTACATGAACTATTCACTGCACTCACGTTGCGCAGGAGCTGCAGTTCAATATCCTGTCGTGCAGCAGGTGGTAGGATGACTCTTCACAGACTCATTACTGTCCCACAGTACCAGTAGCTTTTTTCTAGTCCCACTCACCACTAAAGAGGACAGAGACAACAGACTTTGCTTTTGGTGACTCTCCAAGCCCCATTAACAGAGATGCACAGCATATGGAATTTAAGGTGGCACTTCAAAATAGTGGTCAAAAAGAAAGTTTCTTCTTATTGACCTGGAAGATATGTGCTAAATTTCTGTATTTATAGGTCGTTGTGATGGCTTAAAACATGAACCAACTGCTTGGAGCCTCAGTGAGGGAACTATGGTTGCTGTTCACTCTCATTTTGAACACTAGCTTGTGTCCAAAATTTCAGGGGCTGCAAGACTTAAATTTCATACAAGAAAGTTCAGAAGAAAAGATCTGTTTTCTTTATAAACAATGGTCGTTGATCATAGCCAGCACAACATTATTAACAAATAAAACACAATAAAATTATTGCATGAGTCTGAAGCATGCCTGGTTATGTATTTTAAATGTATCTAGACAGCTAAAGAAACACAGAAAGCAAAACCAATGTGGTATGGTCCTTGCTCTTTCAAATTACTGTATTAAAGATACAATACATATTCTCCTACTCTCAAACAGCATCGGTTTTATCCTCTTGCTAGCATGTAATGTATTATAATCACTATTGAACCTAAGCAATGAGGGAAACTAGTGCATTTAGTAATAATTAAAGCATTGATATCCTTCTCTGACTACGAGTCAGGAGAAGAATTTCAGAGACTATTGTTCAAGTTTTTGAGTGAAGGTGTGACACAACAGCATGACACCTTCACTTGGACTGAAGAAGGAACATTGTTGTTTATATATTTTCCTTACAAGGCAAACAAATACAGAGATTTGCAAAATATCCCAGAAAGAAGCCTTCTGAAGAAAACTTCATTAAATACTTAAATTCTTGCATATGGTCTAATATTTGTTTGCTTTCTTAATGGTTAGAAAAGAAAAAGAGGATAAAAAAGGCAAAAGAGAAGGATCACCAGTAGTAAAACACCTCCTTGAAATTATAAGCAGCAAGCTGTTTTTTAATTAATTCTGGCCCAAAAGCTACTTCTGAATTAACAACTGATCACAAATCCTCATTTTAAAGACTGACCATTAAGTTATTTTTAAGGGAGAGATCAAATATTGTTAAAATATCTTAGAAAAATGTGTTTAGATGTATTTTGTCTTTGTTATGACAATAGTGATGAGAACCCTTGCTTTGACATGAAGGAATGTGTGTATCTCACGGGAAAGCTGCAACCTTTTGCACCTAACCCCATCAAAAAATCCCAATCTCAGCACAACTGTGTTGTCATAAGAACCTTCATCAGAAATGTAAGTGATAGAACAGACAGGGCTGGGAATTAGCAGGAAGCATTTATATCTCAGTCCATCCTGAGTTATCAGGGGCTCTGATGACATAGCCTTTTTTTCAGATGAGGAAAAAAAAGAGAGGTCCTAGCATCTGGTGGCCAGTAGGAAGCTAGAGATATTGGAGTTATTAGACATTGGTATCCTGGTCATATTCCAAGACAAACAATTACATACAGCTTTCCTAAAAAATTCCTTACTGTTTCAGAGAAAATCATATATTCTTTTAGCCATCCAAAAGTGCTGTGCAGTGTTTATTGGTATGCTACAAAACAAAACACTAATAATGCAGGAAGACACTGTACTCCACAATGACAAAACACTTGTTTCATCTGTTTTCTCTCTTGTCTGATAATGGCTGTATCAGGTTTTGCTACCAGCATAACTACCCTGAACCCCCATTCTCCAGAGTCATGGAACGTGGACAAGCTGCACACCCTGCAGGGGGACCTACAGAAATAGTTTACATGGATAAAATCCTTTAGAGTTGCTGGAGTGTCACTGCAAGGAAAGAATAGGTGCCCAGCTGCATTTTGTTCCATCCTTCTGTTGATATCTCATGTACACCCACATGCCAGGTTGCAAGAGTGTGCACACTATGAAAAACAATCCTCGTGTCAGAGGTGAGCACTGACATTCCTTATGTCAGTCAGTCATTTGACCTTGGTGCTTACAAAATTACCCCTCTTACCATCCTCCTTTGGCCATAAAAGGACTCAGGTTATTAATAGTTCTTCTCCAAGTCACACCTCAGTTAAATGGATAAATTAGCTCCAAAACTAGATTGGCTAATATCGTCTCCTCATTTAACCTTCTTCCAGAGAGCAGAAGTGTCAGTGAAAGGTACTGAATAACTAATCTGGATATGACATCAAATTTACCCTGAAAACTCTTTCCACCTGCTGTTACTGTTCTTTGAGATTCCCAGGAGGTAAAAACTAAGCAATAGCTGTATATAAACATACACCCACACAGATTTTCACTTGAACCAAGTATGATGGCTTTGGATGCTCTAATCTGACCCAAGGATTACAACCCTGATTAATTTCTCTATTTGTAAGAGTAGAGTGTAATGTTCTTAGAGTAAAAAATTACATGTATTTTCTGGCTTGACTGGGGCAGATTTTCCCTCAGTATATGAAATAATTTGATGTTTTCTGGAAGAGTAATGTTTCTGTTGTTGCAAGAGAAGAGAATGACCCTTTTGGATCGCTGATCATTGACTCAAAAGATTTATGATCTGAGCTATCGCACCAACAATCAGCTTAACAATAAAATCCTGTTGCAGAAAGGTTCCTTTTTTATGGTCCCTATTTACATGCCAGCAGCATAAAGCACAGCTGTGCTCTGAGCTCCCCATCCTGCCACACAACTGAGAAAGAACAGTTTTGGGAGCAACGACAGTTGTTTCCAAGACTTTCCTCAGCCAGATAATTACCAACACCTTCCTACTACAGCAAGTGATTTTAAATTAAAATCAGTCTTGAAACTCCATTTCTCTGCCCATGAACAACATTTAGCTCAGGTATGCACTAGGTTTTTAGAGGCAGAGGAGCTGCCACCCTTAACCAGAAGGAGTATCAGAGGAAGCTGTGTGTACACAGTTTCTTAAACAGCAGCAGCACAATTCAATAGTTGGTGTGATGAGACTGCCCCTTGCAGAGCAATATTTTCCCAGGATTTCTTTAGGTTTTGCACATATCTGGCAGGTTACAAATCTTTTGAAGTAGGGATTGTATTTCAACTCTGATTTTTCATATATGAGAGTGCAGTAGGGTCAGATGTGGTGACCTGAGTTCAAAGGTGGGAGCCTTACAGACCTAGATAAAAATGTGAGAAAGTTCGCAACTTCACAACGTTGTGAGTTTCAGTGAAAAAAGTATTTTATGTGCACACGGAGATACTTAAACCTCACCAATTTTAACAAAGTTGATATAAGTACTATCTGAAGAGTATTTTTTAAATGTAAAATCTGAATAAGATTGCATGTTCTGGACTTCTGATAAGTGCTAGATTTCCTTCCTCTAACCACAAGGAAAACAATTCACAGCTATCTATACTGCCACATTCATCACACAGACAAACTTCTGTTGTGACAGGCAGAAGACCTACACTTGCAGTGAGAGAAATACTATCAGAGCTTAAAAATTCAGCTATGAACTGATCCAAGCATTAACTTCTTAACCTCTCCTCCATGAGAGACAAACAGCAGCTTCACACTGCATAGTAGGGGTTGTACACTGTACACCCTGACACCCTGCAGACTCCTCTCTGGTACGGAATACATTAATAAGGGCAAGAGGTTATTTTCCAGCAAAGTTTGTAAATTAAATTCTATAGAAAACCAAACAAAAGGTTACATGAGTGTTCATTTCTCTACGAGCAGTAAGCTCAAAAGAAAATATTTAATTTCAGATTTTGCCAAGGTGTCCTAACAATGGCAGCTCATACACCACAGGTACTCTGCAAACACAGCTAAATTAATTAATATCAAATTTCAGTCAAATGTATGACCTGAGAAAGGTTTCAAATTAGTTTTTTTACGAAATTGATTCTACTAAGACCTTTGATAAAAATAATATGGAAAGAGTAACTGAAAGCAAGAACACTATTTGATTACTTTGAAAGCACATGGGCTTGCAGAGTGGTACAAATGGGAAATAAAGAATGACTTATGATGTTACCTAATTTATTTAGTTAGATAATTTATCTTAAGATATAAGTTGTCCAACTAATTGGTATTTAAACCAGCTACAGAAATATTTCCTGCCTCACACTGAAGAAAACACCTTGCACTTGTAAAAGCTTACATGAAATCCCACATTAAACTGCCAAAAGGGACGGAGCAGAGGCTTGCTGAGGACCCATCAGTACCAGCTGCCCTCCATCCTCCCTACAGACAAATGCACCCACACACAGCCCAGGCTCAGCCTCCTGCTAGAGAATGGCAACTGCAAACAGGATTCCTGGCACCTGGCAGCCTTCTCTGTTGGTGTTTCTCACTTCACTTAACAGCCTCTCTCCTCCCACTCCAGCTCATACAAAGACAAAGAAATTAAAAACATTATTTTAAAAAGGTGCAATCAATCACTGTCTTTTAAAAGCTGAGGCCTGTTCTGAACACTTAACTGTGTCCAGTGTGCATCAAACATGACATAACCAACACAGCAGATCCTGCAGGCCAGAAAGTATGATTTATATTTATTTTTCCTGCTCTCTAACCCAGACCTTTCTAAACAGATCTCCATCCAGCCTGTCAGCTATCCTCACTGAAACAGCACCGGGTGCCAATTGCTTCATACAAAGATGCAGGAAACCACACAGTCGACAGGTCTGAGACAACCCAGTCTCAGGAAAACCATCTCCTGATTGCCTCTTCTGATTTCCTCAACAATGCTTAAGTTAAACATCCAGATGTTACATGACAGGTCCCTACAGGCAAGCACCTGACCTAAAAGCCCTGGAAGAAACCCTGATACTTCTAAGACAATTTTGTTTTCTCCTTGTTTCCTCAACTAAGCTTTAGGGAGAAAAACTGATCTTTTATTTTATATATTAAAAAGTAGCATGTACTACTCTTAAAACAATAGCTTTCTAAAGCTAGTAAAGATATTATTTGATATCATCACACAGGAATTAGTGATTTTGGGCTTATCAAGAGCAGAGGCTGCAGTGGCTATAAACTGAGTAAGCACAGTAAATTTCACAAATCTGTCAAGTAGTTGAATGAACTGTGGTGGTTTCATCTTACAGAGATAATCTGGTTCCAAACAGAATTTTAATTCCTTTCCCATAGTAGTTTTGTGATGAACTTACTTAATGGAAGCAGTTCAGTGCTTCTGTGCAACTTTTTCAAGATACAAGTTGATACTGGTGCTACTTTGATACAGTGTGAGGTAACATCTAAATAATCAGGCTTAAGATGCCACTGACATTCAATATAGAAGGAAAATCACGATTAGTCATGTCAGACACTAAATAAAATTCCAAAAGAAACTGAGGCCCCCAATGACACACTATGTAAGATGCAGACTAAACTCTCAGTGACTTCAGTTAAGCGCAGTAACCAGAGTACACCTGATAGCAGAGTGCTTTTCAATCATCTCTTCCTTTCCCACAATCACATCCACAACTTTTAAGGGTCTTACAAAACACTTTTACTGCTTATCTAGAAAAGTGAAATGAAAAAGCAAACAATATCCACCCTTTGAAAATTAAACTCACTACTTCCTTCACAAAGACTAATCCTGCTTTTCTTTTTTTAAAAAACAAAACCATGCAGATAAGGAAGTGTTGTAAATGTGAGATCTGTGAGCTGCTGGGTTGCAGAAGGGCCCCTCTAAACAAGTATGTTGTGGAGCTAGCCTGTACCTGTGTCTTGCTGCACATTCCTCTGGCAAAGGAATTTAGGCCTGAAACCTGGTATCCCTCTGCCCTCCTCTGAGTGAGCTCATAATACCGGAATGAAGAGGAGGGAAGTAACTTTCTCACTGGAATTTCTTTAATGGAAATTGTAAGAACACATCTTGGTGACATAGATGCTGGAAGTATTTTGCCTGGTTATTCACAAAAAATACTTATTATTATATATAGAAAACACAGAACTACCTTAGCAAAATTTATCTCTGGTAAGTTGTTATCATATAATAGAAGTATAATCTGTAGCCAATATGACTGCACAAAGATGCCTGGGCTGACAGTCTTCTGTGCAGAGAAAACTGTAAAACAATCATTCCAGATCTGGACAGAAACTTAAAAAGATAAAAAAAACTTTAACAACCAAAAAAAAACCTTAAAATTGCCTTTTCATAGCTTTCATTTACTTCTATCCAAAATACTTGCTAAACACTTTGGGTTTGTGATTCATAAAGTATCCTTGAATGGAGTTGAAAGTTATAGTAGCACTGGAGATCTGATATAAACATTCATTAATTCTACTCTCCCACTGCCAGACTGTAGATAAGAGTCACCAGCTGAATTTTAATCCTTGCCCCTCCTCTCTGAAAGATGTGCAGAACTTGGCTGGATAGCATGAAGCTGAAAGATAAAAATCAAGCAGTTTCTTTGGGAACTTCACAGTCTCGTGCTTGCCCACAGAAGAAAGTGCAATTGAATGGAGAGTCTTTAAGTAACCATAATTAACTTTTTACAGTTTTGTGCCTTATTGATTAGATGTTCAAGCTTCAAGATCTCCAAAAGCAGATTGTACAAGTCCCCTCATTTAGAGAGGAGCCTTAGGGCACAAAGCACACGGGGCTACAGTTCAAAGAAGCAAAACTCTCCGCAAGACTTAGGGCAAAGCTTTCTTCACACATCCAGGACAGTAATATCAGCACTTAGCCTGGCCCCGTGGCAAGGACATCTGCAAATCTCTCAGGGGTGAAAGACAACACAGTAATGCAACCAGTGATTATGTATTTTAAAGTAAAAACTGCAGCTTGTTTCTTTGTATTACATCAGGAAACTGTGAAATGAATGAAATAAATAAAACCCAGAGACAGGACAAAACAGATCAAATGCTGTTGACTGTAACTTCAACAGGCATGTTCATTTCAGGATTCAACCTATCCTGCAACTCTCTGCCCAATAGAGGGTCTGCAAACACTTTTTACCTTCAATAGAAAACGTGCTCTGCCACATTAAAAGATGTTCTGACCCAGCCCCCGGTTTGTACAGTCTCAGAAGGGCAGTCTTTGCAAAAGCTCCAAGGTGATTTTCCACAGTCCACTTAAGGTATGGGAACCCCTCAGCTCCCAGGGGCTCTGCTGAAGGCTCCCAACACTCCTCCCACATGCTCCAGGGCCAATCCATTCACATGGTAATTGCTCCACTAAGAGATACAGGTCAAACCATAGCTTGGAGCTCACTTTAATTATCTAGGCATATTTTGGTTTAATCCTAACAAGATTATACATTCACAGTGATAAAGGTTGTTAAAAGTACCACAGAGCAAACCATATAATCACCACATTGAACAGTGACTTCAATCACAGACCATTAACTATCCTCTTTATGGTCACCAACTCATTTAACTTTAAAACCTCTGTGGTATTCAAAGAGATTTTCTGTATATATTTGTGGTAAAAGTAGGCTAAGGATCTGACATTTACTTTAGTGACAAGAACACGTCCTATTTGTTACAGGAGTGGTTTGAAAACTTCTTTTCATCATCATATTAACATATTTTCTCTATATTTTTCTTACATCTTGTACCTTTTCAAGACACAGCAAAAAGCCAAGCACCATCCGTAGAAAGAGATTTCAGAGGTTGTTTCCAGTTTAAGCCAAAACTACTTTATTAGGTTAAAAATGCACTACTCTTCCTTTGTAAAAGAGACCACAAAGTTTACAAGAAGAGACAGCTGTTAAAAAACTGTGTTTCTGATGAAAACAGAGAGAAAACTTTTGCTAAATAGCAAACAATGTATTTGTGTTACACCTATTTCCCTAGCAAAGCAAAGAGCATATGCATTTCAAAAGTATGCCAGAAAAAAAGCACCTGATTCTTGGAACCCAGGGCTTATTAGAAACCACCTCAGTCATCCCACGAGACCAAGACTCAGCACACTTCTATCATTTCTGGTAACAAAGGCTCAGCATTTTCCTTGTAAAATTCTATATACACTGTGCAGTGCAATACAGGACCTGCCAACCTCACCTTCCAGCCAGATCTACACTTCACATGTGCTGCACTTCATGGAGAAGGCTTTTACAAAGACACATTAATTTAACAGATAATGTTCCAACTTTTCAACCCCTCACGCACACTTTGATAATAGTCTAAAACTTCACAAGGAAGGCTGAAGCTAAAATCCTACAGGTTCCTTTTATGGAAAAGTCTGAAAACTACTATAAATTCTTGATTTTCCAAGCTCGCTTTTTGCTCCTGCAGGCTATGTTCTTCCAGTTGAGTTACACCCTGCTTTGTGGATAGCTGTAATCATCAAAGCACAACACAATGATTCACCTTTCTATTGTTTTGATGTTTTCCCGCTACAGTAGCAGCAATAATTCCAAGTTGCTTTTAAAAACATTTAAAAAAAAATTATACAGAGCAAGTGGTATCTACATAATCCTTCACAGCAAAAGTTTGATATAAGGAGAACTATTACAACTTTAAAATGGTCCTGCTCCTCTTTGGGAAAGTTGAGCCATTATTCATTGAGTCAATTAATCTATTTAACTTTGTTACAGTAATGATGTGCTTTTATAGATGCATTTCTAAAAACTGACTGGCCAGCTTACAAATTCTAAACAGATTTTAACTTAAAAATAAAGTATTAAGAGTAATGGTTTCATCACTTCTTTTATAATTGTATCATTTTCTGAGGAAGCTTCTTTGGTTTAAACATTCTTTTAAGAACTAAGCATTATTGCATGTCCACAGAGAGGTACCTTACTACTTGCAAGGGGATGACCTTAATAAATAATAACTTCAATTATTCAAACAAATGGATAGGGAATGTAAGAAGCTGATTTGAAAATACTCTAATACAATGTGAACAGGTAAAGTACATGCAGTAATTTTAACAAGTTGGGAAAAGACAAAGCGTTGACTTATCACTATTTAGAGCTTTAAAGTGACACTCCTAGCAAAAAAAAAAAAAAAAAAAGAGTTGGTGATATTTAATTTGCGGAGATTTGAAGAAGCACAGGAGCATTCATAAGTCCATTTCTTGCTTAACTGCACTTTCATTTTCCTGTCCTCTGATTTTTAAGTCAATACCAATCCTCACAAACAATGCTAGAAATTCATTTATGCAGTCAGCTTTCAGCTTACTTTGTACAAACACTTTATCCTAATCTCTAGAAAGCTGCAGGTTTTGATCTGTCTATCAGTCAAAAAAAAAAAAAAAAGCTAAGGAAACAGTTAATGTTGCTGTTGCTAGCTTGTTTCCAACCTTTCTCCTTCAATGGAAATAGAAAAATGACAAAAACACAAAACTGAAGGAAAATTAAATAATAGCTTCATATCTTATGGAAACTTTGATGTACTGCCTTTTCTAGCTAGTTCCCAATTAGTCCAGCTACAACACCTCAATGACAATTAGATTTGACCTGTGTTACACATCACGCTGGGGTCTTGCCAAATGCTTGTGTCAGGCATGGAATCGTTTGTTTCTATTACTAATGGGGAAAGCAGCGAGCATTAGGTGGAAGCCTCTTAAACAGATTTGTACAAGAGAGATTCCTGGGTAACAGGCACTAACACGTCCTCACTGCTGCTGGGAGTGAGGCATCAGAGAAAGCACTGCAGGATTAGTAGGAGTGATACTGGCAGCCTCCCTAGCTATTAAAGCACAAAAGAGAGACAGAAAGGCAGAAGAGCTCAAGAGCACGTTGAGGCAAGGGCTGGAGGCTCTAGAAAGTGGAGTAGATTCCAGCCAAATAGGAGAAAATAGAGCAGGGAGTGAATAATGCTAACTGAGAATACAGTAGCTATTGACATCTCAGTGGACTGAAGCACATCAGACCAATTTGGTTCACAGAGCTGATTCTCTCAGTGTTCAGGTAACCAAGTGAGCAGACTATGCAAACTGGATGGTGCTGGTTTAGTGGCCTCAAGAGGTTGACACAACCAAAGCTAATCAAAATTCTGCAGAAACAACAAGAGAAGCATAGACTGGAGGGATCTCTACAGCCTTGTATCCATTTGAGTATGAGCAGAATCAGAGGGCCAGGAAAGCCACCTCTGAAGAGCAAGAACTGCTAAAAACGTGGCAAAGAAGTCAGAGAAGAAGTAGATCCACAGAACAGTTCCTTTGACTTGGTATTAGGTTTTTCTCTTTGTGTTTCCTCAGACCTGAGAGAAGAGGAAACCACTCTGAAAAGATGAATGTGATTATAAGTAGTAGTGTTATTGTCAAAAACTTTTGAAAGTAGGAAGTTAAACATAGCTCCTAGAAACTGCAGCAACACAATTTTCATATAAACTGCACCATCAGAGAATGGTAAGTCATATGGAAAGACTCAAGGCAGGCTGAACTGCAGGAAATCTGTGCAAAGAGCAAAGGAACAAATTATTTGCTTTCCCCATGTATTTTCAGATTTATTGCCTACACCTCCAAATGCACCTTTTGCAAGATACAGTTAACAAGAACGGCATGATTCCGCTCTAAATGCTTTCTGTTCAGACATGTAAATGGAAATAAGTATTTAAAACTCAGTTAGGGGTTTATAGCTTTTCCAGGACAGTGAGAGCTTTTTTGGGTTATGTGGATATCTAGAAAAAAAAGAACGAAAAGCCTAAACAAAACCCCAACCACCTAAGGAAATTAAGTTCATAATGTCAGTGTCTGCTCTCCCTTCCCACTGATCTTCCTCCAATAATAGCCAACATTGCAGCCACTATCAAAACTGTGTTTCGCAAGTACCCTCTAACAAGCAATTCAGCCTCCTTCCAATCCCTTTTGAAACAGACAGACCTTGCTAGAACGATCCCTTCCACAGGTAATAACAGAAAAGCTTTCATTTATTTTTTTTCCACAATAGTAGTCCTTATTTTGAGACTGGATTGTCAGAGAGCTTAAAAATAATCTTGCAATGAAAGCTTAAAAAAATTCTTATTTTTAGTTCTTTGTCATCATTATAACATATAAGCTGAGATATAGGCATTACCAAAGCCTTTAGGGACACCAGCATAACAACAGTAGTTCTTAAGTCAAGGGAACATAGTGGCTGGTGCCAAAGCTTGTCCAGAAGTGGAAATAAAATGCTTCTTCAGGTCACACAGTGCATCTCACACCTATAGAAAAAGCCTTAAATAGATAACGATATCAAAAATACAATCAGAATACAATCACGTGCATTACTCCATTTCATAGCTGCTGTAACTTGACACAGTACCTGAATGCCAAAGAAAATGCCACTTGCTCAATTGTCTCCAGTACACAAAAAATATTCAGTAAATAAGCAATTTGTTCAAATGGAAAAGTATATCCTGCTTTAAATAATTTCCACTAAAACTCAACATGTCCTAGCAAGAGCTAGAAAATTAGCATTGTTATCAACAGTTTCTTTTTATAGGAGTTTTCCTTGTTTTGCTACAGAACCAGAGTATAATTCTTATATTTTACTATAGACCTACTGTCATTCAAACTTGACCTTTGCAGAAGGACCATTCTCAATGCAGTATGTGAATCTTCACCCATCAAGTACCTACACAGCCATGCATTCTTACAGAATCGAGGCTGCCTTATCTGGTAAACAAATCCCAAGATTTATAAGATTAGGTTGGTATTTTATATTATTCCTTGAATTCTGTAGACTCCTTTCTTTGTGAAAGTAACTTTACTGTAGATACTACTTTTTCCCAATAAAGTTTACTGCTACGTAAAGATATAGCTGTAAAAGTCAAATTACAGAAGGACTACATACTTATAAATACTGATTAAAATGGCACATAAAAAGAAATCAAAACTTTATAAATATGTCTTAATGGAAAACATAATATCTAATGAATTGGAAAGTATTATGGTGAGAGCTGTGACTCTGGTTTTAAATATCCATAATTAAACAGCTAATTTTTCTCCTCTGTCAGAGCCTCTGGGACAAAATTTATTTTTGGCCATGGAAAACAATGAGCTCAGTTCAATTAAGCTGGTCCAGTACATATTAAAAGAAAAGGCACTATGAAGCATTTGTATCATAAATATAAAACCAAAAGAAAACACAGAGAAAATCTAGGATATATTAAGAGATAGATAAATAATACCACTTCGGCTAGCTTGTCATAAACTAGCAGAACTTCAGTTACTCAAAATAGAGTAGATTGCCCAGAATTGGTTTTCACACACAGTTTTTGCTTGCCTTACTTGGATATGGAAGATATTCGGCTGAACAACATACCAAGTGCTAGAAGAAGAATATGGCTCTAGTTGATCTGCACATTTATTAGATAAAAGACTAAAAAGAAAGAAAAAAACAAACAAAAAGACCACAAAACAATACAAAACCCCACCCGGATTTGAAAGAGTTGCAATAGTTCATGAAGCCCACTCATAAAATAAACCTTACTGAACTCCACTTGTAAGCTCAGCTGTTCCAACTGACAATAAGTTCTCACAGTAAGTCCTAAAAGTAGTTCTTCAGAGATGTGGTAGTTCTTCAAGCACATATTCCAGGTGTGCTCAACTAGCTCAACAACAATGGAAAAGGAATAAATGAGGAGTTACCATCTTACCTGTATACCAGGTATGCTCTCAAGGGGGCACAGAATGACTGCATGGGACTGTGATGCAACTCAGCTGAGAGCTCTGTGAAGGGATGTGAACCTCAAATTTCATTGCAAGAAGCTCTCTCTCAGTTTAGTGACCATTTTCAGCTTACGTTCCACCTCACATTTATGACAGGACATCCCAGAAACATCTGCAAACCCTGATAATCCTTTTAAAAATCCCTGTCCTAAAAACTCTGCCCTGTAGCCTGCAAAAGCCTCAGGGAAGGACAGTGATTCCCTGCCTCTCTTGCACTGTTCCAACATGTTGTCTTACCTCCCCTATCTTTGGACCAACTTTAGTCACTTGTCTTAACGCAATGAACATTTTGAAGACAGCACTACATTGTTGTTTTGTGTTTGCACAGCATCTTATACTGATGCTCCTGATTCATTATTAATGAAAATTATTGATAATAAAAGATTGAAACCATGAATGCAGCAGTTTCTGGAGGGACTCCAGCTGAAAGCTGTAAGGGAAAACTCTAAGGTCACTCTCAGCAATTGGTCTACAAGGTAACAATCTCTCTGCCAATTAACTCCATGTGTAACAGCAAGTCATCCGTGTTTTCAACATTTGCTTCAAGAAAACATAGACCACATCACAAGACTAATTTTGTACTGCCATTCAAAATAGATCATCATTTGATGATGTAGCTGTCAGCTACATCTGCATCAATCAGCAATAATTTCACTGCCATATTACATAAATTTATATAAACAATTGCAAAATGTGGCACATTTGTTTCAAAATAATTTCAACATTTGCCTTTAAAGTACTTGCTTTATAAAAGTCATTTCTACATAGACTGCAGTGCAGCAAGAACTCTCAGTAGAACAGTTTTTGGTTTTGTTGAATAAAACTCTCTAATCTTTTAATCTTTGAGAAGATTAGAGTTTGTAACTACCACCTGATCAGGATGATGAAATTCTACTAGTGCAATTGATTATGAAAAATGCAAAACATAATCAAGACTTTCCTATTTATAAAAAGCATAAACCCCTCTAGTATTACAGTCTTTTTAAAAGATTTCTTCTCAGTTGCACAGGGAGGTACTAAATCATTAAAATTTTAATCAAAAGAGTAGCAAAAGCAGTAGAGAAACATTGGCTAACGAGTCAAGAATCCATGTTTCAACTGGTTTTGTTAGAAATCTCTCAGAAGTTGAATTAAAATAAACATGCTGAAAACATTTCATAGTAGCAGCTTCCATTAATTAATTATTGTATATGCACTATAAAATCCACACCACAAACATTAATGTCCAATCTTAATTTACATTATAATACAACAAAGACATGTTTTTTGAACTGCTGACTGTACATCAGCTGGACACTTAATTTAGGCTACAGATTTATTCACTAGTTAAGTGGGCTAACAATTGCAGATTCCAATTGCAGAAAAGCTATCACAACAGCAGAAAAAGAAGGGAATTATGAACATTTTAAAAGCCTGCGGTCCCCTACTACTATTTAAACATTAACTAGGAACAGCAAGAGAAAATACATGTTTATGTCATAAAATTGTCAGACTGACACATCATAAAGTCATTGCTTCTGTATACCAACGTGGAATTTAAAACATGTTTCCTAATCCATAGCCATGAACCTTGATACAACACTTAACACCTTAATCCCTTAATTTCTCACATTACTTTTACTTAGTTATGACGTGTTCTGGATTGGATCCCTTGTGAACAAGGACCTAGAGGGTCAGCTTTTAAAGCAAGGTTTGAGAAGATGCTAAAAAAGAGCTTAAGGCAGTCGGTTGCAAAGAGAGACATTGATCACGCTGTCAGATACTAAAAGCTATTACACCGCACACAGATGGTCTTCCACCTCAGTGTACTTTTCAGAAACTAGTCAAACTAGAGCAGAGGAAAGGCACAAAGGAACTTCGGAGCAGACGTGTACGGCAATCACAAGAAATAAATCCGCGCATTTTTCAGAGAGGGGCGGAGATGCGTCTGTTTCCTGGCCGAAGGATGCCCAAAGCCCGACAGGTTTGACCAGGCACGTTCACCTCCAGCGAGCACTGTTGTGGCCGGGACCTGCACACACTTACCGCACTCGCCAGCTCCGCGCCCAGCCAGAGGAGCAGCACCAGCAGCGCCCTGCGGGAGGCAAAGGGACAGAGTCACGGCGGGGCGGGGAGAAGCGCGGGGAAGGGTCGGCTGCGCCTCGGCACTCACCCTCCGCGCCCCATGGCCCGGGCAGCCCGCGGGGACCGCGAGAGCGCAGCCGGGTACGCGCCGCTGAGCCCGCCGGAGGAAGAGGAGGGCCCGCTGTCTCTCGAGGTGGGCAAGGCACGGTGCGGACGCTTCGCGGGCTCCTTCCCCTGGCACGATGGAGCACCGAGGGCGCCGAGCCCTGCGGGAGCGGCCGGGCTGGCACCGCCGGCGCTACCCTCTCGGGGTCGGTCACTGCTCGCTCTCCCCGGTGCCGCAGCCCCTCATGCACTCTCAGCGTGCCCGGAC
>VZRN01000634.1:499178-600878 GCA_013397935.1 Dasyornis broadbenti
AGCGTGCCCGGACAGGAAGTCTGCGCGGTCCTCGCCGAGGCGTCGCACCTGAGCGGGCCCGGATTCGCCGGGACTGAGCCGGGGGAACCCCGCGCCCGCCGCCCACCCCTCCCGAGGGGTGACCCGGCACTGGCAACAACTCCTCCAACTATCCACACACCACGGCAACTTCCGCTGCAGAAAATAGTCCGGGGTCCATTTACCCGCCCGGTGGAGGTGCGGGGCGGGGAGAGGCGGTGCCCGCGCTTCGAGCCGACAAAACTGCGGCGTCCAGGGGAAGGGTGGGGGGTTTGTGGCCCTCTCAGAGAGGGGCGGTAGCAGCAGCGCACCCCACACCGCCCGCCTNGAGCCGGGAGAAGCGCCCTCGCGTGCGGCAGAGGGGCGGGCGCTGGCGTCGGGGCGGCCGGCGGGAGCCGCCTGCAGGGAGCCCTGCTGCCCCGCCGGGCTGTGCCCGCGCCGCAGGGCCGGCTCCGGAGCTCCTGAACGGGCAGGATGGAGCTGCGGTGGCGGAGCTGCAGCCTAGCCGCCGGCTGCGTGCTACTGCTGCTGGGGTGCTGGGGGCCGCAGGAGGAGGCGGCGGCGGCGGTGAGTGCGGGGCGCCCTTCTTGTTCGTCTTGGGCGCCGCGGTCCCTGCCGGGCGCGGCCGCGGTGTGGAGCTTCGGGGGGATTTTAGAGCCCATTCAGGGATGGGGTGGCCGAGGGTGGGCTACCCCTGACAGGAGCCCGGCGGCTCCTCGGGAGGGCGAGGGTCGGCGGCGAGGCCGGGCCGCGGGAGGGTCTCTCTGGCTGCCCGCAGGTGTCGGGGCTCCTGGGCCGCCCTGCCCCGGGCAAAGCCCCGCGGTGCTGCCCCTCGGACCGGCCCGCTCCCCGCGGGACCCGTGAGCCGCCCGTATGTCTGGGTTCGCCGGCGGCTCCTGGGAAGGAGGGAGTGCGAGGCGGGGGAAGCCCGGGTGAGCTTTGTGTGGGCTCTGAACCCGCTGTTCCTCCAGGACAAAGGAGGAAAGAATTTCCCCCCTGCCTTTGCCCCCAAAGGACTTCGTGAGGAGGTGTCTGAGCTCTTGCCGCTGAGCCATCACCTGCAGTCGTGAGTCACACCTGGACGAGGCAGAGAGATGGAGACATGTGGGCATGGTTTGCCGGAGGACTGTGCTTCATACGGGGGCTTCGTTTTCTTGAGAGCTGTATTTCTGCTTTCTTAAAACCCAAGTGGAGGTGCTAGCGGAGATGGTAAATGTGTGCAGTGTAGTAGAGAGCGCACAGTAGGCGGCCTGGAGGAGACTTTGGGTCTCTGTCTTTGGAAAAGGGATGCTATCCCAGTTTCCCTGGAGTGGCAGGGCCTTGGCACTGAGAGGTGGGAGAGGTGATCGCTAGCTTCAGGTTTTCAGGGTCTTTGACTAAGACCTCCAGCTGTTAATAAGTGGTGAAATGAACTAAAAAGGCTCCCACTTTAACCTGCGTTGATTTCAGGTTTTAAGATCCCTTCATCTTTCTTAACTTCTTAAGTTTACTTGGAAATGAAAACAAATCCAGACTTCTTTTGTTTAGAATTACCTTCTAGTTGAAAAGTCATAATATGTTATGGTAATAGGTGCAGAGTATATTTCTCTTACTCCCCCCTTCAATTTTGTAGTTAGTGCTGACAAAATCTTATTTGTCTTGAACTCTCCTTTGAAGTGCATTCCTTTACACTGAAGCTTTGTAGACCTTTCATCTGCCCTCTGAAAAAGTTAAGACCGGTGATATTATACTTCCTTCCTCTTCTACCCCTCCTTACCGTGCCCAGGTGGGGACCCAAATGTAAGTGATACCGGTGCCAGCAGTGCTCACTGATATGGAGAACTGCTTGGCTCCACATTGTCTGTAACATTGCTTCTGGTGTCTTGTTCAGTACCACTTCACCCCAGCCTGCCTGCCATAACCTCCACCCCAAAGAAGGACCCAGGCAGTCCCCCTGCAGGACTTCACTGTTTTAGCAGATGGGGGTTGAAGATAGGGAGGTTGGTGTGCCTTTTCTTTCTTCAGGAAAGCATCCAAGCAGAGTTCTGTGTGTATAATTAGTGGGAATCTGTAGGGTGTGGGAAGGGGCCTGTGGTGACCCTGTAGGCAGTCCCCTACCTTGGGAGAAATGAAGAAAGGAGCAAAATCAGTGGTGGAATTTCTGGTTCTTAACACCACCTTGTTCTGCAGCCTCTCTCTTAGGATTTGCAGTGAGACTAACTGAAGACCCAAGGGCTGAGTGGGGGTGCGGGAAAGAGAGAGATGACTCTGTTCCAAACTACATAAATCCCACTGGTTTTTTGTGATGTAGTTTTCTCTAATGGTTTCTCAATACTTTGGTGTTCTGATGTTTTTGAATTTCCTGTGATAACACTAAATGTTGCTGATCTTTATTAATGATGATCAGCAGTTTTTTTTCTGTCCATTGTCAAAAAGGGCTGACTAAATGCCATAGCAGTACGTTTGATACACGCAGTCTCTTCTGTGAGGGGTCTTGTGTCAGAATCATCCTCCCAAAAGGGTGGATGACTCCCAAAATTTGGTAGGATGACTTCAAGTCATTCTGGTGTTCCTATTCAAATAATAGCTGAAACTGCTATTTGGCATCATAATGCACATTTCCAATAAAAAAGTTATACATTCTTTGCTCCAAGTTGATGTAAAAGTGTGTATTGCTATGTGATCAGTTACAAAGTGATGGAATAAAGTTGAGAATCATCTGTCAGTTTGCCCATCACAGAAAAATCCCTGTGACTTATTCCAAAAATCCAAACCAGTGTTTCATACTCAAGTAGGGATGGATTTCATTGTTCAGAGTTTATTTTCATAGCCCATAGTCTAAACTTGGTGAATAGTGTATAGATCATGCTATGCACTCTTGTGCAGATTCATTGTTGATGAGTGAAGCGTGTAACTGCTAATGAACATGTAAAAGTAACTGGGAGTTTGAAGAATGAATGAGATGGAAGATGGTTTCATCAATCTATGAAGCTAGAATATAAAAAAAAAGTGCTTATTTGTATGCTTTCAGAGAGGGTATGAGGGCTTATTTCAATAGATGATATTATTGCTTAAGTGCTCTGCTAGTTTAGATATAACTCTACATACATGTATATCAGCCAATTAGCTGTTTTATAAGCAGAATTTTTTTCATCTGCTGGCAGGTTTACACTTGCACTGTGTTATAGAAAAGTGATTGCAGGTTGTGACTGCGGAATCTGTTTAATTAAAGAACATAGATGGACTAGATTCTTCAGTTGCACTGTCTGTGAAACTCACTAAAAGCTAGCAATTGACTATTGGCTTATATTGGAAAAATTTCCTTCATAGTTAAGGCCTAGGGTTTTAAAGTGTAAATATCTTTGTCAGCCCAAAAGTTAGTAAAAATTGAATAGTGTTTGCAATGTCTTTTTTCTTTGCCTTCCGTTATAATTCCAGTTTGACTAAAAGTACAGGGTTGAAGACAGTTGTTCAAGTATGGTAAGGCAGGCTGGCAAGATAGATCTAATTTGTGTTTAAGGAAGTAATGTTTTATTTGTGAAAGTTCTCTAAGTTTAGTTGAGATTTCTTTTTTTCCTTTCAGAGATTACCATATATATAAATACATGCTACCATGCCAGTAATTACAATGTACATGATTAATATGGTTAACTTGTAAATGATGGTCATTTGTGTTTCTCATGTTTGTCCTAACTATTTTGTTATGGTAGTGGTGGTGGTTGTTGTTATTTTCCATTTCATAACTGGCAGTGACTCTTTCTAATTACAAAAGCTGGGTCTGTAAAAGCAGAAAGAAGTGGATGCTGGCTTTTAGGATTCAGAAGGTATTTCATCCTGGAATTCCGTAGATGTGTCTTGATTAGTCATGCACAAGACTTGGTTTCATAACATCAAGGCTCAAGCCATCCTGCTTGCAACTTGTCATTCGTCATGTGTTTTGATTTTGACCTTTCATGGCTTTTAGTTAAACATATATAGTAAAAGCTGTATCTCAGGTTGTATTCTAGCATGTAATAAAATGCAAACAAATCCAAGGATTTCTGACTGAAACAGAATGTAAGAGTCTTTTGGACTATAACAGAATATTTTGCAAAAACATTGGGGTTTTTTTTTCAGTTTTTCCACATAATGGAAGTAGTGATATTTCAGTGGAACTTCCTAGGCTTTCATTTTCCTGGTCATGAATGAACAAATCTACTCACTGGAAGCAATTACAAGTTACCTTTCTTAAAGCAGAAAAGGAAATTTTCCTAGAACAAAGTTAATTTATTTAACAGCAAATGTAAATTTATGTAGTGATTTTTTTTTTTTTTTTTTTCCTACTATGAATAAGCAATGATGCTTACTGTAATGCAATTAGCTGTTGTTGGGTTTACTAGAATATGTGGAAAGTTTTCTATATTACAAAACAACTGAAATCATTACAGGCATCCCAGAAAATCTAATGTGCATGTTTTCAGTCTGGGGCAAAGTACAGGGAGGAATGTGCTCTGCACATGCAGCGAAGATGCACTGTGCATTTTTACCTTTCATTCACTGGGATTAAAATGCTTCCTTTTCCAATTGTATCAGTTGTATAAACTCTCCATTTATCACCTCAGAACAAGATACCCAGGCAATATTCCCTTACATGTACTAGGAATGGTATTGCACAAGTGCACTGAATGGAAAGCAGCCTCTGCCAATGGTGTTAGCACTAGACAGGATTGCTTTGAATTAAGGCACTTTTTTCTTGTCTGCTTCATAAGGCTATGTGGACTCAGTAACATTAAAAACCACTAGGGTGCTTTGAAGTTCCTGCTCGATGCAGTGTTTGGCAATCTGGTGCTGGCTGCAGAACTTTCAGTGTCGTAAGCCATCTATTCTCAGGAGTACCTGAAATAAAACTTGTTCAAAAGAAAAAGTGTTGATGCAGTTTTAAGGATCATTTAAGCAGCGTTCTTTACCCTCCTGTGAAAAGTTTGTAATGCAATTAAACCTTATTAAATATCATTGGTGCAGTGCAGTGCCAGAAAAGGCAATGTGCTGAGCATCCTGGGTGTGTAATTGCTAAGCATGTGGAGGAAAAGCATCAATGTAATGTGAAATTTTCATCAGAATAAACATAGCTGATGTGAAGAGGAAAGAGTCCTGTTTATAAGAAGAAATCTAATGCTTACTTTTTAAAAAATTGCTTTGTGATTGACTGAGTCTTGCAGAGCTTAAGTCTTTCTGGGAGAAATTGTAAGGAGCTGCAAGAAGTAAAGACTGGGGGATGTGATCTTAATTTAAAATAATAATAAGGGCAATTAGATAATTGCAAAGCTGTATTAGAAGTTTTGCATTTTAGCTTAAGCCTGTTAATCCTTTAGTCTCTCTCCTTCCAGAAGGCATGATGCCGAAACTAATATATTAGTAGACATATCTTTAGTCTTCTTCAAAATTACTAATACTGTGTGATTCTCACTTATGAAATCCTGCCTTTCTTTTCCCATGTTTTGAGTGGGAGACTGGACTAAATAACCCCAAGGCTCCTTCCAGCCTGAATTATCCTGGAAGTCTAAAACTATGTGGAAGTACAGTTGTGCTCCTAGGTGTACTTTCTGTTAAGACAATTTACATATCCTGTAATCACAAGTTAATCATAATTCATTAAGCTAAATTGCAGGTTGGAAGGTATCAGATTAAATGCTTTTTTACAAAATTAGTTTCAACTAGTCAAGAAATCATCTCTTAAGCTGTCAGCACATGGCATTCAGAATTTTAATTTTATATTCCCCTTTTGTGAAGGTGTCTTATTAAGTGTGTATTTGTATGTGTATTATTCTGTTATAATGGAACAAAAGAGAAAGAAATTGTAGTGGCAATATAGACAATGTTTGGGGGTTTTGATTTGGAGGCTTTTTGTTTACTTGAAGAGTATGTGTTAGGAGTTGGAAAGAATGGAGTTTTAAAGCTATGGATTTCAGCTCACTTGAAGGCTCTTGGTTATTGCAGCTCTGTTGTTAGATTGCTTTGTCCCCTACAGTTTGGAGGGGAAGGGAAATAGTTTAGTCTCTCATCTGTATTTTGTTTCTTTTACCTAATCTCTACAGAGAATTAAAATGTCAGAGTTTAATTTCAATCTCTCTCCTAGCACTGTAAAAGGCATCTGTATGTAACACACTTGGCTGTTTTACTTTTGATTCTAGTTTATTATCTACAGAATGATTCCTTTTATTGAGGTATTCTTAGACCTACAAAACTGTCCTGCTCTAGTCTAATGTGACTCCAGTGTACACTAGATAAGCTCTGCTACTGCAGATCTGCTGAAACCCTGCTTTCTCCCCCCCTCTTTCCCCAAGATAAGCCAAGGTTTATTCACTTTCCTGCCTGAATACAGGTTAGGAGGTCTTTTTGCCACTCTCTGTATCTGTCAGGACTTTCTGCTGAAATGCATTAAACACGTTGGAAAGTGTTTATTCTAGGACTCGCTTTAGTTGTTAGCAAGGTGAATCTTAATTTTAAACCACACCATTAATTTAGAAGAATATATTTATGCTGTACTTCTTCCTAGAGAGTATAGATGCTTGTAGAAACCAGACTTACACAACCTTTGGTTGCTGCTGAGGTCTAGGTATGTGGGAGACACCCCATCTCTGGGAGGAACAGTGAGCCTGGGGGAAGTCCTTGGTTTCTGTTGATGTGCTTCACTGGTATGAAACCAAGACTTTCTCTTGACATCTCTTTCTCTACTGCAGTAGTTGCATCTCTAGTCTCCTGCTGTTGGATTTGGACCTGTAGTTCCGATAGATAAGATCACCGTATTGGCTCTGGTAGAAGAAGTAGAGGTTTGGCAGGTCCATTTGGTGCTGTTTGCTGCACAAACTTACCTAAGAGCCATGGCAAATAATCAGAGCTGTAGTGGAATGGCTTCATTTCAGAGATTCAGACTCCAGAGCTATTCACAAGAAAGATAAAATTTTGTAGAGACCTTTCAACTAAGCGTGTGTGAGGAACTGCTGCTGTAAGGAATAGAAGTTACAATATCTTTTTAGTCTTTTTCTACAGAAAATGAAGCAGAACTATGCAGATGCTCCATTCTAGTTTAATTTTCAGTTTGACTGTCTTTTTGTCTCTGGGCTGGACAAAAATATAGAACTTTATTATGCAAAACATAAAATTTGGCTTTATCTGGCAACCATAGTGCTAAAGTGAAATAGCCTACAACATTTGTACTGAGAGAATTTGTGCTGAGACCCTTGTAATAGTGATGAGTTTTGAATGATGTTTGGAAAAATCAGTTACCAGTGGATGCTGGGCTTTTTTGCTTGTCTGCAGTGCTGTAGGCTGGCAGTCTTTTTCCTCTGTTATCAACTCATTCATGCTGTTCTTATGTGACTTAGTCTTAATTGGTATTAAGTAGTAACTTAATTTGTATTATAGTATAAACTATGTGATGCAAAACTGGTGACTTGGAATCTAGGACTACTTAAAAGTAGGTAGGGAAATTAAGAGTGATGATATATACTGGACTTGCCTGTATTTCTCCAGTTCTCTGCAAAACAAAAAAGTTTACAGTATATTAGGAATAGTTAATTTTATTTCTGTCTATTCTGGTTCCTATCCACTCCAACTCCTGCATTCTGTGTGAAAATATAACAAGCATTAGTTATTACCTGTATAAAGCTGTCAACCTTAGGCAACTATCAATTCCACAATTATATTTGATTTTTTTTATACTTCACCATCTTAGCAATGAAGGCTCATCTTCCTTCCTTAAGGAAGCCTTTATTTCATGAGTTGTGAATATATTTCTATCTAGCATCAGTCTGTGTGTCTGTTAAATACTGCTTCAATTCTTCAAAAGCAAACCTTTCTCTTTATGCACTTAAATCCCACAGGAATCTGATAGAGAGGAAGAAAATGACCACCCTGGGCCATGAACTTCACTCTTTCTACACCTTGAATTAAAGCAGCAATTATTAAAACCCAAAATTAAATTGCTTTAGTTAAAGCAATGAAAACTAACGTAACTTGCAGGCAAGGCCAGACAAGCCTCCAGCTCCCAGAAAATGTGATTTCCTGACAAGAAATGCCACTGAAAACAATGTTTGGGTGAAGGAGCTTATGCACTCAGTTTAAAAATCTTTTTTAAATAATCCTTTTTATGAGGCAGTGTTTTTTCTTGAGTCAACTTACTTTAAAACAACCTGAGACACAGAAAGACAGCAGAAGCCATTGTTTCTGAAAGGCAAAGTAATTTCTAGCTGTCATTCAAACAATACGAATTTTCTTAATAATAGAAAATACTTATTCTGAACTAGTTAGAACACTTCTCTTGTATATTCAACCTTAAAGGGCAAAGCTATTTAGAAGAAAAAGGAAGCCTCTGCACTGAACTGAGAAATGAGATTTTGTATTTGATTTTGCTACCTCTTTTCATCCATTCACTATATAGTCAGACATGAGGAAAACACTTGAACTTTCTGCAAAACCATTACGTGTTAATGACTTGAAAATTTAAAAATATTTTAAATAAGGAGAAACTCTAGACAGGATGAGAAATTTCAAGGCTTGAGTGTGTTTTATTTTGGTAATTTAGCTTCCAATATTCATTTGGTCCGTTCATAATAGGGAAAGTAGCGCCATGAAAATTGCTAGAAGGCTGTGCCCAGAGTCTGCCCAGACACACCATGAAAACATCTATGCAAATGTTTCATATTTATCTGGGCGGAGGAGTTTTTTGTAATTTTGGTTGAAGGGAGAGTGTATATATGTAATGTCATTTAGTTTGTGATCCAGAATACAAATGGAAACTTCTTGGCAATAGAATGGATGACATTCCTGTACCAGCAGAAAGTGGCTTTTCTGTTCTAAAAGCTTTCAAACTCTTAAAGCAGTGGTAGTAACAAAGTGTTAAAATATCTGTCTAATGTATGAATTCTTGTATCCTAAGTGAACCTAGAAAACTTCTTAACATTATGCTTGAATGAGAAAATGCTTGTTAACAAGTCTAGCCATGCTTAGGAAATGTGTATTTTCAGGACATTGGCATACTGTACCCAAAAATGAGAATAATTAAACAGGCCTCTTTAAAGAACCTTAAATTGCTGATATGCTGCAAAAATAATTGTGGACGAAGAGCATAGCCTATCATGGAAGTTCTTTAAACAACCAGACTAAGCAGATGTGTTTAACATAATAAGCAGATGCATCTCTGAGATGTATTGTCCTAAATTTTAATGTAAGCTTTTCAGTAACTATTTTTGTCTTGCTAGCAGAAAGGAGTAAGTAAGAAAGAGCACCTGGTGTGACTCTTGGGGATGGTGCTAAGCAGGTCCAGGAGTTGGACTCTGTGATCCTTGACGGTCCTTTCCGACTCAGCTTATTCTGTGATTCAGAATCTGTTGATAATTTTGGTAAGAAATTACTTTGAACAATAACAACACCCATAAGCTTTTTGGTGGTGTTCACGAGCGTAATCATCAGTTGCCAAAAGAATGAGTGCAGCAGGTAGATGTTTAAAGTGTAAATATGAATTTTCTGAATGAAATCATTACAAACTGATAATGAAGAGACGATGTGTAATGAACTGACCAGAATCCTCATTCCCAATCCTTCTGTGCTGCTGGGGGTTAGGAGGTGGAGAAATTGGGAATGAAGTTAAGTCTGGGAAGAAGTGAGGCAGGAGCAAGGTATTGGAAGGTCTTTTTTTTTTATTTCTCATTACCCTACACTGACTTTTGATTGCCAATAAAATTTATTTTGCCCAGTCAGTTTTGCTTGTGATGCTAATTGCTGAATGATCTCTCCATGTCCTTGTCTTGGCCTGGGAACCTTTTGTTACATTTTCTCTTTCCTATCCAGTTGAGGAGTGATAGTGGAACTTGGTGGGCACCTGGCACCCAGCTCGAGTTAACCCATCACAAAAACATTGATGGATTTCACACTCTGAATAATTTCATGATCTATATCTAAGTAAAATTAAAAAGTGCTAATGTTCTAAGCTAGTAATTTATTGTAGGATCTTAATAAAATTTAGTCTGAAGGTATAATCCCTCTGTTCTGGAGTCTAGATTTGGTGACCTCTTGCTCAAAGTAGAGCTGAGTTGGAATTTCTCTGTTGTTTAAATAGTTGCAGTCTGAAAGGACATTGAAACCTATCTGCTATTCCAAACCTTGCTTGCTGTAGGAATAATGTTAAAACGTGGTGGAAAAGCTCCTTATTCAGCGCTTGCAATTCACCTACTGGTTACTGCAGGATGCAGAGCATACATGAGAAACTTGAAGCAGGTTTTTTCTTGGCCTATGTTCGGCTCCAAATAGCACTTGTGGGTGTTGGTATACTCCCTAAAATGTGGTGCCTCAGGGAATACTTTCCCTTAGAGAAAGTGACTATGTTTTGGAATGTGTACAAATGCCAGGGGCTGTTTCATACTCCTGCCAAGCTTCAGACTGAACTGCATCTCAAGTTTTAATGATACTTTAGGGCTATTTCTTATGAATGGATCTCCTCACTTTAATTATTTTGCTGGGGTGTTGGAACCACGTGTGCTCTCTCCTTGCATACTTCCTCTTTTTTAAACTGACAGTGTTTTAGTGTGATGTTGCAAGGTAGACAGCTCACTGACATCCTTGGACCTGGTGAGAGAATCACTGCAAGGAGATACATTAGTTTAGATATTAACTTGCTATGGGGGTTCTCCAGAAAGTGACTGGAAATAAAATCAATTGCCACAAAAACAATAACTAAGTTTAAAAGTGTCAAAGTAAGGAGGAGCTCAATGCTGCTGCTGAAGATTTCCTCCATCCCTCCCTTCCCTTTTGTTTCCCTTTGAAACAAAAATATAAAGTGTGTTTCCTGACCCTCTGCACCCCCCCTCTCTAGTACAGATCAGAATTATTTTGTCTGTCCTGTAACTGATACAATGATACTTTAAAAATTTTGTTGGCTTTTTAATGTTCTTTGTAAAGATCTAATCTATGGCCTTTTCAGCTACTTCCTTGCATGGGTTCAAATTTTTCCATGTAGCAAGTCTCTGAGAAGTGTGACTTGATTCCTGAGATTTGCTCTCTCTTTAGTGATGATCAGTCCAATCTAAATATAATGATTCTCAGGATAATGTAATTTATAGCCTCTAGACGTAATTTCTCAGGTGTAAGGGAGTGGCATCTTTTTCTACTCAATCAAGGTTGAGTATCGAATTCCAAGATGTACATGTGCTAGATAGAATGTTCTATTAGCACTACCCTGGAGCTGTCTTAGAGCATTTTAAAGGCAATAAAAGACGTTCAGGCCCCCTTTTGCCTTTTTTTCCTGTGATGTAGTCTGGGAAATTACTGCTGTTGATTCTCTGTATCACTATAAGGTCACTTTTTCATAGGAAGGTGCACCTTGCTCAGAAGCCCCTCACTTGAAGTGGCAGGTGCTCCAAGGAGCCCCGAGCTACTGCTCTAGCACAAAACCAGTGCTTAAGTAAATGAGCTTAAGAGGGTGACACTGAGGGTACTCCATATCTGCTGAAGTTCAACATGTGAATTCCTGAACAGGCATCTTAGAGCTCTCACTAAATATTCATCTTTTATCAGCTTTAGGGATTTCTGAACCCATGTGGATAAAAGGGCCCCCATCTCATCAAATCCTGATGTTCCATTTTTTTACAAGTGCCTCTGACTTACACGGTTAGGACAATTGCTTTGTCTCCATTGCTGCCTTGTTTAACTTGGCCGTCTTCAGTGCCACTTACTTTTTCAACTTTGATTACCTGAGGTTGGAGAGTAGCTCTTTGTTAGCATTGAACAATACAGAGAAAATGCTGTCTGTAGTGCTCTCTCTAGGTGTTAAAGTGCACACACAGAGTGTGCTGCTGCCACAGGCATAAACAAATGATAAAATAGCTCTAACTAGAACCTTTAAGCTATGATGCTTGGTCCAAGAACTGAAGGAGAATAGAGCTGATAATCACCTCCACCACAAAAAAAATCCCCCAGACACCCACCAAGCCTTAAAGTGAGTTAGGTCTTGTTCTGGCAGTTAAGAGGGTGTGGACTTGTTCAGATAACATCTCAATGCAGTATCATGCTGCACAGCCTCTATTCTTTTTAGCATGTATACTTGCTTTATCTTTGGTATTAATTTAGTACTCTCAGTAGTTTCAAAATAGACCGGAGTGGGGTTGGAGTAATCTGAAATGCTGTTCCCTTTTGCCTCTCCTTTCTCCAAGGAAGAAGTGGGTTTCTCTTCTTGTGTAGTCTGCTTCATGCGCTTGACACTTGAAAGTGTAGTTGTCAGTGACAAATGTCTGACCTTCATTAACAGGACTCTGGAGTTGAAACTTCTTCTATTGCATGTTGTATGGATGAGGGTGAGGAACAGGACATTTTCTGGGGAACTAGTCTGTGTCTTTACTCCATTTCCTTAACCAGGAAAGGACTGAAAACAGAGTGCCAAAATGACTGGTGTTATGAGTGTATAATACTTGGCTTGCAAGCATATCTGAGACTTACAAGCCTAGCTGACCATTAGGTCTAGGTTTGTGTTACATTTGGACATGGTTATAGAAACTGGCAACATCTAACACCTGTCACATGGGAAACGTCCTAAATGACTAGTAAATCTTAACCTGTAATGAGTACCATATGGCACTTCTTATTTGCAGCTGGAAAAAATCAGGAAGCCCCAAGAGGCTGGTGATTAGGGACTTGTGTGTAAAATAAAAGTAAAACTGAGACTTCCTGAAAAGTCAAGTGGCTTACTGTATCCTGCCACTGACTGACTGCCAGGTGCTCCATACTGGTGTCTCAGTGCTAGTGTGAGTTGCAGAGATATGTAGCTGGACAGGCAAAGATGGAGGCATGCTTAAAACTAACCATTCCTCTAATTTGCTGTGTACTTGTTTAAGGAGTTCTCTTACAGTCTGTATAAAAGTTAGAAGATGGTTTACGTTCAGAGTTCAGCATTTAGAACTGAAATGAGCAGTAGTGAACTGTAGACTGCCTACAGAGGTGGTATGAAACTTGTCCATCCACAAAGCCTCCCATTCCTAAATTGAAAAGCCAACCAGAGTTACTTTGTTCAGGGTGTTTCTCTAGATACACTGTATATTTAAGGGTTCTTGCAGGTGCACTGCCTGCTGAAGAGGGAAATGAATGTGGTGTTTGGTATCTGTCAGTTCATTAATGTGGAGATGGAGTGGGTTGAGAAGGCCACCTGGTAGTTTACATTCTGGTTTAGTGTTCTTTGCTTGCACTGTTTACCAGGAGCTGTACTTGCCAAGTGTAAACATAGATGCTTTGTAAGATGCTGCCTCTGGATGGCAGCATAAAGGTAGTACTTCTGAGTTGCTGTTAAAGGAAATTTTTGCCAATTCATACAGCCTAATACGGAGCTGTTTGGAAATCTGTGTTCATTAGGCCAGAAGTACTTAGCTTCTCAGGTCTCTTCAGTTGTAGCTTTGAAATACTTGCAAGAAGGGCAGTGGAGCTTGATCTGATTATTTTACTTTGTGTCTCACACAGTAAAATATACTGCACTGAAGCCTATTCTCTGTGTTGTAAGACTAATAGACCTTTGGGTTTTTGGAAGTGGTGAGAACTGTCCATGTCCTTTTCCTTGCCTACACTTGAGTGCAAAGCTGGCAGTGCCCCTTAAAGCAGAGGTGCAGCAATCATTTTTGGAGATGGAAGGCTTTGTAGAAAGTAAGGGTTAACTACTGTGAGTTGCAAGGGCTAACTCTGTTCCTCATACTGCCTGCTTAAAGCTTCTTCACATCCTGAAGAGTTGTCAGCTTTACCCCTCTTAAAACCAGGTATTGAGAAAGGGAGTAAAGCCTGGGATTGTGGGTGAGTTAGATGCCCAGCTGGGCTCTTGTACTTTGTCTTCTTTCTGGTTCATGAATCAGATGTAGAAAAATTGTCAGGTTGTGATACCTCCCATTCTTAATGGGTGAATACTTGCAGTTTAGGGATGAATCAAAGCTGTTCAAGTTTTGGGGCGTTCATTCAGTAAAGAGTCCCTGAGTCCAAAATTTGCCTGTAGTTAAGACTGTGAACTGGTCTATGGGAAGATCTATTGCTGCAAGTATTGCCTTTATGTTAACTAGAAGCTTCTGTGAAAGATTACCTTTATAGAAAACTGTATGTTAAAGAGCCATAATTAGTTTAGTTTCAAGCAGTAAATTCCATATCATTTTAGTACAAGGTACAGGCAGAAAAATTCAATCCTCTTTAGATAAGAGCTCCTGTCCATTTGTTGTTGCACAAAATATTTTTTAAATATTAGTTTCAATGAAATAGTTTCAATTGTGCATATTCTGGAGGTAGGTATGCCAAAGTTTTTTTGCTTATAATTCTGGTTTTTTTTAAAGTACACCTTTAGTTCCAACCAATTTGTGGTAACTGTATTCTAAGAGAAAATTTATTAATTCTTAAACTTTCCATTTAATCAGCACATTCATTTGGAGTGGGATAACTAGATAGCAGATCACTTACAGTTGTTTCATGTTACTATTAGTAGCTATTTATGTATCTAAATAACAAACACATAGTGCTACCCCTTAAGAGGAAAAAAGTTTATCTGTTTATCCATCAGATGCTTGAGAATGGTTTTTGACTTGCCTCTTGTGTTCTCATTCACTGTGGCCAGAACTGTTGCTACTACTGCTAAGAGCTTCCTCTGCAAGTCTGAACACATCTTGTACAGATTTCAAAGAAAGACAGTGCCTCGAGGTACAACAGATTAAATTACATGTCAGAAGTTTCCTGACTTTAAAAAAAAAAAAAATTGATCAAGAACTTCTGCAAACATATTTTGACTCTTACGTTTTAGACCATGAAACTTATTGTTTTCAAGTCTTCAAGGAGATTGAGGGGAAAGAATTCCTTAGAAGGGCATGTAATAGTCTATTAATTCAGATTCTGCTTTAGCAATGTTACTGCTCATAAACACAGTACTTTAGTGAGAAAAGAGTGGCCATTTGGATTATAGACCTGTGATGGCTTTGCTGCCATAGTTGACTTCACACAGGTATATGAGTAATAAATTGTCTGCATATTTGTACTCCTGCTTAAGCCTAAAGAACCTGGATGTGAAATCATAATTAGAACTCACAGTAGCAGCTTTAGCTCTGCTTGTCAAATCCCCACAAAACCTTTTGTTTGTTGGTTATATTTCTGTCCAAACAAGTGAGGTGAAACTCAACTTGTTGAAGGTAAATGGTGAAATCTTTGATCTGGATGAGCAGTAAATCCTTAGCTAGAAGACTGCACAGGTGTTTTGTTACACAGATCTTGGCAAGCTAATGAATATGAGGATATTCTTCAGGACCACCACCAAAATAAAGCTTCATCTTTGTCTGCTTGGAACTGAAAGGCTGACTTTCATTTGCATTATAAATAGAAGTATGAATAATTGAGTTTGTGCCTTCTCCATGGTTACAGCTGAAAGATTACTTAAGCCATTTTCCTAGAGCAAAGGCATTTGTAACTGATGCTTTGCTGTATGTTGAATTTGCCGATTTTAATCAGAGTGAATTTCTAACAACAGAGTTGGTCTTTATAATTGATGGAGTTGTCCAATATTTATGCTCCTTTTTCTCCTGATGTTGAATATATGCTGATAACTGATAAGCTGTCATATTTGAATGAAGAGGGTGATGTTAGTAGCATTTAGGGAACTACTGTAGCAGCAGGATAACTATGAGAGGTGCAGGATTTGTCCACTGTGTATGTATAAGCTTTATTCTAGGAATATCTTTCACAGCTGTCTAAAAGGAAGTTGCAGTCCCTACTGTGAAAACTCCATTCTGCCAACCTTATATCATGAATGAAAGCAGCTTGAGAATCTGAAGTTTCCACAGTTCCATGAACTACAAAACTTTCAAACTCCTTCTCAGCAGTAACATTGTGTGTATTTGAGCTAATTTAGATACTGTAGAAATTCCAAGATAGAAGTTTATTTTACCAAATATGTGGCCTAGAGACAGACTTGATGAATTGGGAAGCCCTATTTCATTGTTTTCTGGACTAGAAGACTGCAAAAACATGGATTTTAGCCTAATTAACACTTCCATTGTTTCTAACCCCTCTTGCCCATCCCCTTTGGCTGTAAAAACCTGGTGAAGGCTGATGCATGCTGTGCTAGAACCTGAAGGATTTGATGTACCTGTAGTTCTTTCAACACTTAGGAAAAAGTAAGGGAAAAAACAAATACAGGACACAAACAGTAATTGCTACACAGTGTGACTTGAGTGCATATGAACATTTTTTTTCTAGCCTTTACTGCTTGCTCTCTGCTCTTCCCTTACAAACTGTGGAATATTGTTCCACAGTTCAGTTATGCTCCTGACATCAGTGTCTGTTGCAGTTTTCAATTTGTTTTCAAATTCTGGCCAACTTTTCTTGGGCAGAATTTACTTCAGTGATTTCTGTGCATCTTTTTCCTGCTAGAGGGAGCCATCCTCACCTGATGAGGCAGCTTACTATGTTGTGGTGTCAAATAACTGTCTGGTTCCCTTCAGGACAACATCTGTTTGTGAAGCTAGTATGTGCGAGTTAAACCCCACTGAAACTTCATTATTTAAATCTCCGAGGGGGTCTTAATGCATTACAGGCCACACCAACATTTAAAATCAGTGGCTGTCCACGATCAGGTTTTTGATTCTTACTTGACCTCCTGCTGCCATCAGAACAGAGCTGTTAAGAAAAGCATGCAGTCTTTTGATACAAACTGCATTACTGAGTTCAGTAATGCCACTTTTCTCCTCTAGAAATGAGAGGGCTTATCATTGTTATAATTGTATCATTACATCTTGCAAGTGTCACGGTCTGTAGATGACTGGCTTTGCTCTGTAATCTTGCCCATGGAAAGGGTATTAAAATACTGTTAAACTCCTACTTGTTTTAATACTAATACATTATGTAAGTACTAATGCATACTCTAGTGTAGGGGTTTAGATACTTCCTTATATCCCTCATAATATGCACACTATTAACTGTTAAGTTTCACTATTAACAGTTAATAGTGAAATTTAACAGTTAAGTTTCCCTGCAGCTGTGTCTATGCAGTCGTAAATCACTTCTTTTTCACTTTACAGTTTTGCAAAGTCCCAAGTTACTGTTCTTTCCAGGACATTCATCTGCCTGGTAGTTCTTACAAATATTTTGTCACTGTTGTGAGTGGCAGCTGGGAGGTGGGGTGGGAATGGAATATGCTGAAATTGCCTTGTAAGCAACATCTGTGTGCCTGATGAGAAAGGAGGGGAATGTGCCCAATGCATATGGCAGGCTTCTAACAACAGCACATTTTGAGGATGACTTAGGCTATTCATTTCACTGATCTGACTGTAGCAAACCTATGTCCAAGAGTAGGAATATGTACTTTTTTCATCAAACTGAAAAACAACAAACAAACAAAACTCTCTTCTGTTGGTGGCATAAAGCAATTTTCTTCAGTCCATGTAAGACACAAAAGACTGAGCTTGTTCTGGAAGAATTATCCTTTGACCAGTAAAACCAATACCATCCCTCCTTTTATATACTAATGAAAAGAACTTGCACTCCACACACAGATTCAATGGCGTAGAAGCTGTCAGGAAAATCCAGTGAAAGGATTAGCTAAACTTGAATAGATTAATTAGAGCCTTTGACTGTGTCTTGCTATGGAAAAGTCACAGCATAGGAAATAGCAGTGATAGTGAGTTCATCTTCACAGGTACAGGTGAGGGGGGAGGCAACAGGCAGGCAGTAAGGAGCAAATCTAAGCAGTTTGTCTTTAGTTCTTAAAAGCTGCTGTGTTCATCTTTGTGTAGTTGAAAATGAAAAGATTTTGATAGATATGGAAATTGGGACAAGCTCCTTATGATCAAGTTACAACTCACTATTATATCAAATATTTTTTATCATCTTCTGCCACCTAAGACAGTGTGTCCTACTGGCCAGAGCCAGGAACTGGACTGCAACTGCAGGCTTTTGGCTGCATAGTAATGATAAAAGGCAAGAGTCTTGCTCAGTTTTCCAACTCCATCACATACTGAGTATAACTTGGAGTTCCCCTGAAGTTTGGAGTCATTCAGTTTTCCGTATCTGGAAACCCAGAAAGTCACGTAATTTTCAGAACTAGTGATGGTTAAGCTGTTACTAAGGGGAAACTACTGATGTAAATCTTGCTCTTAATGTAGATTTTTCTATGCTTGAAATGTCATTGCATCCATTTTATTTGTTTGATTGAAGTGTAGATAACTTACTGCTCATGTGCAGGAGACATTCCAAGGGTTCCTATGCGTAGTATGGAGCCTAGATTTTCTTGGAATTCCTGTGAGATTCACAACTGATTCTGTGATGTCAAAAATCTCTAGCCTGTGGCTGCTTAGTGATGACTTTCAAACTTGTACTAACTTGTTATGCAGTAAGCAATCTCCTGTAGTGCAATTTTTGTGCCTGCTTTGCCAAGTTATAAAAAAAATGGCCTTGAGATTACTAAAAAGTCTAAACAAGAAGATTTTCACTCAGAGTAGCTCATTAATTTTTTTTTCTCTGTGCTATCATGTTTTACTTTGTTGGGATTCTTTTTAAGCTATACAGCAATAAGACCTCTAAGTGGCATGAATTGATCTTGATACAGTATGGATTCTCAGGGCTTTTTTGCTTCAAACTGTTTAATTAAGAATACCTTGATTTGGTGTGGATACAAGTTAATGCAAATAAGAAACACAATCTGCCAAATACAGCTTTTGTACAGGAAGATAAGTGACTGCTGGGGAAGGACTTCTCGATAAGCTTATGGGTGAATAGATATTCCCAGGATTTATGCCAGAAACTTACTACCATTTGATTACAGTGGGTATTTGAAGAGTTTTCTGATTACAGACCTTTAGCTTCCCTTTACTACTGTCTGGGAAAGACCATGTTTCCTTCCTGCAAGTAATGCATCTGAACTGGATATCCAAAACCACTTGTCAAAACGCATTCAGTGAGTACTCCTGACTTTCCAAGACAGGCTAATTATGTAGGTTAAGAGGCAGTTCAAAGCGTAAGAAATCCAGACTGAATATATAAATTTCTTTGGAAGACGGTCACAGGTTTAAAAAGAACACTTGCATCGATTAAATCAAAGCACTTTGGTGCAAACAGAATAAGGGAGAGAAGCACATTTTTCAGAAACTTTATAAAAGAAACTTATAATGTATACAAATGGCAACATAGGGAATTCTGGTGAGATACTTTGTGGAGGAACAGCTTCATTGTGAAGGCAATCAAACACCTAATCCAGGGCCTAAAGGGGCTATGGGATCTCCAGCTCTGTAGTTATTCAATGTGCAACTGGACAAGACCTGTGCAACCTGCCTAAGTTGCCCTGCTTTGAGTGATTCCTTACATACCAAATTATTTCATGATTTCATTTGTTTTATAAATTGGATCTATTTCATATGGTGTTGATGCTGAATCACTGTTAAAGATGTGTAAGCACTAACAAAGTAGCTTTCTACAGCTAGACTAGCAGAGGGCAGAGACTCCTGAGCTTAACTGTCTGAAAACTCACCTTCACGACATGGTGTATGTCTAACATCAAGAAGTTCCCTTGTACTTAGAAACTGAGAAAATTTCTACTAGGAGCATTCTGTGAAAGCTGTAAGGAAGACTAAATGAGTCTCTTTTGTTCCATAGGCTGAATAAATCCTCCTCTTTGTGTAGGATCTTGATCATGCTTTTCGTGTATGTATTATTCCAGCCTGTGTGTGTTCTACCACAGTTTTTGGTAGGTTTTGAGGAGTACTGCTTTAGTTTATTTTTTTACCCCACCTCTTGGAGGCAGCAGAGGTTTTCCCTGTTGCTCTCACTGTTCTATCCTTGTTTAACAGAACCAGTGCTGTGGCACAGGGAGCCAGATTTGTACTGTGAGGGAAGGGAATATTGCATGTAACTAAGGTTAATCCCTTTTAAACGAAGCTTTGTTAAAGAGATTAATCGTAAAACTGGTTCACAAGGAACTTGCTTTTTTAAAACCCATTTTTAAAAGTGAAAGAGATCAGATACCAAATTCACGGGATAACGGTGATTGAAGAGGGACATCAGAATGGCATAAGGCCAAGCACCCTGTTCCAAACAAGGACAGCCATGAGGTCAGGTCAGGTTACTCAGTCTGATCTCTGTAAGCCTGAACTTGCTAGTAAAGTTCAATTTCATTTTAGGAAATGGCTCAATAAATCCCTGTTAACTAAGACTTTTGAGTTTTCATATACATAAAATCAAGAAACTGGTTACAAAAGCCAAATGGAAGATCAGGAGAGACACCCTATACGTCATGTCATTTAGTACAACTGCTGTACTTAAATCTCAAAGCTCTGCCTTTTTCTGCAAGAATTGATCCTGGGGTTTTGTAGCTCCATTGTTGAATTAAGCTACTTCTGTGTTTTCAGTCTGATGGTTGGTAGTATGTTTAGGCTAAGAGCCAGGACATTCCTAATGCCAGGTAGGGGATGGGTCATGTCTCTAAATGCTTCTGTGGTAATGAAGACCACAATTCAAGTGTGGGTGTATTTTAGATCTGACACACAGACTGGTTTCTTGCTTGATTGAAACTTTGTACATGATGATCTCTGTCGATGACTGAAGGGGAGGACCCCAAATGCTCAGCTTTTCTAACTTTTAAAGCATATGCTCTGTGGTTTTAATACAATGCCACACCTGTTCTCAGAACAAGTTGAACCCTGAAGTATTTCAGGTAGTTATCTTCTAATATGGCTCATAGTTTTTAACTATAAAGAGGTCTGAAACATGTATTATGTAGAAACATTGTACCAAAAATTTCTTCTAGAAATCTCACTTCTGTAAACACATTTGTTAATCTCTGAGATCAACACAGAGCTCTAATGAATATCCCAAGTTAAGTGTAGGGGTGGAAGAATATAATCTACCCAAACATGGTGTGGAAGGGTTACTTCATTTGGATCTTCTCTGTAAATCAAGCTTCCATATCCTTCTCCTTTGAACCCCTTAAAATCTGACTGTCACCCAGTCACCTGACTATCTTCTTATGCTAGAGACTGTTGTAGCTGGTTTGTCATTCACACTGGTGTGTGAATGCAGCTACATGAAATCTACAGTTCTTAAAATGTATTTTCTCAGGAACTGAGCTGTGGGCGAAAGAATTAATCATATAGTAAGTATCTATCTAATAACTATCACAAATATGCTCATAAGATTCAGACTTGATTAGACTCTTGTGCAAAACCTGACATCTACTGGTGGGAAGCATAAGTGGGCTCTTCTCAGTTGGAGATGTGCTGAAGAGCCTGTTTCATGAAGTGCTGGTGCTTTTGACTGTAGGTGTTGCATTGTACTGTTTAAGCATAAATTTGGAAGTCTACAAGTAACTGTAAAATACTTACAAACAAATTTAGGTATTATCAAAGGTGATTGAACGTTCAGTTAACTCCGTCTGCTTTGAACACTTGTTTAATGACTAGAGGACAAAATTTGTAGGTTTACATTTTAGACTAACTTTCTAACTTTTTGTGACTAATATTAAAGACTAATATTAAAGACTTCATTTAGTCTTATGCTGATTAAAAACTTTTTTTTTCCTTATGTCTTTAAAGGCTTGCCATGGATGTACATCTTTATCCAAATGTGATTGCAGTGGAGTAAAAGGTGAAAAGGTAAATATTCCTTTTTTGGTTTTGTTTTACTGGCAGACCAGCACAAAGCACTGAGCCATATGCCAACTTCAGATAACTGAAGCTTATGGATTATGGCTCTTTGCTTCTTGCTCATATCATTGTTTCTTTGATGGTAGTGTGGGCATGCACCAAACAGCAAAGCTGTATTAACAGTTTTGGGTATTGAGTCAGACTGACTGGTCCGTCTGACAGTATAAGATTTTCCTATGATTATTTTCTGAAGAATGGGGAATGATGGCTCAAATTTTTTTTCCAGCTATCTGACAATTAAAGAAAAGTAAATAAAACGGAGAAGACACAAATTCTAGTAAAATAGAGTTCCTATTTACAGCCAAGGCCTGCCTACACTAACTTCTTAGTGTTGACAAGCTAAGATGTGGAATGTACAATAATGACTATGTTAGTAATGCTTCTGTGGGATTTCAAGATAGGGAAAACAGCCCACACTCTCTTTTCTTGCAATGCCAGTTCATAAGCAGTTGAAGCTCACTAATGTGTTCTGAACTTGTACTGCTTTTCACCTCATAATTTGTACAGCTGTATGCTGACATGATTGCTGTCGCTGTCTAGATGTGAGCTGGACTATGGAAGTGACAAAATTCAGATGCGGTTTTCCCAATACGCACAATTGCCACCCAAGTAAGCAGCTAGTCAATGGCCAAACACATATTCTTGGATCAAGCAGAGTAAGAATCATCCCCAGTCCAAAAAATATCTCTGTGTGCCTCATTCAGGTATAACAAGCTGTTTTGGTCTGCCCAGATGGTGTCCTAAGGCCAAGAGATGCATGTTGACATCTTGGAGCTTTCCTGCTTTCTTGCAGCTTTGACTTCCAGTCTCACTGCCTATTCTCCTCAGTATATCTGTGCAGTATATCATGTTTGTCACCGTTATTTCTTATTATTTTACAATATCTTTTGTTGAGGAAACAGCAGGTGCCCAGCATTTCTTAGGTGCACTGTAGATACACAGCTCAGTACTTGCCTGAACTGAGCCTTTCTCAAGTGTGGGGAAGCCTGTTATAAGGAAATTGTGGTTAAATGATTCCCATGTAACTATTGTTGTCACAGGGAATGAATGAATGCGATGTGTTCACTACCGGGGCAGAGGCTGCCAGCAACGCTTCCACTCTTAGTCTTGTAAACAGTTTGCTTGAGATACAATGGAGTTGTCTCAAAGATGTGAACTGATAACAGTTTGAGAAGAGTGTCTTATCAAACCTCTTATCCTATCTTAGCAAGGTTCTAGGAGGGCTTCAGTGCTAGATTAATTTCTGACACATTTCAAAGGGGGGTTTTGACTTACGTAAACAAGTGTAACCTTAAGTGAACAGAAGTAATGCAAAACAGTTACTGCACTGGCACTATAACGTGCTGATGCAGAGTTTTACAATTGGCTCAGGTTAAACAAGGCAGCTGTCCAAAATTGAAGGTAATGCTTGATGCCACACCTGCCATTCAAATAGCTCCAGACAGGTGAGGTCATTCCTTGGCATTTGCTTGCTTTTAGCTCACTGAGTATATTCCCAATTTACATACCTAGTGAAGAACAGTATTCCCTTGATGGCAAGATTTCCAAGTTAGATTTGGTTAGCCAAACATGAACCTGGTTAATGTGTTCCTAGAGGATCTTCAGATGCAGGTGCCCAAACCAGATGGATCCTAACACTAGTCACAAGTTATTTCAGGTTCATTTTGAAGACACTTAAACATCAGACTTCTATGCCCAATACAGTTGTTGCAGATACAACTTTGGAGAACTTTTCTTAATTCTAAGTTGGCTTTTTTTGCACTTGTCACAGCTATTTTGTGAATTCACTGAGCAAGTAGCTGTTGTCTGGTTAGTGTGGATATAATGCAGTCTGTTCTTAGAATGGATTTGAAATTGGACAACTATGATTCATCTCCACTGAAGCCAAGGTAAATACAGCATAATCCTGAGGCAGGCCAGAGGCTTTCTAAATAGCCCTTCTGAAGCTTGCAGACCATCACGTATGTTGTGTAAAGGAAGGACGAAAAGCAAAGCCCATATTTCCTAGGTATGATGTGTTGCTAGTGGAACTTGTTTGAGTGTACGTGCACATACCTCATTATGTTAATTGCCCTATAATTACAAAGCCCTCAGTGTTTGATGCATTGCTGGATTCAGCAGTTCAGCTCTGGGGAACCCCAAGATCTCTCTGTCACTGATACCCTAATGCTTTATCCTATAAATTCTTTGCTTCGGTTTGTTTTGGATTTTGAATTGTTTATTTGAATCTTCGTAGATTCTTGTACTATTACAAGACATCAAGGGCTGTCTTAGGATGATCACAGTGTATCACTCAGTTACATATTTGATCAAAGTTTCCAAATCCAATACTGCTTCCTTCTGCAGTGACCTCCAAACCAGGAGTCACACTCTACAGCTCCTTGCCTAATTGAAGCTAAATTAAATTGGAGCTAAAAGAGCTGTTTATATAATTTTCCCTCTTTGATTAGAACTGTGACAATGTATTTGAAAAAGTACTAGAAGTCAGGCACATGGAACCTGGTTCTGTACTGGGAAGACAGGAAAAGCCTTGTGTAATGCTCTCAGCTGAGCCCTGCATTTCTGTTCTACTGGGCTTCTGGCCCTAAACCAGCATCTGCATCCAAATCACTGCTCGCTTGCATTAACTCAGCAAAGAGAAGTGCTGCTTTGTGCAGCTTAGCAGAGTCTAATGCATTCCTTCTGAGACGCAAAAGTAGCATCCTAAGCATCCTAGCATTCCCTTTAGGATAGCCCAGTTTTAACAGGTCAGATGCAGGAGTACAAATTGAACTGTAACAAATAGGAAGACTATTTTCTTGTCTTGCTTTGGGGAGCCACAGTTCTAACTCAACTGCTCCCATGCTGCCTGTGATTCTTCTTAAACTGCCTCTGCTGTGTTATGCTGCTATTGACAAATACTGGGGACAGTTGATCTAAGTTGATTACCTCAGGGTGACGCCACATATTTTGTGATATACTCGTAGTCTCACTGGAATTCCGAGTCTCAAGAAAATTACTAGTATTTGTCCTGGAGATCCCTATTTCCTTCTGCCGTTATGGTAAAATTTCATACAGTTTTGACCCAAGCTCAGCTTTTCTTTTCATTATTGTATACAAATTCCTTAGAAGTAGTTAGAACTTCTCAGATTTTAATCACTTTGTCGAGAATAATTGCATGATTGGTGTATGTACTTCATAGCTGTTGACCTGAACTGTACTAATATGACCCTGTATACTGACATGTAAATTGTGCATGCTTTAAAACTGCATCTATCCCTGCTTGTGTCCTATTATTAGAGTATGTGGAACTTTGCCAAATTTTTCTGTATCCCTGTTTAGTTGGCTATATCTTGGTGCAGCAAAGCATAATTTTAGGGTGTTTCCAAACTGTATTTTTTTCTTTTTTTGCCTCAAGCAGCGGTCATGCTTAAGCTTGTAAGCTGTGAGTTTTGCCATATTGGTGTAGCTGATTGAGGGCAACTGAGATCAGAGTCTGACTCCTCACCCATTTGCCAAGTAAACAATGGTTCTATAGCTGGTGCATCTTTTTTGTGCTATGGAAGCGATCTTGTATTTTCAGAACTGGAAGAGGAGATCTAAGTTGACCTAAACATTTGCTATTTATGTTTTAGTTTAGTAGCTTCCAGTTTGAAAAAAGAAGTATCCAAACTTCCTCAGTTCTTTGTGTGTAAGCAGAACTGGCTAGTGAGTTTTTGCACTTACAAGAAAATTCACTGCACACTAACCAGGGACTTGAGTCTTGTTCTATCACCAACGATATAATGTCTTTTTTGGCATTGACTTTTTGTGGAAGACTTGTTAAATTTCTTTTCAGTTTCATATGTTCCTGCAGTGAGGAGGCAGTTTCTTCTGTCAGATTTGTAGCATCCAAATCTTCATGAAAAGCAGTATGGTGTGGGCAATAGGAAAAATCTGAAGGCAGAAGTAACATCTGAAAACTGTTGTCACTTATGGAATCATCTATTGGGCTCTTTAGGTGGAATACAAAAAAACCCTCAGAACTGGATCAGCATGGTTTCTCCCCCCCACCCAATTTGCCCACATTTCTTTAACCAATTTTTTATAAAAAGTAGGGATTATAGTGCAGCTGTTTCCACTGTAATTAATTTGAACTCTGGTATAAGTTGCCTTAGGACATGTCTGGTGTAGTACCTCAGCTGTCCCCAAGCATAGTCCTTGAAATCATCTGTGTGCTTTTGGGGGTAATTGCTGGTAAACTCCACGGAAGTTGCCCTGGCAACAGCTTCCTCATGCAAGGCTCTCATTGTTGCTGCTCACTTTCAAAATGGGCTTGGAAAATAACTCATTTCAGTTTCAGTACTACAGTTCACTAGCATCTGTTGTTGTCTCTATTTATTTTAGCTGTTTGGCCTTATGTTTTTCTTTCTTTCAAGGCCTTGGCTTCCCTGTTCTGTGACTGGGTGGAGACCTTGGCTTAGCTGCATTTTAGAAAACAGTTCTTCAGCCTTAGATGACACACAAGGCCCAACCCTCTGCTAAAAGTCTGTTCTGGCATCAGTTGTAGATGTTACTTGCTCTAACCAAAATGTGAAGAAGAGTGTCCAGGTTGAGATTAGTAGGTACTCTGTAGCCTGGCTTCTCTCTCACACATCTGACATGCCTCTTGTACACAGGTGTGTTTATTTTAGTGTGCAAACACAGTTCATGCCAGAGCTTGCTCCAAAATCTGGTTTTGCCTAATGTTTTCCTTATCTGGCACTCCCAAATTCCTCATTCTCTCTCCTTCAAGGACACACTAACTCTTTCCTATCCTGGCCTGAGATAGTAACACTCCTCCTCAGTCTCTCTTTTCAGATGAGGTAGCAGACCAGCTATATAGCTCCATGCAGAAGTACTTGTATTGTGTTTGCATGGGATAAACACCTTATGAAATCGGTTTTAAGTGGTGTGATTAAAGGTAATATGTGTCTGTGTTCAGGAATTTCTGTAGTTAAGTATGTGAGATGTTTAGTCACAGCATTAGTTTGTCAGTGTGATGGTTTCCTAGGAGAAGCAGAAAGATAATGTGTTCTAAATTTTTGTATCATATATTTTGCTTCTGTCATATTCCACCTCTGCCACCACCTACTCTTATTGTAGGGCGAAAGGGGATTCCCAGGCTTGGAAGGACAGCCAGGTTTGCCTGGATTTCCAGGACCAGAAGGACCACCTGGTCCGAGAGGCTCAAAGGTAAGTCCCAATTCACTGGAATGGCATGAAGGTGCTGGGCAGCGTTGGCTTGATTGTAGTGCTGATCCTAAGCAATTCCAGCACTCCTGATTATCATATAATAGTCAATCTTCGAATGCTGGGATATAACACAGGTTTTTGAGTTGATTGGTTTGAATAGTCAACCAGTAGAAAAAGATTGCTCTGAGTTTCCTGTCCGATTCTTCACCTACACAGGTTTTTGCCAGCACTACCTTTGCACTTGTATCCATTCACTAGGTGCTGCAGATCAGAGTGAAAGAACAGGTTTGGCAAGGTGCTGTGATGTAGCTTTGTTAGTCCTTGCACTAAGGAGATCCTAGATTAGCTGATTTTACTGATAAGAGTAGAGTTCTGTTCTCAGCTGCCCTGAGGGTTCTCACCAGGTAGGTAAACTGTTGTTTGCATCTGGTGGCATTCCTGGGATGGGTTTGGGTGGGATGATGCAAATGAAGGCCTCACTGAACCTATATGCAGAGAGCTGAGGAATGCTCCTGGTTTTCCCTGTAGGAGTTCCATTTCTGTTTACTATTGAATTGTATCATTACGCTCAGACAGTGTAATCGAGCAGTAAAATTCCTCTGAATATATTTGCCTTTAACTTATATAAGGATATTCAGGATCTGCCATTTCTTTTATAAATGCTCACAGTATAAACCTAACAAAAGCGCCTCAAAAAGAAGCAAAGGAAAAATTAGGCAGGTGATAAGAAAAAAATAAAGGAAGTCTACGCTGAAAGAGAAGATTAATTGGCTATAACAAGAGTGAAACAGACAGGGGTCTTGGACTAGAAACTTTTGTTATACTTTTATTCCATAAATGCATTTTCTTAAGATTTTGATACGAAGTTCTGCATTGTGATTCTATGATGATCATAATGCACCCGTGCAATCTGATTCGCATTTGATCATGGCTCCCCTGCTCTGCCCACAAGAGGCCGCTGGAGGATGTTCCATGGGAGGCCTGATCCTGTGATTGTCAGCGACCTCAGAGTACCATGGCGTTTAGGAAGACTTTCCTCAAAGTCATTGTTCATCATCTGGAAAAAATACTTTTCAGCTCAGTGTCCAATGCCAAAGTTAAAATAATTTTGAATTTTGAACCCTTTAACATAGGAAATGACAGCTACTGTAACTTTTAGTCCACTTACTGTAAACATGTAGGAGAAAGTTTAGGTTTACTGTTTAATTTGATAGATAGACAAACTGCAGCTGAAGTGTGAGGTCTTGTTTGTTTGTCTGTTGTTGTTTTTCAGGGTGACGATGGTCTTCCAGGGCCTATTGGACCCAAAGGAATCAGAGTAAGTATTGGTGCAGTTTTAGGTTGGTGTGTTGGAATAACGGATAAAGACTGATGGACATTGGGTGAATCCTAACAGAAGTGGTGATTGACAAGAAAAAAAATTACTTAGATCTGAAAAGTAATTTACCTACCAGCTAGGAGAGATTGTACTACTTTTTATAATTAAGTCAAGATTGCATAAGCAATGTAATCTTACATGCTGTTTGTATTTCATAGTGTCATTGCGGAGAGCAGCTCCAATACTTATTTGATCTGTTTTGCAATATGGGACCTAAACAAGTGCCAGTACCTTTGTTTCAGTGTATTCTGAAGTAGAGGCAGCATGTCAAAGGTCCATCCAGGAGAGGTGGACTTGTCTGGAAGACCTTTAGATTTTGTGCCTTTGCTTTTTCTGTCAGACACCTCAGCTGGTAATAACTGATGCATCTCTGACTTTATTGTGCCACATCCATTTTCCACACCATGAGTGTTCATTTATTTTCTCTATCTATAAACCATTACTTTAGTTCTACTTTGTCTCTTCTAAGTTTTCATGGCTATTTCCCTGAAAAATTGGTAAGAACCTTGAATGCCATGTCAGCATGGCATTCTTTTTTTTAACAGGTGATTCAGATGTTTCTGTATTTCTTTACTTACATCTGCACAAATAAGTTACATTTAGTAAAATCTTGGTCCTTTTGCACACCCATTTGTACTGTACTGTTTCAAACACATGGTTAATTTCCTTCTAGGGACCGCCTGGGCTTCCCGGGTTTCCAGGAACGCCAGGACTTCCTGTGAGTAGGAATGGGCTGTACAGATACAAATCTGTTCTCTTTTGTCTTTTCAAGCCCAGAAGAGCATCCTGCAATCTAACTCCTCTTTCCTCTTTTTCACTTTAAAGGGATTACCAGGACAAGACGGGCCACCAGGACCTCAGGGTATCCCAGGATGCAACGGAACAAAGGTTGAAATTCCTTTAAAAATATGAATTAAACAATAATATGGTAAAGAGCCCCTCTTCTCCTGGATGCAGCCAATAGGTTTAGTCTGTTGTGTGCAACAGACCTTGCTGTTACTGAGTTGTAATTCCAAAATGATTCAGACATAGACACCCGTTTGAGAGAAGGGATCATGCTCTGGTACTTAAAGCACAAGTTTTGCCAGAAATTGCCAGCACCAGGACACAACATTGTGTACTCTGCAGCCAATATAGTTAAACTCCTTGCTCTAATCCTGAATTGTATGACTTACGACTGAGAGATGTCTGATAATTAGCTCAGTTGCTGCGTCTCATCATTGTAGTAGGCACTTGCTACCAAGAAAAACTCATTACTTAACAGTGGGAGTTTTTAATTATTAATTTTCTAATAATATTAAATTGAAAATACTGATTCAGTGTCCTTGTTGGAGGGAATCATTTTGTTCTGATATGTTACTTAGCTTCACGTTCAGATTTTCCCAGAAAAGAAGTTGGCCTTCTGTAACATTAAATGGGTTTTCCGTCTCTGTAGTGTGGTACATTGCCTGGAATTCTGCAGAAACACCTGACTGTGGAAATTTGTTTCAATCAGTTGTGTGAATTAACTCAGTGATTATTCTATAGCTTGTTCCAGTACTCCAGTTTGCTATTCTGGAGTCATAAGCTAGCAACAACACTAGACTTTTGAGCCAAAATTTGTTTATCTGGTTTTATGTTTTGGTTTTGACTAATAATTTTCTTCATCCCTAAGGGGGAGCGTGGATTCCCAGGCAGTCCAGGTTTTCCTGGTTTACAAGGGCCTCCTGTAAGTAAAACATTTCCCGGTCAACTACCTGTAATCCACTGAAAGACTTCTACTGTGAAAAAATGAGATAAATATCAGCTTCTTTTTGCAGTTTTTCTTTTAATAAGAGAGAAATTTTTATATGGTTAATCAGAACACTTTAGATGTCCAGTGATAATGAGTTTTTCTGCTGCATGCTGTGGTAAAGCTCAAAAACCCCTTTGAATTCTCACATGCTGAGATGCTTTACCACATGCAGAAAAATACAAGTACATGGGTATGTGTCAGAAGTAAGATCTTGATACTAACATCTGGTATATCTAAAGAGTCTTACTGGTGATTAATGGGGAAAAAGAGACAGTGTAGGGTGTTTTTAGTATAAAACACAAGCATATACAGCAAAGCGACTGTCAGAACCGAAGTGCAAACAGAAAGAGATGTACTAGACAGGATGGATAATAGGAGGCAATAAAGAAAGAAATTACTAAGAAAGGAAAATATAGTCCTTTTAAGGCTCAACATTCACAGTGAAAGTTCTTTTTTAATTTTTCCATTTGATTCTGAAGTTCATAAATTTTTTTTTCCCCCCTGTTCCATATCTTTTTTTCAGTTTCTATCTTTAATGTTTGCCTCATGGTGTAGATCTGATTAGTGGTTTGCAAATAACATACCAATGATTTATTTCTATTGATCTTTCTTTTATTTTTTTGTTTCTTTTAAACAAAGGGACCCCCTGGTCTGCCAGGTGTGAAGGTAAGTGTGCTGTACTCTCACATCCCGGTACTTAGCAGACATGGGTGTGCAGTGATCTACCATGGGTAACCTGCTTGTTTCATGCAAGACCATGTTCATCTGCTGGAATCTGGAGTGATATTCTTGGTGTCTCTAGGCCACTCCAGTGCAGCTAACTGGAAATTGTGCAATAGCTTAGTTTGGGTCAGTAGTTCCAAAAGTTTTCTGAAGCTGTTTCCTTGGGACAGTGAGGGTCAGTGTTGTGAGGCATCAAGTTAGCAAAATGTCTACAAACACCCAAATGCACCGTTAGTCTGTTTATGCACACTCAAGAACGCTCCTAAAGACTAAACAACAGTGACCTAAGATATCCAGTGATAAGAATAGTACAACATCTTTTGTTCCTTTTGAAAACGTTTTTTGTACTCCGTGCGTTACATACATGGCCTTCTCTCCTAATGTAAAGAGTCTCACAATCTGGTGTTGAACCTTAAGATCCCTTTTATTTCTTAAGGTTTTTGTTGTGTCTTTGACCAATTTGAATATGGGCCAAAACATCAGTTTTGATCCAAATCTATTTAAGAGGAAAGTTGACCCACACTCTATTAAACTGCTGAGAGGACAGCATAAACACTGGTGCTGGAAAATTGTGACGATTAAGCTAAATTGTCTTTCTTTGTTCCTTTTCTCTGCAGTTGTTTTCAAGATATTAAAGGAAAATCTCATCAGAACATACACTTTTAAAACACATATATTCCCTGAAATCATTAAGAAACTCCTTCAATATAGACCACAAAGCATAACTGTTGTAATAGCACACTCAGCTCTAATCTCATGACCTGGGACATTGGAAAAAGCTGAATGAGCCTTTTTTCTGTTGTATCCCATACACTGCTTTCACATGGAGCTAGAATGTTTCTTTTGTGAAGAATTTGTGTTTCAGTCTCCTAATCTTTTGGAATTTAGATCAATGCTGATACCTTTGTACAAAATAAACCTTTTCGTAGTTGTTAGTTTAGCCATTTCAAATATTCATCTCTCCTAAAAAGAGCTATTTTTGGAGAATCTAGTACTTATATTAGAGTGTACTGCTAGGGTGTAGCATAGTTCAGGGTCTCTTAGTGTCTTAGGAGCCACTATGTGCTCTTTGGAGTCAAAATGGTGATAAGGAATTGTAAAATGTGTTGTTAAATAAAGTCAACTGTATTTCTTCTAGGGTGAAGCAGGTGAAATAATTACATCCTTGCTGCCAGGACAGAAGGGTGACCCAGGATTTCCAGGCCTTCCAGGCATACCTGTAAGTTGCATAAAGTACTATTAGGCTGTGTTCTGCCAAAAAGATAATGTGAAAAGTATTTTCATTACAGCGCAGTTGGCAACTTGAGTGCTAGGGGATCCGTATGTTTTCTTGGAGATGCAGTCACATTTAATATAGCTCTGATCTATGGCTTGAGGGAAAGTGTGTGATTCCATATTGCTCTTAATAGGGTGACCCATAGAGGCCAGAAAGGTCTCCTGGTCAGGAAGGTGGTATCCAGCAGACAGCAGGTACTTACAGTTACTGATTTGCTTCTCTGCTTTCCCTGCTTCTTCTTCCTTCCTAGACATTCTTTTTATCAGTTCTGGATAGTTCAGTCCTTTCCCTTCTTCACCCTCAGTTAAAGCCATATCTGGCTTTTTGGCTGTAGCTGCTGTTTTGGATGGTGGGAAGGAAAGGGGTAATGCCTCAGTTGTTCTCCTTGTGTTGCACCTCCTGAACAGTGTCTACTCTCCCAGCAGTGCTCTGTGAAAACAGCTAGTGACTCCAGGCCCTGTGCTTCCCCACTGAGCCATTCGTTGCTTTAGTGGGAGAACAAGGGGAGCCGAAAATGAGTCTATCGGCCTGAACTAGACAGAAGCCAGGCTCCAATTTCCTGGTACAGAGAGGCAAGCCCCAGGCTATTCTGTGACCAGACTGAGCCTGTTGGCATTTCTGGTCCTCTGATCTGTGCTTCCTCTGATTGTCTCTTTCTGGCTGGGAGGAATCACAAATACAAAGTGTTTTGTTCTCTCTCAGTGCATGAAGAGAAAGAAAGCGCAAAAGTAGTTTAAAACAAACAAAAAAGCATTCCCTTGTCAGAGCCAAAGAGATGCATTGATGTTGAAAGGCAGAATTCTCCTAACATGATGTAAACTCTGTTAGGCCTTTCCACAAGGACAGATTGGTAGGTTAGAGGTCAGCCACATTGATCTGACATGTATGGGATGCCAGTTGTTGGGATTATTTGAGCTTAAAGCTCTCACTGGTTTCTTTTTCATAAAAAGGTGCTTCTCATGGCCTCCTCCCCTTCCTCAACAGGGCCCACCCGGCTCCATGGGAATACCAGGTCCAGCTGGCCCTCTGGGGCCACCAGGTTTGATGGTAAGTTTCTTTAACCTGTTACTCATAAAGCCCTAAATGGGACAGTTAATTCTGTGTTTCATGTTCTCAGAGGCAGGTCAGTAAAGTGCAGAGATCATCATAGTCAGGACTTGGTATGAAGACAGCAGGAACCATGCATTCAGTTCAGCCTGGAGCTGATACTGAGCATGTTTAAATAAGGCACTTTTGAAACAACCTGTTCCCAGGCATCTTTTCACTTTAAATTGTGCTGAATCGTTGTGCAGTCTTATTTGTGTGAAACATGAGAGACAAAATGTAGCTTATTTAGACAAAGATGTTTAACCTGACTGTTTATTTCATTTTACTCTCTCACTTAAGGGAAGTGCTAGTTTCTTACATATTGGTGAAGTTGAATAGCATGAAAAAGTGTTTTCAAAGGAAGGTGCCTTGTTAACACGGAGATAATGCATGGGAATCAAAGTTGCAACATAGTTGTGGGGGGACGTTTCTGCAAGGGGTGTGTAAAGTGGTTGTAAGTGACTTGTTTTTTGGTTTCTTTTTTCAATAGGGACCTCCTGGTCCTCCAGGGCTGCCAGGACCCAAGGTATTGTCTTTCCTGTATTGATGGTGGTGGTAGACTCCTTTCTTTCTCTTAGTAGATTTGTGACTTTCAAGGTCTGATGAGTTATACTTTTTGCAGGGTAATATGGGTTTGAATTTCCAAGGACCCAAAGGTGAAAAAGTGAGTAGGTGATCATTATGATATTTTTGCTTATGACCTTCAAAATACTTACTCTTGCCGTTTTTGCTTGTATTGCCTGTAACAAACTGCATCTTCCTACACATTAGGGTGAACAAGGTCTTCAGGGACCTCCAGGGCCACCAGGACAAATTGGAGAACAGAAAAGACCAAATGACATTGAGTTTCAGAAAGGAGATCAGGTGAGTGGGACACTACAGCCGTGTGCAGTGAATGTGTGAACAAGCTGCAGCCTCTGTTGGTTTCGCTCATATATGTTCACATCCTGCTTACTGCAGAGGTTCTCTTTTTTTTCCTCAGAGTACTGAATATTCCAGGCCTGAGTACCTTTCCTTTAACAAAAAGCATGCTAGTCACGTTAGTTCAGTTATTTCCCTTAGTAAAATAACTATTCTAAAGAAACTCTCTTAAAGGCAGTTCATAGTAACATTAAAAGCAGTTAAAATGCTCCCATTCCTTGGAACACCCAGACTTAAAATTTTCAAAGCAGTCTGAGGATTCAGATTCCCACTAATTAACCAGCTGCATCATCCATTGTGAAGAAGTCTTTCAAAAATTTTAATTCAATTGCTTTTTTCTTTTTTTTTTTTGTTATTATGATGCCCCAAGATCTTTATTCCTCATGATCTGAATGTAGTGCTTTCTCTGTTTCTGGCCTCTCAAAAGTAGATATCAGTCATATTGCTACAAGAAAGCTCAAACTGCTTGTTTGATTTGTATGGATCCTTCCCCACCCATAAGTGTTAGAAGGTCCTTTTAAAAGTTATTGCATTCTTTTCTCTTTCTTTTTCACTGGGGAACATTCTGCAGTACTGTTCAATTCTGGGTGCCACAGACAGTCTGAGCAGAACCATCAGGATCATAGGTGCCTGGATGTCACATTTTCCTTGAAGTTTTTCTGATATTCTCAAATACCACCCTGAGTAAAAGAAGAGTTGAGGTGGATATTTTGAGGAAAAAGTGTTGAGTGATCATTTTTATGCTCTGATTATTTTGTAAATGTCACTATAGTAACTGAACTTTAAACTATTAGTTTCCTCCATCAGTTTTTGGATCAGCTTCTTCCTTTCCATCTTTTTATCTTGAAACGTGTCAGAGAAGAAAGCTTTGGGACACAGCAGTATTTTATTTTAGCAGGGTGTGGGACAATTCTACCCGTCCTTTTGATCAAAACCACTTGTTACCTTTCCTTTCAGAAAAACATTAAGCACCACTAAGGCATTAACTATAACTGTAGTGCTGTTGTACACTTGAAATGCACAGGCATCCTAGACAGGTCTCTGCTTTTGTGTGTTACTGGGTGATAAAAAGTAAATAGCAGCAGTGTGCGTCTTTACAATTTTAAGAAAACACAAGGTGACATTTTGACCGCACTGTTGTTGCAGCAAAAATTCATCTGATTTTATTGGGGTCAGTGTAATTTGCTTCTGTCATCAGGGACCCCTGAAGGACTCTTTATACTGGCACTAATTTATGTAAATGTGCAAAGTAAAAGCATTGTACCTACATTCCTTTTACAGCACTAAGAATTATAAACATTCTGAGTGCATTGCCTTGACCAACATTTATGATTTCAAAGTCTGCAAATTTGTTTTTATTTCAATGAAGTTTATGCTTGGTAGTACACGATCAGTAAAAAAATGTTAACATTACAGTTACTTTTTTGGTGAAATGTATATGAAGTTCTGGTGTGTGCCTCCACCTATGATCTCTGACTAAAATCAAGTGTGTAGATGGGCTTATAAAAGTCTGGGACGACTCCTAGAAAATAATAGAAACTGCACAGAAACTTTTTGTTTCTGATGACAGATTTAATAACTTTTATGAAGCTGTAACAGGACAAAATAGAAATGAGAACTTTTTAACACAAGGATCCTGTGACACTTTTTTGACAAATACACTTTGATCCTGATGGCCTCTCGATTTCAGCAATTTCCAGTAATCTAATCACTGTTACTCCTATAATTTCAGCTGGATTTGGCATTTGTTTGTTCTTTCTTCTCTTCATTATCGGATAGCAGCTGCAGGCCAACAGATCAGCTGCTGCAGTGCACGCAGGAGGCAGTTGTCTTTTGGTGGAGTGAATCATATAAATAAACAGGATGAGCAGTTAATAAAATTTATAGATGCACTTAAAATTCCACAAAAAGAAAGAATAAATATGATCCTTTATAACTTGGAATGTAAATGACAGCCAAAAAAAATATTCTGTTTAAGAAGAAAATCAACTGAACTGCTAGGGAGTTGATGGAGGCTTTAATCCTCTTTTTCTCTGCCCATGCTTGACAGGGTATTCCAGGTGATCCAGGCCCACCAGGACTTCCTGGGCCACCAGGCCCTCCTGTGAGTAGAACTTGTAGTTCTATTTTGTTGTATCTGTATCAGAACTGTAACTTCATTTTTCTCTGGCTTGTGGCCTCAGTTTAAGATGACATTTGTGTGTCCAGGGTCTTCCCGGTGGCGTAAAAGGTGAAAAAGGTGAGCAAGGAGAACCAGGCAAAAGAGTAAGTAGTCTGTTTAACCAAACATTTATCTTTCCATTCAGTGTTATCTTTGAGAATTAAGCAAATGTTGAATTCAGGTAGGGCCATCAGCCTCTGGGTAAGAGACTGCATTTTTTTCCTCCTTGTTACCTGGCAAACTCGTAGATGACGCACAGGGGTCATGACAGTGCTTCTAGCTATGGCTCTCTCTCAGTGCTTTCTGATAGAATTATCTACATGTAGATCTTAGTTTGGGGGACAGGAGAAAACAATTTCAATTATGTTATCTGGTTAACATGTGAAAACCTTCAAAGTTGTTGGACTGCTTGTCTGAAGCAGTGGTTTTCAATTTCCTTTAAGAAAGGGTCTTCATTCGGTTTGCTGTGTACTGGTGTTGCCAAACAGCATGAGTTTGGTGTATATATATGTAAGATGATCTATGTAAACTCATTCTTGGTGGGTTTACTTGTGAGGTGAGTCACAAAACCAAGTCTCTGAACACTGTTGAGACCAGAAGTCCATTTGTCACTTCCCAGGAGACTGCCTCAATTTGTGTGCTCTCTGGGGAGAGCACAAGTCAGGACAGCTTTATCAGGGGATGGCAGGAGTTGCTCTGTTCCTGACTAGACCCAAATTCAATCCTGAAATTTAAACATACTTGGACGTCACAGCTCAGAAAAGCTGAGGAAGATCGTAGAAGTGCTAAGAAATAGGATGAAAATAAAATAGGCTGGACTGGCAAATATTCTGTATCTTCACTTCCACAACTTCTGAATGCATAGTTTCATCAACAAAATGGGCCACTTCGAAAATCAAGACACAAGTCCTATTCAGGTTAATTGGACAATATATAAACACTGTTCAGAAACATGCTGGTAGTAGGTTTTCCAATTTCCATAGGAAATAAATGCAATTTCCAGTGGAAACAAATGTTTGGTACTCTAGATAAAATCCTTCTTAGTTGCTGAGATTTATATAAGGGCTTTGATTTGTCTGTGCTAAAGAACATAACAAGCAGATTTACCAAGCCAAAAGTCTCATTATATTTTGACTGGGTTTTGAATTGTTGCATCTCTCTGCAAAAGTAAATGGGAACCATATAAATTTTCAAAGATCTGAAAATATAAAAGTCCTAAGGGGATATGTTGGATGCCTTTTGCCAAAAACTTGTTTACCAACATTTTCATTTGGTTTTATTAGTCTGAGTCTGGGCATGTTGCATACTTAAAGTGCAGTTTTACTATTAAGTTACTTTAAAGTTGCATTTTAGGGCTCTATATGATTCTGTGTGGCTCAAAGTTATTTCTGGTATACTCATAGAAATGTTAGTCTATGTTTTCAAACAGATAGTTCTGCACATTCACAGGAAATCTTAAAACCTCAGTTTTGAGAGTCAGAAATCATCATTAGTAAATAAAAACTTCACAAATCATGTTATACTGATTCACTAAATCTATGAGGTCTTATCAACTGTTCAATGACTGAGGGCTGATCTTGGCACTGAGGAAGATTCACTAGGTGAAGCTCAGTCACGTGTTCTAGTTCTGTTCCAGTAGGTGCCCCCCAGACACGGCTTTTGTAACTCTGACAATAAAGTGCCATTTGTCTGCCCAGTGAATGGTCTGGAATAGTGGAGCTTGCTCTGCTTTTATTGCAGCAGTGACAAATCTGTTCAGTAAGAATGTTTTCCAGTAGTCACTTCATTAAGCAGAATTGCACTTGATATTTTCAATGACACTAATGAGAAACTTGTGTGATTTAAAGGAAAGTTAAAATTCAAACACAAAAATTTTTTGTTTCACTGGTAACATTATACTAAATTCCAAATTAAATATTGTGTTCTAGTATTTAGGGAGGTAGGACCTGTTTTCCAAATAAAGGATTTCTCCTGTGTTAAAATAGAGGGAGTAGTAAACACAGTGAATCAGCAGTAGTTAACTGGAGACACTTTTGTGCTATATTCATGCAGCATTTCTCTGAGACTTGTCATGGTTTTGTGCTCTGGTTTTCAAAATGGAAACCTCAGTTTAGTCACCTCCACTGATTATACTTAGTTGATGTCTTTGTGTTTGTCCCAAGGACTGCATTCTAGAGACAGTTTGGTTTATTGGAAAATGGGAAACGAGTTCTTTGCCACTGAAGCATTTTATTTCAATGTATATTTATGTCTTTGAAGGGAAAGCCTGGCAAAGATGGCGAACCTGGTCAGCCTGGTAGGGATGTGAGTAACTCATATATTTCTAATCTAAGCAGACTCTTTATAAGCTTTTCTTCTGATATGGAGAAGATCTGAGTGTGGTTATATTTCCCTTTTCTTAAAGGGTTTACCTGGTGGTCCTGGAATAAATGGTGCTCCAGGAAGAGATGGTGAAAAGGTATGGCAGGATTTTTGTCATTATGGCTGTAATAGTTTGAAAATCTGCCATCACTGAGTTCAGTTCTGCCTGAGTAGTAATTGCATTGACTATGCTATTACAGTGCTGAGGAATATTTGCAATAACTTGTTTATGTACTGCTGCACAGTATCAAAAATGCTCTTAATTTTATTGGTAGGGTGAAAAAGGTGACGTGGGTCCCCCTGGTCCTCCTGGAATTGTAAGTTGCTGATTTCCCCCTTTTTTTTTTTTTCCCTCCCCCGCATTTGATTGACAGTGTTGTTTCATTGTAGTTCTTGGATCACTGAGAGTCCTATCTCCAGGTGCAACACCAACAGCACCAGTAAAATTTTCATATATTCACTAACAGAAACAATGGTTTCCTTTTTTCAAGATCAATTCTATGCTCTGGGATTTGCTAGGTCTCAAACACAGGTTAGACATTAACCTCAGATCAGCAGGACTGAGTCAGCCTCACTGAAGACTGCTGTAACTATGTTGGCTTGGCAGTCAAACAGCTTCCTATTGGGGAATGCTCTTTACTGGAATTTTCCCTGGTAATTCAGTGGAGTGGGGAAAGCATCCTGTCATTGGTATAAGGTTCAAAGTATGTTGAACTTTCTCTCCCTCACATCTCTTTATGCTTCCAGTGATTCTTTTCGTGGCAAGTAGTTGCACATGAGCACAAAACATTTACAGGTTGTTCCAAGACCAGGCATTGATGCCACAGTGGGACCAAAAGGTAGCAAAGGATTGCCAGGACTTCCAGGAGCCAAAGGGGAACGTGGATTCTCTGGTAGGCCAGGCCCACCTGGCTTGCCAGGATCTCCAGGTAGGAGTTTAAGCTTTAAATTAAGTTGTATATTCAAAGGTCTGACTGGATATTTGGGATCACAGTCTTTACACACTCCTTTTAACAGAAGGGCTGTGCAGAAAATGAAGGCAGAACTAGTACCTTTGAGCTTGAAGGGTAGTCTTGAACTTCTGGGGATAATGTGAGGAATTCTGAACATTCGTTGCCCTTGCTGAGGTGAACAGAGGATGCTTAATGCTCCTAGGGGTAATTTATCTCAAATCACTTTCCTGTAACATAAAATATCTATTGCATTACACAGAGAAAGTTTTGTGTATCACAAATCTAGTAGATGATCTGTGTCTACAGTGAGAGTGAGCAGTGACACCTGTATGTGCCTTATACAAGCTGTAACATTAGAATTATAATGTTCCTCTGTGCATGTATATGTTCTTTCTTTTATCAATCCTTCCTTTCATTAGTCCTGGGTTTTTTTTTTCATCACAAACCTGTTGAGTCTCAGGTCAGTTTTTTCAAATGAACATCTCTAAAAATGTAGAATACGTATCATAGTCGTCCTCGCAAAGATGTGATGTAAACCTTTGAGCTGGCAAGGAACTAAGTTCTTCCTATGTTAGGGATCACTACTGTTGGACCTCCTGGCCCACCTGGCTTACCTGGTGAGAGAGGACAGAAGGGAGATCCAGGTTTACCTGGGGTTTCTATTCCTGGGCCACCAGGAGTTGATGGACCACGAGGACCTCCAGGACCACCAGGTCCCCCAGGGCCACCTGCACCATCTGTTCCTCCTGGTAAGTGATGATCACATAGACAGCAAGTAGAAGAGACTAAACAACTTTGACATTTGTTTAGGTTTGGGTTTCTGTGGTTTGCTTGTTTGGGGTGTTTTTAATTCCACCTCCAAAGATGTCGTTTATCAGCAGCTAAAGTCCATGAGATTCTATTTCTATACATTCTTCAAGTTGCTCCCACTGCAAATCAGGATGTATGTGGGAGCACTTTAGGCTTAAGGACAGTTACAGAATTTGGGAATTCAGTGGTGTGAGTTGCAGTCTGGCTTTATCATGCCTCTTTCCTATGTCAAGTGAGCCCTGCTGTGAACTTGCATGAGACTCGGCTAGACTAGAGGAGAAGAATCTTGTCAGACTTGAGGGACCTTTGTGCGAACTCACATAATAATGACATTTCTCCAGGGTCTAGCACATTTGGCCCAGATGTACAAACTTAAGTGTATTTCCATTTTATGTTACATCCTACTTAATTCAACTAATGACAGTTACTTTAAAATTCGTGCATAAAGCAGGAGGTAATCACTTTGACACTGGCTTGAGTAAATTCAGCTTTCATGGTATCAGCTAATAAATGCTTGGAGAGACTGTTCCCTAGTAAGAGCTGTGATAGCAGGAATGCCAAAGGTTTTATTTTTTATAGAATTCCAGTTTCATTTCCTAAATATTCTAGTGTGTAGACCATATGAAATTAGCTTGTGAGTGGACGCTTTGGATGAAAGCTCTTAGTTCCTTTTTTAGTATAAGGGGAGTAGGGAATGGCGGATGGAATGTAAGAACTGAAAAGCTATAGTAGACTTTTCAGAGAGGGGCTAACATGGTTCAGGGAGGAATTTAGTGTCTAGGTGGCATTAGCATCTGAAGTGCCCTTGCTCTGATGATGATTCATAGGCATGTTTTTATGATGTGAGGCTAAATATCAGAATGGAGTGTAGACATACCAGTGTGTAGGCTGTGGGAAGCAGTGGGAGATAGCTGAGGTTGTAAAGAATTGATGATTGTTGTGTAATATCACTGTTTCCTTTTGAGATTGAATTACGTGTGTGGGTTTTCACCAGCAGTCCTGTCTCAATTGCCAGAATGTTTGGGCTGTGATATGGGGGTGTATTAGAATATCCAAATATATTTTTGTACTGAATACATGTATTTGGTACTGCTGTTTGTCTAACACAAATAGATCATTAAAGCTCTCCTGATTTTCCTTAGGTGAAGGGTTATGTGAGCAGGGGCCGCCAGGTCCTCCAGGAATTCCAGGACAACAAGGTTTTACAGGAGAGCGAGGCCAAAAAGGTGCAGTGTCATGGCTATATTTTCTATTTTTCTCCTTTTTTTGAAGCTTGTTAAAAAATGTAAACTTGCATTAAATAAGGATTGACAGCACCCCTTCCCAGCAGGATTGAGTGCAGATATTTCACGTCTTTGAGTAAGAAAGCTCTTTGCTTTGGGTGTAGGATACTCTTTCACATAATATTAAAGCACAGGAGTCTGAGTGACTGAGGGTACAACCAGTGCCTAGCATAGGTCTTGAATAAAGTAAAAGAGAACTTGAGGTTTATGAGTATCTCTCAGGCAGATAGAAACTGGGTGCTTTGTAGCAGACCTAGCCAAGTTTGTGAAAATGTTTTATAGTTAATGAATAAATTTGACATTTTTTATGGAAAGCAGCACTGACATTAGAAATACAAGATTTCTAATTTGAGTTGGTCAATCTGCAGTGAGTTTGTTTGTTTGCTAAACAAAAGAAAGTTATATTTAATATATATCTTGTTTCCAAAAAGACAACCTTGCAATGAGGATGCTGATATGGGTAAGTGAGAATCTTTTCCTAGCCTGACCATGGACATCATAAATGACTTTAGGCATCTCACTTAATTTTGTACTTATTTCAAACAGAAATATTTCTTTTCATGGAGATTGTAAGGATTAATTCATTAATCTAAATAAAATGCTCAAATATTATCCTGATAAATGTCATATAAGTCTCTATGTAAAGGAAATTCCTAAGCTTCTTGAAACCAATCTTATTTTTTAAATGAAATACTTTTAGTCTATTGTCAAATCAGTGAAACATTCCCAGTATTTATTTTGCACTCTTGGAGTTTAATTAAGTTTGAGATTTTGATATATGTGGTGTAGAGTTGTAATTAGAAGTGTCAAGTACCAACTTTAAAAGAGGACACTTTCACTGAGGGGAAAAAAAAAAGTCCATGGTTTTATTTTCTATTATTGAAAGCATTTTTTTGTTTTAATTATTTTGCACTGTCATAAATACATTCTCATCATATCTGGTGTTGGTTGTCTGACTTCTAGCCACAAAAAAGCTTCAATTTAACTTTTAGGGTTGGGGGGAGGCTTCTAATATTTAAACAATAATTATTTAAAGTAGTCACTTTGGACCTGGTATTACAGATCAGTAGCAAGAAAACAGTTGCTTATGTGCTGAATTCTTTTAATGTTTTCTAAAACCTGGTGCTCAAGTGCACTTTTTCAATGCAAATCTTTTTAGGTGATCAAGGAGATACGTGCTTCAACTGCATAGGAACTGGAGTAACTGGGCCTCCTGGGGAGAGAGGACCACCAGGACCTCCAGGTAGTCCAGGTAAGGCTGGATTCTTCCCTAGTTTGCTTAATACATTCCATAAAGTCACTTTTCTATCAGGGTATCAGTGTACAATGGTAACAATAGATCTGTGTATTGTGCACAATTCAAATGTGCAGTTGTCAGCTCCAGGGCAGAGTTGGTACATGTTGTATTTTGCACAGCTGGGTGGTGTTGGGAAGAAACAAGCTGGGCATGTGTAAAACAAATAGTCATTCTCTGAAAATCTAGTCTTTGAAAATACTTCTCTGTTCAAAGACAGCCTTGCAAGCATTCTGCATATTGAAGGTTTAGGGTCTGCTGTAGATTTAACTGAGGGAGTAAAATTAACTTCTACGACTGCTATTCTTGGAATAATGGAGGAGCTGGAGATTTTTAAAAGCATGATTTTATTTTACACTACTGGTTTAAGTTAGAGTTGCAAATCTTTTTCTGCTCAAATAAAATGAAGCTCTCCAAAAAAACACTGAGTAAACTTTGGTTTTAAAACTTAGGTATTATCAATGAAACACCATGCTTGCTATTGCAGCCTCTCCAGATTTATGGTTTTCTTTTATGTTTTTCTGCGCTACTCAGGTTCTCCTGGTTTTCCTGGACCAAAAGGTGAAAAGGGGCTTCCTGGATTAGCTGGCCTTTTAGGGCCACCAGTAAGTGGTGGTGTTATGTTCTGGTGGGAAAATAGTGTCTCATTTGTATTGCATGATTGGTAGATCTATAAACAATAGATTTAATTTTTTGTCTAATATGTATTTTTTTGTCCATAATTACCTTGAATGAATGATTCTTATATTGTTCCAATCTTAGAGGGGGAGTGAAAGAAAAATTAAAATACCTTTTTTCTTTATTTTCTTTTTTTTTTTTTTTTTTAATCCCCCTCAGGGCTTCCCAGGCACCCCAGGTGCTCCTGGCAGACCTGGTCCTAAAGGAGACCCAGGGGATGTCCTGACTTCTCCAAGAATGAAGGGTGACAAAGGAGACCCCGGCTTCCCAGGACCTCCAGGTCTCCCTGGCATAGATGGTACTCCTGGACGAGATGGATTGCCAGGTTTGCCTGGCCCGAAGGGGGAACCTGTGAGTTCCATTTTAGGCTGTCTTTGATTGGATGGATGTTTTGGGAAGTCCTGCATGCATTTGTCATAGTGCAGATAAGAGAACTGGCCAATGCACTTTTTCTGTCTGCAGTAAGGCAGGAATTCTCTTCAGTAGACGCCAATCTAGTGATGATACACTGAGGCACATCCTGAATCTGTCAGTACTCTAGAAAAAAGCTGAGGCTTCACTTGGGCAGTGTCAGAAGGTCCCTTCTGCAGTTGTCTATATTTCACTAATGTAGCAGGAGGAACTAAGTAGCCAGCTTTAGGCCTACTCTCTACCATGTTAATAAGATGTAGGCAGCTAATGAGAGCTGGTAGGATAGAAACTGTCGGAGGGTTTCAAAGCAGAAGCAATGAAACTCTTTACTCTTTTGATAGTGAATACATGATCTTTCCCATCCTGCTCTTTCTTTTTTCAGGGCAGTGTTGCCTTCAAAGGAGAAATGGGTACTCCAGGTGATCCAGGAATACCAGGTCTTCCTGGAGAAAAGGGGCTTCCTGGACCTCCTGGTTTTGGTCCACAAGGGTCACCTGGTGAAAAGGGCATCCAGGGTGTATCCGGCCGTCCAGGGCCTCCTGGTGTTCCTGGTGAGTTGATCTCTGTGTGCTATTGAGCAAATGCTGCAAAATCAAACTTTGCCCTTTTGCTCCAGGTAGTCCTCAGAACATAGTACTACTTTTAAGCTTTTCCTGGAAGCCTTGTAAGACCTGGTATTTGTGAGCTCCCTTACTGAGGGTCCTCACAGAACCACAGGGAGAGCAGCATTTGTGCCATGTCACTTTAGGCATATGCCTCAGCTTCTGCTCTGATCTCCAGGGAAGCTTCTCCTTCCCCACTGAGTGCAGTGGGAAGGCATTGTAACTACTGCTGTATCCTTAGCCATGCTGCAGCTTCAACTGGTTTGGGGAAAAAGGGGATGCTTTGAACAAGTTTGCTTTTGTTACTTTCTTGTCAGCTACACAGATCCTAATCAAGTTGTACTCGTGTCAGCTATGGAAAACACTATTCACATGATGGTACCCAGGATGAAGCTATTGAAAAAAAAAAACAGTTCGGGAAAACTGTCTTAACATTGAACAGGGCTTCTGAGCCTCTAAGTGCTGTGTGGGGCTTGGGACTGGCGAGTCTATTGAATAAAGTGTTGCTGGTGTCTGAGTTCTTTGTAACCTTAGGATGAGCCTGGCATCTTTTTCTGCTAAAAGAAGAACAGAAAAGCAGCTCCTACGGAGTGATTCATATTTCTGCTTTTTGTTTTTAGGTCCGAAAGGTGACCCTGGCCAGACTATTACAGAACCAGGTGTTCCTGGCCCCCCTGGTCCTCCAGGAAGAAATGGGGATCCAGGTCTTCCAGGTAAAGCAGCAGCTAGATACCCAGGGAATTCCAAGAGCTTTTTCTTGTGATTCTGAATAATTATGTTGATGTTCTTCTTTTTACAGGAGATCCTGGTCAGCCAGGTCAGCGTGGTTTACCTGGCATCCCAGGTGCAAAGGGAGAGCCAGGTATTCCTGGCATTGGACTTCCAGGTCCACCAGGCCCAAAGGGTATGTATACTGCCATGTTACTGTAGTGTACTGGCTGGAAGAGGGGCATAAGGGGTGGTGTCTCTTCACTTTTAACTTGTGAGTTGATTTCTGTCTCTAGGATCCTTTTAAAAAATGTATATCTTAAATTTATGCATCTTTATAACAGTTTCAGAAATACCAGGAGAAAAAACTGCTAGCCTCTTATTCCTCTGTTCACTGTCCTGCTCCTTCTCAGTAGCTTACGTTCTTCAGTAAACCAAGGACACAAAAGTGAATGGGTAAAACATCAGGAAATGAGCTTGAATCAATAAATGATCTCCAAATGCTGCCTCAAAGATGTTAAGGTTTCTGATGTGAGCTGCTTGTGATTTTTGCAAAAGCTCAAGGCATAGGGAGTTACCCTCTCTGAGTGTCCCAGAGACTCTTTGTGGCAAAAACTGAATGCTCAGAAGTTACCTCAGCTGAATGGGTGCCCCTCAAATATGCTTGGGCTAGCACAGAACCTCTTTTCATGGGCCTTAGGCATGTCTGGAGGAGTTGTTTTAATGCTCTTTGGTGTCCTTTCTGCTGCCCTGATCTTCATGTCATATGTAGGTTTCCCAGGGACTCCAGGCCCACCCGGCGCTCCAGGAACTCCAGGTCGCCCTGGTCTGGATGGGCCTCCTGGACCACCTGGTTTCCCAGGACAGAAGGTCTGTGTTTGTGTTTACTATAAAACTTCCCTTTCTTAGAGGTTTTTCTGTGTCACTGGGAAGATGGTGAGAAGGAACTTCACCTCTTATTCTCAGCTTTTGATGGTGGGGAAGTGAAATATTCTGCTTGACATTTTGAGTGAGGGTAGCGAAATAGAAATCGAACTCTAAGATGGTGGGAATTTTTAATTTGTTACTTTTAACGTTTTTAGGAGAGGCTAAACTTAGAAAATCCCCTTTTAAGTTTTTTTTCATTTGTTATAGGGAGATCGTGGATTTGGAGTTCCAGGACCACCTGGGCCCCCAGGACCCCCAGGCCTAAAAGGAGTTCAAGGACCTAAAGGTGATCCTGGCTTCCCAGGAAACCCTGGTCTCCCAGGCCAGGCAGGCTTTGATGGAACTCCAGGGCCCAAAGGTATTGAGAATTCTCCCCATTATTGTTCCCTGTTGAACTTTTAAAAATGTACCTGTGCTGGGAGGCATATGGCAGTTAAATACAAGCAGTGCTGACTTTAGAGCAATTACTTCAGGATCAAATTTTCCAAAGCAGACACACCTGTGTAAATGGAAGATTGTGTTCTCAAAAGGCAGGCAAGGGAGTAAATCCCAATCTGTGGGTCAGTATCTGAAAACCTCTATTCTAAAGACAAATAATGTTTATGTGGGGGTAAAACTTTATCAATAGAATAATTGTCATTTAGATGCACTATGCTTCCACATGCAAAGAGTTAACAATGCATTTATCCCTGCTCTTGACCATGGTCTGTACTGACCTGCCCAGCGTGCCTGATTTGCTGGAGAGCATCTTTTGAGTTTGATGTGGATGATAGTGCAATATATGTATAGCCTAGAAACATAAACTTCATATATTCCACACCACTGAGTGAGGACAAATACATGGCTTTCAGAAATAGCCTCTGGAGTCTGTTTTTTTTTTTTTCCTCTGTCAGATCCATGTTTGTTTGCATGCAAGGATGAGATTTCATCATGTACTTGTGCATGCAAGTAGAATGTGCAGGCACTCTGCTTTGAAAGCAAGTGTCTCTGAACTGAGTTCAGTATTTAACTAAACAAGAGTGTTCTTTTAGGTGACCCTGGACCAAGTGGACCACCAGGACTTCCAGGCCCACCAGGCATCCCTGGCATTGGTGGTCAAGGTCCTCCTGGATCTCCAGGACCTCCAGGTCCTGTTGGCCCCCCAGGTAAAACTTGCATGAATGGTGTCCATAGGTTATTTCTGGCATATACAAGCAGGCACCCAAGATACTGAAGGTCCAACTAGACAGACAGTGATAATTAAGAATGTTTCTGAAGGGGAGTTTGTTTGCCTTTTTCCTAAAATGACTAGTGATTGATGAAGATATGAACTTGTTTCATCTCTTCACAGAAGGGTACATGTGCATGCATGCACATCATTCTGTTCATAAAGTTTGTTCAGGGAAATTCCTTTTCCCTTTTATTCAGTGAATGGGCTAGCAAAGCACCAACTTTTGATGTTACAAATATGTGGCAGTCGCCACAGTGAGAACACTTTCTCTGGTTTTGAGCATGTCTTGTACTGAAGCCCTTCCAAACCCATCCAGTTCCTGCCATACCTGGAGAATGTTTCTATTGCATGTTTGTGAGCTGCACTATTTGAATGTGTTTGTGTGCCAGCACTGGGCTTGGCATTGTTTGCAATGCATGCTAATAAATTCATGGCCAGCTCTAAGACCATGGATTGGTTGATGATATTCAGATCTTTATGAACTGTGAGCTGAGATGCAGCAAAGTGCTGAACTTGAAGGTAGGCAAGCACTTGAGTAAGTAGACCCATGGAGCTGGAGTTCTGCTCACATGCGTAAAGTGTGGGTCATGTTTAAATCTGTTCTCTTTGAGTGGGGCAAGGAACATGTGGTGAGGGCACCAGCAGGCCTGGAATGTGCCCAATATTGAGAGCTAGGGACAGGAGGGGTTGGGACAAGGCACACAGGGGTTCCCTGGGGCAACAGTGACTCGTGTGCCTGGCTCACTGTGCTGACTGTGGGGTCCTGAGCTGCACTGGAGGCCAAACTGAAACCGAAGGGCAACACAGGCCTGTATTTGGGCTGAGGAGGGGATCTATTAGTGTGGGTTTGAATGTTTCATCCAATGCATGTTCGTTTGTGTTCCTGTAACATCTCCTCTGGTGCTAGCCAGAGTTCGATTTTATGTGATCATTCATTTATTCTGCAAAATACCAATGTTGACAAATGCACAGTGATTACTGGAGTTGCTGAATTTGAAATGCCTCTATTTTCACTCTTCTTGTCTATACTGACTAAGCAGTGTGGCTACTAACAGCATGGGGCTCTGAAATCTGGTGCATGCTGGAAGGTCCCGCTTGAGAAATCCTTGTTATTTCTTTCCCTTGTCACTGCTCTGTCTCTGTTTTGTTCAGAATGCCTTACATTCCCATCTCCCATCCCTTGTGCATTTCACTAGGCTATTTTAATTCTGTTCCTTTATGCAGCATTAGGGTAATGTTTCTGGGACTCTTTTTTTTTTTTCAGGTAATTTGGTAAATTCTTGGAAGTCCCTGTTCAGAATTTGCTTTCTCTGCACCACCATTTATTCAAATAGTTTGTAGTAGCTCAACATTTCTCTTTTTTTGAATATATTACAAATTACTTTAGAATTTACTGTGTTGTCTGTATTGGTCTAATTATGATGTAGTTACATTTTTGAGACAAGAAATTAAATTAGAATTAATTCCTATTTGAAAAAAATATCTTCATCATTCTAGATGTGGAGTCTGTCCTATAAATTATGTTCTCTTTTTTTTTTTCTACTTGCTGATAGAGTGCCCTTAAACACAGAACATATGTATCCCCTGTCCATCATCTGGTGCTGTTTTTTTCTCTGCAAAGTAAGCTCTTCATGGCACATGACAGCACAGTTTAAAGCAGGGATAAGCTGCTGCCAGAGAGGAGCATGCTTAGCATTAAATAAATGGAAGTCTACAGCTTATGCCATCAAGAAAATTCAATCTGCCTTTTCAGTGTGCAAAGAACATGTGATGACATCACACCTAAACTTGTTCCTGCACCTGAGAGTGGGGTCAGCAATACAGAGTTGGAATACTGCTGCCTTGGAGTTATGAGGTTTTGGCAAGGTGGTGTCAATTATCTCAGTAGATGATGCCAGGGTGTGTAACATGCAATATACCATCTGTGGGTATAACAATGTGCATTTACATAACAGAACTAAAAGAATGAGGGGAAATATTGAAAGTTTTTTTTATGTAATAAGGAAGGAACATCTTTTGAAAATCCCTATTTGAAGGGATTTAACAGAATGTGGGGCCAATCAATGAGGAGCTGATTGGTAGGGTGTACTCTGGTGTTCAGAAGGGGTCCAAGCCAGTATCTAGAAATGAGAGTTTTGTAAGATACATATCAGAAAAAGCTTGTTCCCCACTTTTGTAGAGGATACTAGACAAGGAGAGAGAGAAAAATAATTTTATTTTTAAAATGTACCATCAATATTTGAAAACATCTGACAGTGTTTGTGGTTTCTGCATACGGTGGTGGCCGCACTTTGAAAAAGATCTTCAAGTTTTCCTTACAGTCTGCTTTCTCTTAGCTGCATTAGTGTTAAATTCTTTGTACTTAGATCCATTTTCAGTAACTTTAGATAGATTTTTTTTTTTTTGTCTTTGTTCTAATCTATATGTGCTTTATTTTGTTTCCTAACTTAACGACTATTACAACTCCTTACTGCTACCTGTCTCAACTTCCTGATGAGCTCTAACTCGCTGGCTTTCGAACCTCAGGTCCCCCAGGTACTGTGGTTTCTTTACCAAAGCCTTTTCTTTACTTGAGATTTATGAATACTCCTTTTTGGTCAGCTGCATTTCCAGAATGAGCGTCTTCACTGACACCGTGCACTGGAGGGGAAGCAAGCTGCCTGCTTCCTTCAGCAGTGCCTCGAACTCAGTGTCATTAGCATTGAACAATCTTGAGCATATTTTGACAATTATTATTTTTTCACATAGGGAAAATACAATGCAGTGCAGAAATTTGCTATCCTTCAACAATATTCAGTTAATGTTATCTTAGAATGTAGGAAAATTGAATAATTAATGGAAAGACAAGAATCTGAATACCTAATTATAAAATACAAACTAGTCTATTAAATTTGGCCTTTTCTTTTGATAATCGAACTTAAAGGATTGTTGAAGAGAGTTGTTTTCCTTTTGAGATTTATTTTAATTGCATTTGCTGCATCTTGGTAAAATTTTAGTAATGCTTCTCTTCAGGACAATAGGGCCTTCTAGCACTTGGAAGTCATCAAAAAATAGATGGATTTAGGAGAATTGCAGTGTTTTCATCGGTACTAAGAATGGATTGCAACTAAAACTATTCCTACAGTACTACACACAGACACACAGATCTCAGCCTTGCCTGACTCTTTGCTAAAATATTGTATCTTAACAACATTGTTTAGGGTTGCAAGGCCTTCCAGGGGAGAAGGGGGATCCAGGTCCTCCAGGCTTCGATGTTCCTGGTCCTCCAGGTGACCAAGGACCTCCAGGATATCCAGGACCCCCTGGACTACCAGGGCCTCAGGGTTCACCTGGGCCACCTGGCAGGGATGGAATACCTGGATTTCCAGGTAAGTTCATATATTTTACCTGTGGACAAAGACCAATCTGCATTTACAGGTGGTAGCTTTTTATGCTTGCCCATGCCAGCTTAATGAGCTTAGGTGTTTATCCTACCTATTTAAAGTTGGATATGTGTAACCATTACATCTTATACTTAAAAAAAAAATTGTAACAAAATATGTTGCATTAAAATTCTTGTTATCTTTCCTTTAACTTGATTTAAATATTTTATACATTATTGTTTTTCATAACTCTCAGACATGGCTTTGATCATCATTGTTATTATACTTCTCAAATTTATTTTGTGATATTTTTTTTCTAGTCATTGCTATAATTTAGAATAAAGTTTGTTTAAAGAAAATAATGATAAATGATGCTTAGTTTTAAGTATTAATTTCTTTATTCTAAGTGTTAGACTAGTCAGTTAAGCTAGTCTGTTTTGCGCTTTGAAATAGAAATACCAAAAATGAATTTTGAAGATCTCTCTCGGATAGAGAGAGCGATACAAAAGATTCTAGAAGTAGTGCATACTTAATTGACTTCTTGCCTTTCACTGAATTCAAGTTTGCTTCAAACTAGTATTTGTGTTTCAAACCAGTGAACTAAACTTCTTGGAGATATAAGTATGCTTTCTACCATAACAGAGCACTGCAAATTTTCTTCTTAAGACCTAACTGGAAAATTTGCCACAATTTTCAAATGTCATTTTATCTGATTTAGATCTATACAAAAACTGAGTATTTGTAATTCCCTTAAAACAGGCATATATGCACGTGCTGGTTAATAAACATCACAGAGATACAGGGAAGCAAATTTAAGGTACCCAACAGGTTTTGTTTTTGTTCAGAATGACAATGGTGGTTCAATGCATTTAGGTGCCAAAGGTGAGATGGGTGTCATGGGAGCTCCTGGTCCTCCAGGGCCTCCGGGAACTCCTGGAAGAAATGGCCTGCCTGGCTTGAAAGGTAATGTTTGTTTTATTCACCCCTGAGAGGGACACAGAATGCTGTTTTCCCTGTCCTGTGTGGAAAAGAGGTTTTGTAATACTAACATCTAAGTTTTCAGTTCTGGGACCTGCTTAAGTTATATTCTTTTAACAGTGCTGATGTTCAGAATTGCTTTGCATTTTTAAGCCATAGCATTCAGTCACTGTAGTTATTGATGTCATGTATTGTTAGCTATTTTAGAAAGATTTCCTTTGGATTGATGATATTGAAGTAGGGCAGTATCTCTGAAGTGTGTTTTGAAGTCTGCTTAAAACAGCAGAAAGAAGAAAATCAGTGCCTTAGGGTTATGGAGTCATCTAGAATCAGTTCTATAGTTATCACAAAGAATCTCTTTTCTACATTTTCCCAATACCCTTGTTGGAGATGAATTTTGAAAGAGTTTGGTAGAAGACCCAATTCATCTGCCTGGAACGAGGAGGCTGTGAATCCAAAGCTGCTGTAGCTGTTGCTGACCCCTCTGTGCTGGTGGCACAGAGTGGTGGAGCTCTGGGAGCTCTCAACATGGTCCAGACTGGCACAGCTGCTTCCTCTACTGCCCAGAGCTGATGGACACCCCTGTGCACTCCACTCAGCTTTGTTCCAGGGCTAAAGATGCTGTGTAGCACCTTCCGTAAACTGCCTGATCGTTCGGTGAATTCCGACTTCATGAATACATCATGGAATCCCTATGTAAGAAAAAGCGTTACAAATACAGTACCCTACCTTAAGGATTATATTTTTTTTTTCCTTTTGTTGTCCGTACCTACCGTAGGTAATAGTGGATTACCTGGTCCGCCAGGGCCTCCTGGACCAGTGGGGCAGAAAGGCATCAAAGGTGAAGCAGGTCTGCCAGGTCCACCTGGAACACTTGATCCCAAACAGCTGGGAGCAAAAGGAGAAAAAGGCGAGCCAGGTGTTCCAGGTAAAGAACTTTGCATGTGGGTCTGGGGAGGTGGTTTGTCCTCTGCACATAATAGTGAGCCGTGACTGAATCCATTGCTGTTCATTCTTTCTTACAGAAAAAATTAACTTGGGATATAGATGTGGTTTAAGGTTCTTGTAGGGGTTTTTTTAAGGGGTTTTATGACCGAGTTCCTCTTTACAGTTAGTTTGCAATGTCCTTGCTTATTAACTGTTACTGTTACTTGGTATATGGCAGTTTTATAATAGCACTAAGGTGCTTTCAGCAGGATTACATTTCCGTCTTCTCGGAGTTGTTCCTATGCATGATGAGAGAGAGTTGTCATAGCTGCTGTGCTGGCTGCATTCCTTCTATCTCAAAGGCCCTTGGGTCTTTGCCTTGTAGGATGAAATTGCACAGGTCATCTGCTCATGTACCACCTCCAGATTCTCCCTTTGGGTATCTCTGTACCACCTCTGAGCTAAATGTCATTCTGTGTGTGTATTTCTACTTGGGAAGTTGGCAGCCTGGAAGTTTTTCTCAAGTCTATGTTCTCTTACTTCTGCTGGCTTTCCCTTCCTCCTGCACCAAGGGTTCTGATGTCTCCTTTGAACTCAAATTTAGTCTTGAGAAGAGTAAAAATATTCTACCCTGAAGAGAACCAGAATGCTTTTCCCTAATGTTGTCCCAACTATTATTGTGCTAATTTACCTATTGTATTCATTTCCTGGAAGCCTAGGTAGGATCCTAAGCCACTATTTTTCTGTTTCTGTAGAAGGCAGGTTTAACTATATCAGTAGGGTAACACAAAGTTATTTTATGGGATAATAGCTACATAGAATTTGTAAAAATCTGATAAACCACCTGCATTAACTTTTGTAATGTATTAGCCCTGAAGTGATTTTGGTGTAGCATTGTAATTAGACTCATATATAAATAATCTGGGTGAATGCAGAGGTTACCATGGAGTCTACTCATCCAGAAGACAGCCTTTGACTTAAGTATATTGGCATTAGTTAAGAAGTTACTTTTTTCTCTACTTACTTATATTGTTCCTATTCTGTAATAATTTTAATCTTTACAGAACTTATATCTTGTGTTTTGTGATAGTTCTCTTTCCTAAACAAGGAAGAATTATATTTACTGAAGAAAAATCCCTATTCTGATTTTTTTCATCCATAGCTACATCTGATCTCTTAAGGTAAAAGAAAACATACATTAATAATAATAATAATCAAATGTGTCTCTTTCCCTTGAGGTATTCCTGGTTTATCAGGACAGAAAGGTTATCAAGGTCTCCCAGGTGACCCAGGCCCACCAGGACTTAGTGGCCCACCAGGTGTGCCAGGATTGCCAGGTCAGTAAACAAGGCCTCAGCTGGACAGCTTTGATGAATAAAGATTTGCGTGTGTTTTTATCACATGGAGGTGGGATGTTAATCCACTTATATTTAAACACACCTTAGGGATTTGCAGTTAAAACTGCAGCACAGTTTTGGGACATTCAAAGTCCTTATCCAAACAACATGCTTGAACCGCTTTCCTTCAGACTCAAGAGCAGATTTAAACTGATCCCATCAAAGATTAAGGTGTCTGTTAGGATGACTGGAAAAGTACTTGCTGCTTGAGCAAGCAACGTGACTGCAGGATCTGCCAATAGGACTTGTCATTTCATATGTTTATTTCCTGTATTGTTAATCATTATATTTTGCAACTATCCAAATGGATGCATTGCAAAGGCTGTCTGGGTATCACATACTTGTTTTAAAGAACTGCACGGATCGAGAAAACGAGTTCTATTTTGCACTGCTTCTCCCTACAGCTATAAAAATTTTTTAACTGCGATCATGAGTCTTCTCTTACTGTGTCTAATGTAGGCCTTGCTCTAAATATCTTGTTGGGCTTGGGGAATATTGTTAACCATCCAGGACTCCAACTAGTTTTGGCATGGTAGGTTGCATTTAATTCTGTAACAGAAGCTACTAAATACCTGTTGCACATAAGAAAGAGATAATGTGTTCATTCTGCAGAGGAACTCATGAGAGACCAAGTCACACCAGTACTGAATCCTTTCAGGTGGTGACTAAATCATGGACTGAGATTTGACCTATTTCATTAGACTAATCTTCAAAACTAATAAGCAGTTGCCCTGATCAAATCTTGCCTAGGAGCAAACTGAAGGTGTTGCATATTTTACTATGAATGAGTGTGAAAAAGCTTGGAGGAGCAGTGTGAGGCCTACCACAACTCCAAACCATTGCCTTTGTTATCAGATGACAAGCACGTTCATATGAGAATGCATGGATATCAGAAACCTTTAATTATTGCCATTAATTAACTAAATCACACCTTTCCTAGGCATCAAGGGAGACATGGGGCTTCCTGGGCAGCCAGGACCTACAGGACCTCCAGGATTAAAAGGAGCTATGGGAGAGATGGGCCTTCCAGGTTAGTTTCTGTGCTTGAATTTTACTTCATGTGGGCCAATGTTCTCCTCTTATATACTCCAAAGATGACTCTGCTTGTGTGTATTATGTAATAATAAATAGCAGTATAGATGAGGAATGCATAAAGCCCTACAAACATAATTGAGGCTTTTAGATAATTGTTTTAGTTTGGTTTTAGAAGTAAAACCATATTAGGTATTCAAGGCCAGCCAGTCAAATTGCTAGGCTTTTCTAGTTCGGTTGCTGTACTTTGAAATATTTCTGTAAGTTACTGCAGAAGTTTTGTTTGTCTTAAGACTTTCATTTTATCTTTTGGATAGGTCCTCCTGGGATTAAAGGCAGCCAAGGAATAGCAGGGCGTCCAGGGCAGCCAGGGCCTGGAGGATTTCCTGGTCTGAAAGGGGAGAAAGGTGACCCTGGTCTTTCAAGCACTGGTATTCCTGGTCCCCCTGGACCAAAGGTACCTTTACAAAATTCTTCAATTGAAAATTCCATGAGGAAGTTAGATTTTGTTATTATTTTTTCCCCCAACTTTATATATATTACATATAACCATAAATATGTATGTAAATATATTAGAAACAAGCAGGATTGACTTTTCAGGTGGGATAAAAACTTCTAATTTTAAAGGTGAAAATATTTATATATAACCTAATCAAGTTAAAGGAGAAGACTGTTTACCAGACTTTTCAAGTTGGGTTTACTTAGTGGCCTAATCTTCACTGTGACACTGTGGTAGTTGCTAGGGATTTATACAATCAATATCATTGTCCCCCTGTCTTATTATGTAGTTAATTCCTAAAAAATTAAGATGCATTTTAAAATAAATTATTAATAATATAGCGTGGTTACTACTACTTAAAATTTTAAAGGCTGTTTGAAGTATTTGAATTAATATTTACCTGTATCATCTTTACTGCCACCCACAAAAAAGTGACAAAAAGATCTTTAGAATGTCTAGCAGTCTTCAGTGATGCTTTACAACTGATGTTGAGCACAATTAACTTAGCAAAAACATTGCATGATTAAAGCTCCACAGCTTTAATCATGCAATGATTATTTTTTTATTCTGCTTTATCATGGGGTAAAAATCTGTTCCTCCTGAAAGAAAGGAAGATACTTTTTTTTCTTTAATGTAGGCCAATTCTGAGGAAAAACTATGATACTGTATACAAAATTATAGGGGAAAACTGTTGAAGTCTTTACTATTGCTATTTCTGCTTAATTTTGTGTTGAGATGATTCACATTAACTAGATATGAAGAGAAGTGTACACAGTGTAATGGTGACCTTGATGTGAGGGTAAGATCGCGAACATATAATAAGGGCTTTCCCATCTTAAAGTCTGGGTTCTTGTTTCTGCTTAATGTGTTCTAGGGAGATCTTGGCTTGCCTGGATACCCGGGTAGTCCAGGTGCTAAAGGTATAGCTGGAAATCCTGGTTTGCCTGGATTTCCAGGTGGTCCAGGAGCAAAAGGAGAACCAGGCCTTCCTGGATTCCCAGGTAACTCTCAAAAGATTTTTTTTTTTGGTCATTTCCTCTCTTGCTAATATGGGTACAAACAGCTAAACACAGTGGGTAATTGGGGGAGGCTCCAGCTTTGCAGAGTTTCTGGCAATCTGCTGCTTCTAAGCTTTGTTGGAATTGTCACTGCAAAAGTGTGGGAATGCATCTCATATGAGCATCTTCTGAAATTGTTCATCTGCTTTGAGGGGATGTAGTAGTTGTGTTAGTTAATGTTCTCCACTCCCCACAGCACTCGGACTCTCACCTCCTCTGACCCACAAATACTTGTGTCTATATTTTTAATTCATGAATCAATAAAAAAGTGCCATCCTGGAAAACTCAGCACTTTTTAAATAGCATTTATTGTCTAAAAATGTGTTCTAAAGAGAAATCTCTCAAATACAATTAAATTAGGTTTTGCACTGTTGTCTAAAAGATATTAATAGAGATTGTTCACAGGTATATGTCAGTTTTTTCATTCAAAATTTAAACAAAGTTTTTACCTCTTGCATTTACGGCTTTAAAGGCTGTTTTACAAGTATGCTTGAGCCGCTCTGATGTAGAAAATTAGGGAATTTAAAACTCTGGTCATGACAGCAGGAAGCTTAGAAGAGAACAAAACCTGACCATGAGCCTGACAGTTTTTGCCCTCTGTTTCATGTCACACCTAAAAGACTGAACAGCCTCAACGTGTATTGAGTCACGGCCTTGATCAAGCTCAGGTGCTGTTCAGAGCAGACACTGCAAGAGATCGGGTGTTTTTCCTCTCTCCCACTCAGCTCACGCTGTAGGGCTGAGAATCCGGTGTAAACTCTAAGACCATTTTTATTAAGTTGTTTTTTCAGGAAGGGGAAAGAGCATTGGGGAAGGACTATTCAGTCGGCGTTCATAAGGCTTTCAATTTGTTGTCAAGCAGAAACACCTGTCTCTAAAATGGTAATTTTCTAGCAGACTGCCAGAAAAGAGTTGCTGTGCCCTTGGCCATGGGCACTCAACAATTAAGAGGCTTGAGAGTAGCAGTAAGGGCAGTTGGGCCAGTATGTTTTGTTTCTGTACATTCGTTGCTTTATAATTCATCTCCTTGATCAGCTGTAAATCCACAAAATGAGCATAAATACAGTATCTTGGTAGAATTAGCTCATTTTTTACCCAGAGCATCTCACCTTGTAGCACTTCAAGATCTGCTGAAAAGTCAGTTTTGTTGTCATTTGATTGAAATACCTGTACTTCACAGGAACGCCAGGAATTCCAGGACCAAAAGGTATTGAGGGCCCTCCAGGTAATCCTGGCCTGCCTGGACCACCTGGGCCAGTAGGTGAGCATGGGCAGTGCAGCAGAGATCAGCTGCTTCTATGAAAAATGTAACACATGAAGGCACTTCCTTTCTTCTTATCTTTTTAGCATCAAGGAAAATGCATCTATAGGTACATGGGTGCTCAAACACCATTGCGCACACTTAACTCACTGAAATTAAACAGAAAATAAAGAAACTTTGACTTTCTTTTGAGGACTTGTATTTGCTCTCAGTTTATTAGCTATTGACAAGAAGTTAACTGCTTCAATACACTGGCTTTATTTATGCTAAGTACTCCAGTGGTCTAACCTATTTTTATAAGAGCAAAATCCAAATTTATTCTAAAGGGAAATATTGTATTTTTAGCAAACAGTGACTGCTTGAAAATTCACAGGCCTAAAAGCCTTTCCTAGATTTTCAGGGGAGGGAGAGAAAGGTTTAATTTTAAGATTACACCCCTGTAAATCTTTTACTGCATTACCACACCTTTAGATTCAGATGGTGGGGAAGGGGACGTTGGGGTTTTTTTACTGTAGGTTACACAAGACTGTGCTGATGTATTCTGTCCCTGTTTTAGGTGATATTGGTCGTCCTGGCCCTCCTGGTCCTTCAGGGGAAAAGGGACAACCTGGTCGAGATGGTATCCCTGGACCAGCGGGTCAGAAGGGTGAACCAGGTTAGGTGTTGTTCTTGTTTGTTTCCTCCTCTTGACTCTGCATTGGCATGTCCTGCTTGCTCTATCCTTTCTTTCCTGTGACTACTCTTACACCTTCAAAGCTGCTCCTGTGGTTCCTGGCTGCTGGGTGGCTCACAAAGGATGCTGTCAAGCTGCCAGGGAAGTACAGGACAAGAATTCAGTCAGCTCTCCTGGATTTTATTACCTGGCTTTAACACCAGCTGTATTAACAGGATTACTGTATTACTGTATTAACTGTATTAACAGGAATACTCAGCCTGTATTCCATGGTAGCTGTATTGCTTCAGATCAGTTACACAGTGTAATCCCTGCCCTAAAGATAGATCTTCAAACAAAAATGCAAACATAGTAACTCCCAAAATCTGAAAGAATATGGATTGTGATGGGATGGAAATGCTTATGAAAGTTAGAGATGCATTCAATAGCAAAACCTCCAGCTTTAGGGAAGACTGGTGAGTGAATGAGAATTCAAACAATCTCAAGGAATCATATGTTTAGATGAACTTCACTTTCATTGTTCTAAGCTTCATATTCTCATTCCTGGAGACCTGAAAGCTAAATATTCATTTTTGTCTAAATTCTATCTTTTTTCAGGTCTACCAGGTTTTGGGCGTCCAGGACCTCCAGGACTCCCAGGATTGTCAGGTAAAGCTTCTCTCTTGCTCTTTGTTAAAAAGGTTCAATGTAAAATATATCTACACACCCAAAACAAGAAGGGTGTGTTGTATTTTCTGCAACAAATGAATGCTATAGCTACAAGTAAAATTTTTTTTTTTCTCAGTCTCTTTTAAATTAACCACAGCAATAAAGACATTTTATTAGTGACCACTGTATTTTGTAAATTAGCAATTATGCAGCCAGAATAAATGCTGGAATAAAGAGCAATAGCCTGCTGCATTGTGTGGAACTTCGCTGATTTGTATCAGTAAATAAAGCATTCATACAACAGACGACAAATGAAGCTGCTCCTCTCTGGTAGCATTAAAGCTCCTAAATTCCTCAGGCTTATTGCAAAATTTTGCAAGTATATCTTAACTTTCGGCAGTATCTCAAAAAAAGGATCAAGTCTTAATACTGACAGGTTTCTTCACAGAAAGCCTTATTTGTAGGCTTACAGTCTCAAAGAATGTTTATGAATTACAGCATCACTGACTTAGTAAGACTTTTTAACATGTCATAAGCTACAGCACTTTCTCCTGCAAGAATTATTAGCCGTAACTCTTTTCTGAATATTAGACAATTTTACACTGTCTCACTGTGCAAATAAGGGGAGTTGTGGCCAGACTTGTACCTTCTGCAAGAGAGAAATGGCTTCGCAAATTGACTTTTGGACTTTATATCAATTTCTAACAGTATTCACAAACATGGCTGTTTGGTTTTACAGGGCAAAAAGGAGAACTGGGGCTACCCGGCCCACCGGGACCCCCTGGACTTCCAGGTCTGAAGGGAGAACCAGGTTTCCAGGGATTCCCTGGTCTGCAGGGTCCACCAGGTCCACCAGGAATACCAGGCCCACCCCTGGAAGGTCCTAAAGGTAGCCCTGGCCCACCAGGTGTTCCAGGAAGGCCAGGTAAGAGCATGATCCATACCTGTGAAACATCTGCCAGTACTTTGATATTTTGCTGGTAGGTCATCAGCCTTTAAATTTGCTCAATTTATTTGGATGGATAAGGTCAAGTCTCATGACATAGGCGGTGTGGGCAACCAGAGAATTTTCTTGTCAAAAAACCCAGAAACTGAGGCTGGTTTATTTATAGATACTATAAATTTCTGATGCCTGGCAGCAAAAATCGAAGGCGTTTCTGCACGGGAGGTTTTCCGCATGCTGCCCCAGTAATCACCTTGAAAGCACGATACGACCTCTGAACATCTGAGACCTTTGCAGTATTGTCACATGATCAGCAAACGTCATCGCGCACAAAAACCCAAAAGTAACAAATCCCATCATTCTAAGAGTCATGAAAATCCAATTCCCACTAGCATCCCAGCATGATCAGATTGGATAGCTGCTCCTCATCTCCAGGCCATCTAACACAAGTCATTGCTCCATTATGTCGTGTGGCTCTTGTGGACTCCATGCTCCATCGTGCCGTGTTCATCTTCCATTCCATGTTTGCATTTTGTTCCTGCACCAACTAATTCTGGGAATGATAAAACACTATACTGAGTTAACATTGCTGAGCAACTATCTGGCCTGTGGTAGAAATCGATTTCTGTTTTGTGTTATAGAATGTTTATTTCCGTTTAGATGCTGCTCTTGAAAAAATCTAACTTTAATGAACCTGTCAAAGCTCTAGCTCAAGCTTACTGCTGTATCTTGAACCCAGAAGTACTTTGTTACCACTAAGATTCATCTCACTTAATAGGCTTGATATTCTCCCTAAAGGAGACTGCTTTCAAACCAAGCCATTGGTTGATGACAGGGATTTTTAACTTGGCATATTAATGGTGAAATAATATTTTTATTTATTACCCTCAAATTATTCTTTCATTTAAAGTCTTTTCTGAGGAAAGTCAGTTTTGAATTAGTACATTTGTAAAATAGCTGCAACACAGATATTGTTGATTTTTGGGTACCAAAGGAGAGTTTAGCTTTGCAGTATACACTTAGAAAGATTTTAAGATTTGCTTTTTCCTCGTGCTTGCTTCTGACACAAGATGAGGCAGTCCCACTGAAAAATGTTTTTTAAAATGTTTTTTAGAATGGAATTTTATCACAATATTTTCCCTAGAGCTGCAATCGAATCGTATGTTATTATCAATGGCAGTATGAGTTTTTTTCTTTTGCAGAATAGGCTATCAACTCATCTGCCCTAACTGTGCATTTAAAAAGTGAGTCATTATAAATTAAACATTTGTTTTTAATTTATAACACCTTAAAACTGGGATGCTGTTTGCCAGTATAATGAGGTTTACTTTTAGTCCTAGTAAAAATACTTGAATTGTGTTGTATCCTAAACCTGCTTTGTGTGTGGCTAGTGTGGAACAACAACCCCATGGGTTAATAATCCACAGCCAGTCATGTCTTCCTAGTTTCCTGTTTGGTCAGGGAATGAGGAGTGCATGTCTTCCCTCTTTTTCCTGGAGGATCTGACTCCCTGCTGTTCCCCAGGGGCTCCAGCCAGGCAGTGGAGCATCCCTACAGCAAGTTTGTAGCCCCAGTTTGCTTTTGACTTTCTGTAATTCTTCTGTATGTGAAGTGGTGCAGCAATTAAAATTTCAGCCTAGGACAGTGGTTGGTCTGTAACAGTATAGGTTTTCATTTTTAAAAGATTCTTATACAGAGGATATCTCCAAACTCTAAGTAAGTCTTTAAAAGTAAACCAGCTTGAGCAACCTCTGATGTATAACAAAAGTACCAACTGAGATTCTCTGATGTGCTGTAGCATTAGGGTTTTATGGATCTTCTCATCCTGTTCACACTCCCCTATGTAAATTCAAGTGTTTACTGATTCTGAGCATCTGGAGAGGTGGAGAAATGGTGAGACTCATTTTGTGCAGGTTTATGAGCAGGAGAGACAACCAGTGAGGTTCTGCTCAGCCATGTTCTCTCTCTCTCTTTCTCTTATTTCCATTTTTGTTGCATGCAATGTATAAAGTGAAGCACTTGTTTTGCTCAGTTATGTGTGAACTAATGCAGATAAACCAAACTATTATTGCAATTCTGGTACAATCAGCACTCCAGCCTTTTGTTTCCAATGATAACAGAGTGTATTGTTGGAATGCTGATTTTGTAACATTTCAGCATAAGGCAGTTACTCATAAAAGCAGCTGTGTGGCTGTCAAATTACCCCTTCCAGGGACAGAAATAAAACCAGAAGCTGTTTGTGTGTACTGTTTGTTGTTGACTTCTGGGTATGTTCTAAGATTAGTAAAAGAGATTAAGTCAAACATAATGTAGCTCTCTGACTCCAGTTACCCCTAAAATAAACATGGATAGATGGTGTTGGGATGGATTTATTAATTAATTATAAAATTAAGCCAATTTCCAGGGCAACAGAACATTGCTGTTACTCCATATGTCTATTTTCATTGCTCTGAATAATAATAGTTTGGTGTTTTGCATACTGTATGTAAAGGAATATTGAGCTAAATCTAAAAAGAAAGGTTTAGTTGAATATGTTAGTTTGTTGATATTTCTAACAATTTTGATGTTTTTCCCATTGTTCTAATGATGACCTTGGTGAATCTGACCCCCTACTCCCAGGTCCCTCAGGTTAGCCCTGTAACTCCAAAATAATAACTTTGCATGAAAATGAATATATTACTTTTGTAATGTCGAAATGTAGATATGCAGAGTCATTTTTCAGACATACCTTTTAATTTGTGGTGGGAGAAAAATGCTCTATGTTGGCTTTCAGCCACCTCCTCCATGTTGGTGTGAGACTGATATTGGAAGGACAGAGTGGTGAAAGACTGCATGGATCCAGATTTGCAAGGCTTTTATAAAGTGTCCCCAGCTGTGGAATTTGTTTTAGCATTTTTTTTTCCTCAGTGTAGTTGGAAACACTATATACTGGTTTTCATCTTTTTTTTAAAAAGCACATTGCACTGTCTTTCCATGTTGTGCTGTATAATTGTGTGCTGCTCCTTGGGCAAGTGACAGTACTCGTTTTTGTAGCACCTGCTACTGATTTTGGACACTCTCAAGTGACTTAAATAAATTAGATGCTTCTTTTATACCAGCAGTATCAGTAGGAAAATTTATACAGACTAACAGTGATGCTTTAGATTCCCAATTTAGAGCCTTTCAGCTTTTCAGTGCAGAGAAATCCTTATTTCCATTGTTTTGCTTTACCAGCCCATTTAGAGGAAATGAGGAAAGTTCTTCCTTTCACAAGTATTTAATGAAAACAAAGCTCACAGCCCTCCCCTCCCTGGCACTAGGGCAGTGAGATGGAATTGGTGAGAACATGGTCATTTTCAGAAGTTTATTGTAACTTTAGTGTATCAGCATGGAGCACAGACTGGCACTTGGGAAGATTTTTAACATCTGTGTCTAGACTGAAAATGACTTGGTATATCTATTTAATAATAATGATGTCTTTAGGTTTTGCTATGATGAATTTCAGGAAGCAAAGAACTGTCATGAAAATTCAATAACAGAATGCATTTTAGTTTTCAGCCTGCTGCCCTAAGCACCATGAGGTAGCAAATGTGGTAGCCCCTGATGTTTGAATCCTATCTTTATGCAGCCATGTAAAAAAACAGGGCATGTGGCTTTACCTTTTAATTTAACTGTGGTCACCCAAGCAGTAACCACACTTTCAAAGAGAGCTGCCATCATGAGGTGCTGAGAGGAATTGAGCAATTGCATCACATTTTGTTCCACCCTGCAAGTGTGATCTGCTAGAATTCAGTGATGAACATATGTAGGACTGATTTATAAATCATAGCAAAACTTACCTATCAGTGAAATATAGTTTATGAGTACTTAACAGTAGCAATGAAACGTCCATGTCATTATTTTTAACAACTGTATTACAGTTAGTATTTAAAATAATTTACCAAATATGTAAGAAATAGTGCCATGAGGTAAACCTGATGTGTATTTATTGTAGTTTTTAGCTGCAAATTGCAGGGTGATATGTTGATCTATTTAAATCATTTCACTGACATGAAAGAAGCAAGTGGCACAGGAGCTAAAATATATATTAACTAAGGAGCACGGTAGGGACAACCAGCTTATGTTTTGAAAGAGGACATTTAAATCATTTTTCTGAGGATGTTATTACATACCATTCTCCAGATAACTTTAAGCAGGTAAATTAGCATCTTGGAATATTTTTATCAAGACAAAATAATGCCAACAGTAAAGACAACAAATTTTTAAGTTCTGCTGTACTTTTGCTTACAGCATTTGCAGCCCTGTTGATCCATGTCAATCCTGCTTACAGTTTCAAAGAGTGTGTAAGCTACTCTTCTGTTCTAGAGTTGTATTCACAGATAGTTGAGGCTCATACCTGATTAGTGGTGATAAGTCCTTCTGTTAATCACACTTCCCCCCTACCCAAAGCAGAATTTTGCACAAGGGTATGTTGTAATTCCTCAATTTGCCTGTCTATTTGCCAAGCTCCAGGCCCTACGAGGCTGAATATTGTCAGTGAAATGGTTACATAGTCCAAACCCTATGATGAGCAGGACTAACCCATTATAGGCGTTAGCTGTAATGTTAAAGCAATAACACATTCTCTAGTGAAGCTTTAAGTTTGCTGTTAAATGAAGTGTCAAATTAGTTTTAGTAGAGCCTAGTCACCAGAATAGCTTGTATCTGAAAATACCTATGTTTGTGTATTCATGTGTGGTTTTATGCATGCATGTGGATTATACTGTAAATACATATGCTGGTGAAATGGGTTGTTGTGTAGTGTATATGCTGTCATCTGTACCATTTCTAACTAGTAATCTTGTTTTGTACTGTGTGATGTCTGACCCTTCTAACATCGATCATTGGGCTTTGGTGAACTCTGATCCTTCCAGGTCCTCCAGGTTAGACTCTTAACTCGGGCAATTTGTTTTATTGCATTGCACTTGATGTAAGAGAAACAGATGTTTTCCTGTAATGCTGTGACTGTCTTTTTAAGGGCTGTGGTTACCTTGCAGACCATATGTGTTTGATTAGCATGCCCTGCTGGGCATGGTAACCTGGTGTTATTTTGCATGTGTACAGTACTAGACCAGTATAAAAGAGCAAAATTAACACAAAAAATCCTCACATGATGGGATGTTTTCTGTAGTGGAAACTGCTATGGGATATGTGTGAAATCTGGTACAAAACTGCTGTTGATTTCAAAATGGAAGGAATTCTATACCCAAATTTGCATGCGGACATACAAATCATGAAATTTTTCCATTGACTATAGACTGTGAGGATGTCAAAGGAGATGTTAAGTTATTCAAGGTTGCAGGAGAACTGAAAATCCAGCACACTGATAAATGTTGGATTTATACTACAGGAGAGAATGTCATAGCACTGTCCTGCAAAGAAATCCTTTTATTAATCCAGTTATGAGATGTAACTTGTCAAATGTTACTAGCTGTTGCTGCACTTGCTTGTGATTTATTTGCCACAAATTAATATTGGTTACCTTCCAATTAGATGGTGGAACAAAGGTGGAGGTCTCATCTTTCAGTTCTCCAGATATCAAAGTTTTGGGGTTTTTATACCCGCTTCTTTGCTTTGTATTAATGTGGCTGTAGCAAAAGCAAAATATTTGAAGACCAGCCCAGCTTCTCTATTAGATTTACACAGTGTAATTCTACTACAGATAAAAAATCAGTTGGAGGGAGAGTCATCCAACATAAGGAAGTTTCTGCAACTCAGGTTATGTGGGCAAGGCAGAATGATGAGCTTCCTGGTGCCCAGCAGTCAGGAGACAGTACATGTGTGCTCCTTAATAGGTATAGCACATTCTAACAAAAAAAGCTGCAGTATTTTACATTGTTGAGACTAGCTTAGGAATTCATGCTGTTAAGAAGCACTTAAGACACAGTGAATGAAAATGCAGGTCAGTAGATGGGATATTTGTACCATCTAATTTTGGGTTTCTTGGCTCCTAGTAAAGGCACTGGTCTGATCACCTGTAAGCTGCTAATGCAGGTGAGCTGCACTGCCTTCTGGAAAGACCTGCTTCATCAGCTAGATAAGGAGCCTTGGTTCCTGATTTGGGTAGTGCAAATAATTCCTCTATTTGTTTTCCTTTTAGTTTACGCTGAATTTAGCATGGAAATAGAGCTGGGAAGTTTAGCCAAAATCTCTTTTTCCTTTTTTTTTTTTTTTTTTTTTTTTTCTCAAACACTGAAGGCACAAATTTGGGGAGAATGATTGACATGTACTGATCTGTGCATATTTTTTCTGCAACGTTAAGGTCCACCAGGCCCAGAAGGTCCACGAGGGCCACCAGGCACTGGAGGACTTAAAGGAGAAAAAGGGAACCCAGGTCCACCTGGTCCACCTGGCCTGACTGGTCCAAAGGGAGATCAAGGACCACCCGGACGCCAGGTAGGACAAGAAATGGAGGTTTCTCCTAGTTAATTTTTATAAATGCAATTAAAATGGAATATATTTGTGTGGAACATGTGGTTTAACATTGTAAAATAAAAGCCAAAATGTGGTAGGTAACACCCTGTCTTGTAGCAAGGAAGATTTTTCCTTAGCTGTCCCCCAATGTGTGGGCAGGATGTCCCCACTATATTCCCACAGGAGCTGGAGCTGTCGATGCAGCCTCGTGTTCCCACTCTGGCTGACAGCCTCCGTGGCCTCAGCCCTCCTCAGGCCCCAGTGTGCTTGGCTGTCGCCAGTCACCTGCTCCGTTCTGATTCTCTGGAACTGCTGAGATGAGGGAATAATGTGAGGCTCTTCTCTTTAGGGGGATCCTGGCCGTCCGGGTTTGAATGGAATGAAGGGTGATCCCGGGGTTCCAGGCGTTCCAGGATTTCCAGGTATTTCACTGGGTATTCCCAGGTATTTAACCAGCATTTCAAGTGAAAACCTCCAGACACAGTAACAGCCTGTTTAGGCCATTCCTGCAGCAGATTTTGTAAAACAGCATGTTCTTTCACTGGGTAACTGTGTGAATTTGATGTTTCAGGTATGAAGGGTCCCACTGGACCTGCAGGACCCACTGGCCTCACGGGCAGCCAGGGACTGCCAGGCCCTCCAGGTAGGAGTCCTGGGTAGTGACACTTACCACTTTTGCTCCCTGCCAGCAGAATTTGTTACATCAATGTAGGACTGAGTTGTTATCAGCCAGCAGTCAAATACAGTGAGCAAGGTCTTCATCACAATTCCAGGCTGTACTTTTTAGCCCCTACAAGTAATTCTAATATATTTTATATTCTGTATCCAGTCTAAATGGATTAATTCCTGCAAGAGGGGTCCTTTGAGGGAGGATTTTTTTTTCCTGTATATACACTTACTCTTTGTTGTATGGATGGAGCTCTTGGCATCTGATTTTGAAATAAAGAAACTCTCTAATGCTGTCTTCCGCCTCGGTTTATCTAATACGAATCTCTCTCTCAGGTCCACCAGGTTTACCAGGTACCATTGGACGAAGCATTGTTGTCAAAGGTGATCCTGGTCCCCCTGGTCCTCCAGGACAGCCTGGGTCCAAAGGGCCACCTGGATTGCCAGGGCCACAGGGATTGCCAGGTATGATCCAAGGTGGCTGCAGAGGAAATGACCACACACGTATCTGAGTGCAGGTGGCAGTGCTAGTGACATGGCACAGGCTGCAGAGATGATTTACTGAGCCCAGCAAGGGGCAAGAGAGAAACGTAGGGTTGATAGATAATACAAAAATGTAGGATTCCACCATATATGTCTGGTTTAATGGGCTGTTCTCATCTTATATATCACAGAGAAGTAACAGATGAGTCACAGACAACTTAGACTTCTGCAGTGAGACTTCAAGACCTTTTATTTCAGTTATGCTTTTGGGTGTTCTAGGTCCCATTGGTCTTCCTGGTGACCCAGGGCGAGATGGACTTCCTGGTTTTGATGGTCCAGCAGGACGTAAAGGAGAGAGAGGTCTTCCAGGCCAGCCAGGTATGGTGTTTATCCTATGGGGACTCACTGGAAAAAGAGACTCCTGTTCCTGAGTGGAGGCTAATACTGGGAAGTAAGATCTTTGCTTCATGGGAATAATGATAAAATCATAATTTTTAGGATATTCTTAATTCAAAAATAATTACAAGCGGCTGAAGATACTTTGATTTGGAATATTCTCAGCACCAACACATTACTGGTCATTGCTGAATCACATTGTCAAGTGCTTTATCTCAAGCTAAAGGCATCCTCTTTGCAGCACAGATGATGCAGAGGAGATAATGAAGATTGTAAGAAACTGAAGAAAGAGATTAATAAAATAATTCTTATTTTGCATAGAAATTATGAATGGGGAAAAATAGACTTCGTAAAAGAATTTCACCAAAAGGCAGAGATTGGGCTACCATATAGCTAATTGCTTAGAACCACTGAACTAGGATTTGAGAAAACAGACTAGGCACTTGGGGCAGTTTTCTAAAGATGATAGATATTAAGTAGCTCTCTATTGCAAATTTGTGAGAAAAAGTATTAGAATTTAAACAGTTACAAAGAGTACAAAAATTCTTAAAGTCTCTTTTCCTTCTTCTCTGAGCAGCTCTATGAATGTTAGCATTATTTTAGACAAAAAATGTAATGGCTGCAGAATAACACAGTCTAAATATTTGTAGTTGTATTTCCTGATGTTGCTGTTCAAGAACAGTCTTTTCTGATAGATTTCTCAGTCATTTGACTCATTTTTGCTCACATTAAATGCCATTTTAGCTTATTTCCACTTTTTGTAACCTACTCCAAAACTGGCTGCAGCTTTTCTATTCATTTTGATGAGCTTTGGCTCAGGTGTTACAACAGCATGCCCTTGAGTGAGACTTGCCCCTGTTTCTGGCTCTGCCATTTATTTTGTAATCTTGAGCAAGATATTTCTACAGTGTCTTAAGCTGCACACATAGCTTAAGAAGTGGAAAGCTGATTGAAGTCATTCCAGTGGCTGTCATGTCCTCTGCAGTTATCATAGTGCCTGACAGCCCTGAGTGTATTTAACTTCACAATACCCCCGCAACACAGAGAAGTTCCACTGTTAACAACCACCTATGACAATCTCCCTGATTCAAACAAGCTTAAATGAAGAAAAAAAATCAGGAAGACAGTGTTAAAAAAAACACAGTGGGAAAAAAATCAGGAAGACAGCAAATACCAGGTGCCCCAACTCACAAGCACTCAATACAAGACCAGAGCTATGTTGGTCCTAAATGAGCAAGCAATGGTTTTAATCAATACTGTGTGTTGTGTTTCTCCTGTGTGAACAGGTTCACGAGGAATACAAGGACCTCCTGGTCCTGATGGCTTACAAGGCCCCCCTGGTCCTCCTGGAACAGCTTCTGTTGCTCACGGATTCCTTATAACTCGGCACAGCCAGACCAGAGATACACCATTGTGTCCACAGGGAACATCAAGAATATATGATGGATTCTCTCTTCTATATGTGCAAGGAAATGAGAGAGCACATGGCCAGGATTTGGGTGAGATGTTCTGTCTGCTCTGTGTTTAGGAGGAAAGAGGTTGCAGATGCTTCTTCGAGTGCTCTGGTTCTCTGAAGACACAACCATCTTAGAGATTTCTTAGATGAGGATGGGGATTGCATACTAAGATCTGCTACCTCCAGAGGTTGTACGTGCAGGATGAGAGAATGTAAACCAAAACAGAAGTGAAGATTTTCCCCCATGTGACAATCTGATGGCACTTGCTGTGCACTCACAGGAGGAGAGGAAGGGTTCACAATTACTGTTGTCAAAGAATTGCTATAAAAAGCAGTGAAGTAAAAATTTCACTGTCGTGTTTTATGTGTTTTACTCTGTAGGTACTGCTGGGAGCTGTCTTAGACGTTTCAGCACCATGCCCTTCATGTTCTGCAACATCAACAATGTTTGTAACTTTGCATCAAGGAATGACTATTCCTACTGGCTGTCAACCCCAGAGCCAATGCCGATGAGCATGGAGCCACTGACTGGGCAAAGCATCCAGCCGTTCATTAGCCGGTGAGGCAAAGCAGGCCATCGGGTCTTCTTTAGTATCTAGATAAATAGCACATCTTATCCACGTACTTCTAACATGCAGGTTGGGTATTAGGAGATGAATCTGTCATGGTTTGGTCTGGGTAAAACTAGGAAAATAGCTTGTTTTAAAGTATTTATTGTCTTCAGAGGTTCATCGCCTTGCAGCAGTGATAACGAGAGGCTGAGAGGCTGTATGAGCTCTCCTCAACCAAGCAATCTCTGTAGTCAGCAGTGCAAGAATATGGGAGCCCCTGGCTTTAGGATTAAGGCACTTGTTTCGTCTTGGGGACTTTGAGCTTCCAGTTTTTGTTTCAGGAATTGCTTCAGTATTTTACCCAGTGTAGTGAAAATACCGACAGCTTTTAAACTCCAAAATATTCTTATTGCAGTTACAAAATATGTGAGAAGTAGAAATCTAGATTAATAGGAGAGCCTCTCACAGGCGAGTTTTGTTCCCCTTCTCAGTGTAAAAATTCTTAATAAAACGTTATATTATACTGCTGTTATCTTTTAATGTGTTGTTTCTCCGGTACTTCCCCTGTGTCCAGGTGTGTTGTGTGTGAAGCTCCTGCCATGGTGATAGCTGTCCACAGTCAGACCATTCAGATCCCTTCATGTCCTCCAAGCTGGGTCTCCCTCTGGATTGGTTATTCTTTCATGATGGTAAGAACTGCCTTCTACTCCAGAAGCAGCTACTGCCCACCTGTCTCCTCAGCTGCTATAGGACACTGTTAAGAACTGCAAGGGTTGTTGTTTGAAAGCTTTTACCTTCAATCACAAACCATGGTAGCCAAGATTGACAGGGATTTTCCAGTACACAGATCCCAGTGTCACTGACATTTGTGGAGGTGTCTGACATTGCATTATCTCTGCCAAGAGTGAACAGTGACAGACTGCTATGCTATTCAGTTTTTAGCACCTAAGATCCTTGTTTGTGTCTTTCTTTCCTCTACCAGCACACGAGTGCTGGAGCAGAGGGTTCTGGACAGGCTTTGGCATCACCTGGATCCTGTTTGGAAGAATTCCGCTCAGCACCGTTCATCGAATGTCATGGTCGGGGCACCTGTAATTATTATGCCAATTCATACAGTTTCTGGCTGGCAACTGTAGAGGTGTCAGAAATGTTCAGGTAAGAAAACCTGTTTCATATCTCTTGTTTTATTCCAGAATGAACGCTTTGGAAACTGAAATTATTCCATAGATCAAAAGAGATTTGTTTACAGGGGTATAGAGAAATAATTTAGCTTGTTTTCCCCCTCACAACCAGTTTTTCAAGTGTTTCTTTGGTAAGCCTTTAATATTATGTAAAAACTTGCTAGGGCACATTCTGTTTTGCAAGGAGTCAGATTCTTTCTGTGTCAATTCCTATTCACATTTTGTTGTTAGTACCTCCTCTGAAAGTAGTCCTACTGTGTTTACTATATTTGGAGCCCAAAACCCAACAATTTCCTTTGGTTTTTTTCTTGCCAAACCTTTCAATAAACTTAAATATTTGGAAAGGTAGTTCACAGATATACAAGGGATAGGAGTGAAGGGCAAGATGAATTCTTCTTAAACCTTTTAAGGCAAAGGTTCATATAACATGTTTTTAAAAATCTTGTATGAGGGTTTCGTACCCTCTAAGGCCAGCATTTTTTCCCATACTTTGTAGAAGGACTCAGGATGACATTTTGGCTGCAAGGAAGCCAGGGGCCATTCTGTCCTCAGCTTCTCTGCAGTCAGCATTTCAGCTGGAGTCTCTCAGCTCCTCAAACATTTTCCCTTTCAAGTTGAGTAGCAAAATCATTTCTTTGAAAAATCATCTCCTTTCGTAGACAAATAGCTACTGCCCTGTTTGTGTGCTGATTGAAAAACTCTTAATATTCCTACTGCTACATAATTGAAAAGTGTAGCTTTGTGGCAGAGGGCTGGCACTATGCTCTGAGCAGTCGTGGCCCCTAAGCTGGTTTTGTGTAACACCTACAGTTGCGATACTTGACATGATAATTCATCACTCTTGTTTTTCAAGTAGCTGATTAGTGGTAATTCGCCAATAAAAACTTCCTGTTAGTAACTACCATGCACCCTTGAGATTTGTCTCTACTATTTTCTCCCTCCTATAAAAACAACTTCCTTCTTCATTCTGTTTTTTTTAAAGAAACTTTTCAGCATTTGACTTATTTGTGTACACACATTTCACAAATTAATTATATAAATCTCCCATCTTGTTACCCTTTCAAAATAAAAATAAATTATTTAGTAAAGCTACCACTTGAATACAGGTCTCACTGTAGCAGTACTTTTTATGTGTTGTCGAAGTACCCTTCAACTAAGCAACCCAAAGGCCAGAAACAGACCCCAGAAATACTCTCAAATGTACAAAATTCACCTTCCCCTCAGGTTGTGCTTGTGCTCCATCGCTTGCCAGCCTGAAGCAGGTGCTTAGTCCCTGGGGACTCTGAGACACTGATATGACTGAGCATCTGTCACCTGGTGCTGGGCACAGACAGAACAATCACTCTTAAGAAAAACTTTCAAATTCAGGATTCATTCCCTGCTCACATACTTAAGTGTTATATGAAACTGTGAATTAAGTAGAACTTGAAAGGAACTATAAACAAAGAAAAAGCTAATCCAGCCTTTCCTTTGTTTCTGTCAACCAGCAAACCTCAGTCAGAGACACTGAAAGCAGGAGACTTGAGGACGCGTATTAGTCGTTGTCAAGTTTGCATGAAGAAGACGTAACGTCTTGGAGAATGTTTTATAAAACAGTTGAAAATTCCTAAGATGCACTGTCTTCCAGCTGCAACAATGGTGCTACTGTGCAGAAAGAAAAAACAAATCCAAACTGTTTTAACCATGCAAATTCAAGTGTACCTCACTCATGTGCCAAACTAAGGGTTGTTCAGTACATATTTGACAACAGGACTAAGGTGAAAGAATTGACCTCTTGGAAACAGACAAGAACACTCGAGGTTCACAAAGGATCAGAAGATGAAAATTTTCATTTCTTTCCCTGTACTAAAATGGCACCTATTTGATCAACCAAGAGAACAGAGAAGAACACAACGCACTGAGTATGTTTAAAATAACAAGACTGCAGTTTTGAAAAACACTTTTCATGGTGCTACTAACCCTACTGTATCCCAGGTTTTTAATATGAAATTTTAAGCTTATTTCTCTTTGTAAGTAATGAAATGTGTATATTGTGTAAACACCTTTTTTAGTCGAAACTTTCAGTCATTTAGAAACAAACCAGACTGATATAAAAAACCTTATGTCAAAAATTAAAAGACAGTATTTTATTATGAAACTTGTGGTACATAGAGAATTTACCCCTCTTATGCCAACTTATTCATTTAGGTTTTTCGTTTTCTTCCTCAGTTGCCAACCTGATGTATTTGGAGAATGCACAATTATTCTGAAGTAATTTTCATCAGGGTTTTAAATGTTGTACACCATGCTGTCAGTGGTTTCATTTAGAAATCCCAATCCACTTGAAAAGGGGTTTTTTATCTTGTGAAAATATGTGAGATTATTAGCCATATTCTATATTCTTCTTTTAAGAGTACAAGTCCCATTCACATTTTAGTAATCAGCTTGGTTTAACCAAACTTGTCCTTCGGGAATATCCAGTTACCAAAACATTTAGGATGATGCTTACATGAAACTTCAACTCTGAAGTGGCATCATGTTTTATCCAAAATAACTAAGAACACACTAAGAAACCTTCTGAATAAAATAAAGCATAAGCTGGTGGAAACCTTCCTATTTACACATTAATCTTTTAATCTTATGTGAATTTATACACATCCACAATGTATTTACAGTATACAGAAACTCTTGTGTATGTATAGTTCACATAAGGCCTTGAAAGATGGTGCATGCAATCTTTCTGATGTCAGTTTGTAAGAATCCTCCTGTGTATGTCTAAAGTGTGTCACTACTTGTGCAATAGCTGAAAAGTGATCACTTTTGTATGCATGACTGTTCAGCTTCTATGGTCAGAGCGTTTCACTTACCCTCGTGTATAAACAGCTCCCTGACAATGCAGGACTGTCAAGTGACAATACTTTAATATTTTCGTTGTATATTGCCACCTCGACTATCAATACAACCTAACTTGTGAATTAACATAATGCTCTATACAGGTGATGTGTATTTGTTTATTGGATACTGTTAAGTAATTTATCTGCTACTGGCTGTTCATTCTTACCTTCCAGTGATCCCTGTAAACATGGAGCATCCAATATATCCTTGTTTTATGCACATTTGACAAAAGACATAGGACTGGTGACTAAGCAGGTGGCAGTGATATACAATGAGATTGGTGCTGATTTCAAAAGCTTTCAACTAAGTATGAAACTGAAGTTCTTTAGTTTAAAGTACAAAATATTAATAGCTTTGTCTTTTTTCCATTAGCTGCAGTTATATACGTTGGTAGAGAGTGGGCAATTCAGCAATGTGCATCTTTCAGCTCAGTTTAGTTTGGTTTGCTGATGCATATAGTAATAAACTGAACCTGCTGCTACCTCCGAGTCAGGAACTTGTTACCAAAGCTGAAATAAAATAGTAAGTCTCTTCATGTAAACACAAGCCCTTTCTTACTGCTGGCTCTGCAGAAGTCTAAAATGAACATTGCAGCCAATCCCTCGCCCCAGAAAAGCAGAAGAATGGATGCTAAGGCCAAGGAGCTCTCTAAGGAAAAGGCTCTCCCAGCCTTCCCTCCCAACACCCCATCTTGTGTTTACCAACACAAAGTGCTCAGATGTGGAGACATGGGATAGAGAGAACCGTGTTTGTTATAGCAGTGCATAACTGGTGCTTCTTTGTAAGATCTGGACTTCTCTGGCAGCATGTAAAGCCAAGACTGGAGATCCCATTCCAGGCTAAGGTAGAGAGCACCTAGACCTGCTGGTCTTGTGGTAGCCTCAGAGCCCAAAGCTGTGAGATGACCACAGAAAAGTAAAGTGTGTAAAGCAGCTGCACTTGTGGCAGCTCTGTTCTGTCCCTGCAGCCCTGGCCCTGACCTGGACAAGAGTCCTGTACCTTAATCAGCTTCAGGCTCAGAATTCCAAAGGGGCTACATTTTACGAAGAGAAAAGCGGTCTAGAGAGGAAGGAACATCTTTTAACTTGAGACCCACAGCAGAGATTCAAGAGATGTTGGGTTGATTCCCACCACACCTTCTGTGCCTTAGAGCAGGTAAATCACTTGGTCTGTGTTGGATCAGAGTTACTGATTTATAAAAGAAAACATGGTTATTATTCTTTCCTGCTTCTTGATGCTTAGACTGTAAGCTCCTTGGGGCAGAGACATTGAGGGGGCTCAAATGTTGGTTGGGGCCTCTAGGTGCTATCCATCACTATAGAAATATTAAACTACAGGTAAAAGTTTGTGTTTGCAGCTTTATTATTAAAAAAGGAGAAAACTGCTTTGAACACTGGAGCCTTAAAATAGTCTTCAGCAACACCTAAATATGATGCAGCTCTGGACACCACTTCAACTCCAGTTAAGATGCTTTTCCTGATGTCTGGTATGTTTTTTGCGAAAGCTTTTATTCTCGTAACTAATCATGTAGAGTTGGGCTATTTTAGTTAATCTCTGCAGGCACCTGATGGGTCTGAGCTGTTGGGGACACACTTGCAGCCACTCGAGGGCACCATGTGGCTTTGGCAGGAGTTGTGACAGCAGCACTACCAGGTCTGGCCCTGCCTGGAGCAGGGAGGGCTGCAAGAAAGCTCACCAGGAGGTGTGTCCTCACCCTTCCTTGCCCACTAACCAAGCCCAGTTCTTGTAAGCTGCTGTCAATTGTAACCAGAATGAGTGAAAAAGTGCATTTTTTTCTAAAGGAATACTAGTTTGAATCCTAAAACCAGGATTTAGCAATCTTGTGCCTAGGCTGGATTTACACTGTTCTAGTGTTAAAAAAAAAGTTCTACTTAAGGCAGACTTCTCAGTATCTTTCTTCCCTCTAGAAATCCTATTATAAAGAGGAAAAAGCTTCCTTCAACATCATCTTCCCTTCTAAGGTGGGATTTAAACTTCTTAAACACTTTGCAGTCCAAGGACAACCTCTAACCAAAATGGGCATAGGGCAATGCAGCCCCACTTCTGTACCTTACTAGATGTCACACACAAATACTGTGCTGCAGAAGTTCTGAAGTCTGTGGCATTTTGTCCTCTGCTGTAAAATTCTTCTCTAGTGACCATTTCCAACAGAGGGTGCAGGAAGGATCTATTTTAAAAAGTAGTTCTAGAACTTGAAAAAATAACATACTGATTTTGCAAGCAACACATGCTCAAGTTCTAAAATCTGATGTTCTGCCAGTATTTCCCATGTACTTTAATACCCAGCTGCAATATTTTTGTAGGCAGTTTGCTGCCTGAACTGTGCTGCTGTGCCATCCTCGGGACACACCTGAGGAGGGTTGTTGTGCCACATTTGGGACTGTGCTGCTGGGAGCAGCAGTATGTGTTTTTAACAGGTGCTTCCCTGAAAAGCTATGCTTCAGATAACCCAGCACTGCTGGGCACACAATACTTCTGCTACCATGGCTCCTTCCACCAGAAGCACAAGCTGAAAACTGCATGAGAAACTAGAATAATTTAGTCTGTCCAGGTTAATCTATTGCCAGAAACCAGAACACTTGCTGAGTGGAGACGGGCAGTGATTAGCTCAGGGGCAGTGAGTGTTCTACATTTAAAATGTAGGGTAAGTATCTAGAACTCCAAGCTTTGGAAAGAAAGATTATTAACTCTAGCCCTTTACAGCAGACAGGTGACCATTACCTGAGGACAGCCTCGGCTGAGGTGACAGTAACTGATCAGTAACAGACACCTGCTGTCCTTCCAAAGGATTCTCTGCCCCCAGGTGTAGCATGGGATGGGGGTTGAGGCTGCTCTGCCAACAGCAGCTTCAGTGCCCCCTGAGCTGCTGCCTCACACTCAGTCGGGCTCTAACCACAAAGCTGTTTTAAAAAGTTGTAAATTAACTCAGAAGGAAACCAAAGAAACAGACTTGGTGTGTTTCCTTACCGAAAGGGGATGATGGGGAGAGGTTTCTACCATCCAGACATGCCCAGCAAGCTCAGAGCACCTGCTCTCCCCCAAGACATGCTGCTCTACAGCTCTGCATGGACAAAGGAGGGGAGAAACTTCTATATATATTTGAAGGAACACTATTGCTATAGCCAAAACAGGATGCAGGGATAAAAAAAAAAGTGCAATACAGATTGTACTGATACCTGATACTTCTAACAAGGTCCTTCTTCCCTGCTGTGAACTCCTCACTCCCCAGTATTTGGTTATTTACAGTACCACAGCGCTCATGGAGATGCACAGGCCATGAGAATTGGTCAATGCATTTCCAAAGACTTTAAAGGTGCATTCTAGTGACTGTCAGGAAGTCTTACTTGCCCTCTGGCTTTAACTGAGGGCTTTCACCATCCTTCCGATGCAGGAGAGTTCTGTCACCCAAAGGGGTTTGAAAAATCAGTATAAAATTCTGTGTGTCCCCCACAAAAAAAACCCCACAACCCTCCAGTAGTTGGCCCATTTCAGATCCAATCAGTCAAAGGTATTTTGAGGCACTTACTGTGACACTGTCACAACAGAGTGGACAGAGTTTGGATAATTGTCACTGTTTGTTTGCACTGCTGGTAGGGCTCTTTCTGCTGTGGCTGAGCAGCCCTGTTCTCTGTCCCCTCCCAATACAGGCTACACACTCTGCAAAGGGGCCCTGAGAAGGGGGCTGGTTTATTTGAGCAAAACCCTAGTCTTACAGCAAACATGACCTTTCCAGGGAGTTGTTTCAATGTACTATTTGGAGTAACAAGGTAAGAATTAATTCAGGTAATTTTAAAGAAAGGTCTCATCCAACATATTTCACAGTAATCACACACATGTATGGAGATCATATACATTCCCATCTACAGATAAAAGCCTCTTTCTGTAGAAAATTTTTGCCATATCCTTCATGTCAGTAAGGAATCTGAAAATGCACTGCCTTTTGTTGGTATTTTCTGACTTCAGTTGTTTTTACAGGTGGGTACATTACTTGAAATGATGAGATTATCTATTTGTGTTTGGGTTTCACATACTGAGACCTATTTAACAATTCTTTTGCAGTGATACTTTAAAACCTAAGTGTCACTGCAAAAGACAACAGCAAAACACATTTGTTCCATTCTACCCTAAAGTCAGGCCCCTCTTTTGATAATACACTGCTAAAAATTTCTTCCAGGACTAGTACTTTTTGATCATGAGACTTCCACATCCAGTCATGGACAAAGTTATGAACAAAAAATTGCCACGGTCTTCTACATTTAAAGCAGCAAATGTACTGGGCATTGATTTTTTTTTTTTTTCCATTCCAAAGCTTAATTGTTTACAGGCATTATGAATCCACGGCAAAGAAAACTTCTAGGCATTTTTCAGTACATTACCTTCTAAACTAAGTGGAAAAGCAAAGAACACTGGAGAGATGGGGAATCACTGCCCTGAAATAGTGCTCAAACTTCTGCAACTCTTCAGGGACACAGAGTCACAAAACCACTTCCAGGAGAAGCAGCCACAGCAGGAGGAAATGCACTTCTGACAGAAAAACTCAAACATTTGTTTAAAAATAAAACCCAGACACGGAGCTACATGAACACGTATTTACTGCAAGTAGCTCTATGGAAAGCCAAGTCCGATAAATATAAACACTATACAGAGCCTCAAGCCAGTCTCCCAAAACCGCAAATGCGATGTGTTTTACAAAGAAAACAACAGAACAATATTTACAATGGAAGACAAAGCCAGATCAATCAGCTCAACTTTAAAACAGATCTGTGAAGCAGAAATAGCAAATATAATGAACAGTTTCAACTATATATGTTTTAGTTTTGTACAGACAATAACTGTCCAATATCAAATTAAATTTACAGGACAAACATTGTTCTATCATTGGTATTTTTGTACTATACAGCAGCATAAACGGGTAGCTGGAAGGTAGTATATATAGTGATATGTTTTACATCATCTGAAAATGTTCTTCCAGCACAATACTGAATAAATTAGTTGCTGTAAACTAAGAGATTCAAAAAGATTGCATATTTATTATGCCGTACCTATTAGTATTTGTACCACCATACTTGAGGTTACCCATTTACTTATTTATTCAGCATGTATTAAATCAGTGCTGTATATTGTACAATGGCAGCCTCAGGGATCTAATATGAAATAAGTATGTAACAAATTTCTTCAAAACAACCTTTTCTTTTCACATTAAATGTTTAGAACTATCTTCATCCAAATTTTGATTTCTTAGAAAATATGTAAAGCTTTATAAAAAGCTGTCTACGTATTGCATTATTCATTTATGAGACCAACCAACAGCTCTATGGCAAGACAGTATCATGGTCTGTAAGAGTGGTTGTGTTTTTAACTCCTGTATATTTAGCAGCAAGTAATTGTACCAACTGAAACTTCTCTTCCAAAATCAAAAACAGGTCTGTGCTTTTAAACCCTGTAGCAATAGTTTTTCCTGTCACTAGACACTGTGTAAACTGATTGGTACCATGTTTCCTAAAAAAAAAAAAAAAAAAAACCCCAACAAAACAATCACCTCATATTTTAGTGACACATATATTTCAATACTACTCAGAAATAGACCTGGGTACACATCACTGAACAATCCAAGCTGACAGTGTCTAATTTGTTAAACAAACTGTACCAGCAATCTAAAGGTTGTCTGTTGGAGGTGAGGCAGCCTGGCACATCCGTTGTACAATATACATATGGAGGATTCCCAACTGTGTGGTGCAGTACAGCATGAGGATTTGTGTACCACTTTGAAACTTTTTAGCAATCATCAGTGCCTTGTATAATCCATTGCATGTACCAATGACTAGTGTCATGCTCTTTTAAATTCATAGCAGTGTTAAAAAGCTAAATTCATTTCAACCAAAAAAAAAAAAAAAAAAAATCAGTACAAGAGTGAAGCACTTAAATTGTAGAAAAATCAGGGCTTATTTTAAAAATGTCAAATAGTCATTGTTCACATTTCTGTCAGTGGAATAAAGACAATTGATGAGCCAACATTTTACTTTTTTTCCCCATTATGCCAGAAAGAAAGAACAAAAATAGTCCTAAACTAAAAGTGGGACTTTGGTTAAAAGTAAGATCAATTAGGGTGGTTTCCCTTTAAAAAGCTACAGCTGACAAGTCTAATGCAGAAGTCACAAACATTGGATACGACTCCGCAGTTCTCCATTCAAATCCATGAATAAAAACCTCATTTTACACAATTCATATTTATAAACAAGAACAAAAACAATCTACAAGACAACCAGCCCATTAATCCTACTTTGTACATACCAAAATTCTGAGCAAAAAAAAATTTCCATTTAAGCTCTGACAGACACTTGATTTAAAAGCCTCTAGCCTATGCTCAAGAAATACCTCTTGTACCATAAAAGCAAAACCTTAAAAAAAAAAAAAAAAGAGAAAAAAAGGCAGAAGAGGTCTCTTTTTCTCAGACCCATCAAGTCCCATGGGTTCACCCCTCAAGCTAATGTGCACCTCTCCCTCCCTCCTTCTGCCCAATTACCTGGAAAAATCCTGAACTGCCAAAATATTTCTAAACAATACATGTTTTAAGCTAACCACTTGTTAATGTACCAGAGAAGTAAAACCCATGTTAAACAGACAATCAGAAACCAGCTTGGACTTCTCGGCATATAAATTTTTTTAAAAAATTAATGAGAGAGGCAGGAAGAAGAATGGTACATACAGGGATCTCCTATTAGCATTCACACTGCCTCAGAAATAGATATGACATGAAAGACCAAATTCCATCACCAAAGCACAGCTATGAAAAAATCTCAATTCAAATTAATTCAACTGTAGAGAGCTGACTTCTATGAAAAAAAATAATTAAAATGATGTGTGTCTATGTCCGTGCTGGTGTAAATGAAAGTAGCCGGCTGGAGCTGAGCTTTGCTTCCAAAAGCACCACACAGTTTCTGGAGTTACCAGCAGAAAAGTCTTCTCTTCCAACAATGGGTTTCCATGGCAATGCAGTCAGTCTAGAAAGGAGGGGGGAAAAAAAGTCAGTGACATTTCAAATGCAAGTTATGTCGGAAAAAATTGTTTTCTACGGAGGAGAACACATGGAGCTTATCCACTGTAGGAATGAGAGCTGCTGACGGCAGAATATGGGTCCCTTGCAGAGGGAGGGGACACTCCCAGATGCCAACCGTGCAGAGATCCTGAGGGAAGGAAGAACAACGGAGTCTGAAGCAAGCACTGAAGAGCCGCTGCAGCCAGAGTGACACGTGTACACGGGACAGGAACTGGGGCAGCAGTCAGACCATCCTGCCAGCCCGTGATGGGGACGGACCAAAGCTCACAGCTGCCCATTCTACTGTGCCCCACTCCAGAGCCAAGGCCACTGTGCAGCACAAGGGACCTGAGCAGTGCCGCTCACCCAGGTGCAACAGAGGCTGTGGCCAACACTCCCCCTCAGAGCAGGGCAGAGCTGTAACTCCAACACTCCCTGCACCTCCAGCTCCAAACAAGAAGCAGCAAGTCATGACAGCTGTGTGTCCTGTCCTCAGCTTTTCAGGAAAAAGCTTTATTTAGTTATAATTAGAAACACTTCAGAGTACACTCGTCCCTTTTTGAAGAAAGTCTCACTGAAAGGTAACACCCAGTACAAAAGCACATGGCTACAGCCACTTGCCTTCTTCAGGGGCTTCAAACTTACTGGAAAAGGCAGAAGTCAAAGCACTTGGTAAAATGAAGGGCAAAAAGCATAATCTTGTATCGCAGGAAGCTACAGATGGGTGACAAGGCAGAAATGAATGCAGGAGGGAGTCTGCCATCAAAGCACATCAGCTCTGCAATTAACCACGCATATGCCAAGGTGAGAGCAACTCAGGAGTTTCCCAACATAGAAAAACGTGATGAAGGGCATGCAAATGCTTCCTGCAGTTGTGTGAACACAACTGAGGAACATACAAGTCACTGTTCAGCTCTCTACAAAACCCCTTCTGCTCCCAGTTGAGCCAACGTGAACGCTAGTTTTCAGTCTGGAGGGCTACTGCTAATCAAACCAGTGCATCACACTGTCTCCCAGTTGAGACAGACTGTCCTCTTCCACCATTTTTGTCCTCTCAGCCAAGACTGAAGGCACTGTCCTCTGCCAGTCAGGTGGCTTTGCTCACCTTCTCTCCAAGGTTGGAGGCACGTGCCTGCAGAATGTTTCCTTGCAGTACAGCAAAGAAGGAAAGAACCAGCTGCTCTCATTGAGAAACAATAGTGAGTGCAAGAGATTTAGCCTTCAGAAAACAAATACAAAAATGTCAACTACTTTTTCCTTTAGAGCCACACAGTGCCAGCTCTCTCCCTGCTCTGGGAGCTGCCTGAGAAGAGCTGCAGTATAGGAACACTTCATTACACAGCACAGCAATGGTAGCACAGGCCCCTGGAACAGAGGAAGGGGTTTTGGAGCTTAATCTTGCCCATGCTCTTCTGGTGGACCACAAGGAAATCAGTTACATCTCACTGCTAAAGAGCTCATAGTTCTTCCTTGCCTCTACCCCAGGGATACGCTAAAGAAAAGGTGATCGCGCAAAGAACAAGCATTATGTGTAATAATGCAAACCTGTATGTTTGCTTACAAACCAATCATCAGGTATACATACACAAACTCCACCCTGTGCTAAAGAACTTCTGATTTCTGTCCAGCTAAAAGTACTGACTCTTCAAAAGAAATAAGAAATAAAAAGATAGAAAAAAGCTCAATGCTCAGCCGAGCAGCCCTGCCCCATCCCAGTCTTCAGCAAAGGCTGCCCATGGCTCCAGTGACAGAGAGGCAAGGGCAATGGCAGGGCTGGCAGCAGCATGGAAGTATAGAGGGGTCCTTTCCACTTCAGGAGAAACTCCCTTTTAATCCTACATGGCCCTCACCAAGGTCCAGGCTTGGACCAAGGTTCATTTTTCAAATACACAGAAATTTCAAAAATGCAGTAACTTAGTTTTCCTCAATTAAAGAAAGAAAGGGCCAAAATACACCCACAACTTGAGAATCTCTATTTTTGTTATTTCACAGACATCATAACATCACTGCAAAAAGCTATTGCTTGGTACACACAGAGCATGATGTGGTCAGCAACAGTTTTGCTATCACAAAAGCCAACTGAAGCTATTATTTTTGAAATAATTTTCCTCTTTCGAAAAATACTGTTTTGTTGTAAGACCAAAGGATGAAAATATGCACCACAGCTTGCAATGAATCACACCTCAACGATGCACCCAAGTCAAACATTAGAACAATTAAAGTTTCTATATTAAACTTATAGTCAATAAAAATTAACTTTACTAGCATCCCCGCACCCTTTCCTTGCTGTGGACCTGTAAGTTCACATAAAAGGAACTTCAAAACCTGTCTCTGCTTTTGTCAGAACACTTTTCTTCCACACCTTACACACAAGGCACACCTGAAAGCTGTTTGACAAGTTATTCTAATCTCTCCAAGCACATCCCCAAAACATTTTGAAGAGCAAAGGCCCAGTTGCTTGAATCAGACAATCCCATATGGCAGAACTCAGTATCTATACCTAAAACATTTTGAAAATTCTCATAAACTAATGCCAAATTACATTTAAGATATTTGGAGGGGAAGGGAAAGGGCTTAAGAGCAATAAAACCCCAAGCCTGCTTAAGTCCTAAGTTTAATTCTCTGAAGCAGCCTCGGGTATTCAGGCGACAGCATGACAACCAATTCTAAAGCAAGATCACCAGGTAACTCAGCAGAACGCCAAACAGCACAGATTAATTTATAAGAAACCAGAAGAAAGCCTGGGACCTCGCTGCAGAATCCCCCCTTCCCAAAACTTTCTGAACAAGAGCTCATTCATTTGCTGTCCCCACGATTATAGACTACACTTCAACATGTTCCTTCTTCATTTTTAAGGTAAAACAGAATTGTGTGAACTGTAAATAAACATAAGGGAGTTTCACATAAACATTACCTACAAGCTGATATCAGTCTCATAAAGCCTTGAGTCTTTCATACATGGAGCTATTGGTTGTCACCACTTCTCTAATCCCCTTAATAAAGCTGGAAACTGCAATATTGCAGTTGAAGCAGTACAGCTGGCTGCTGCCTTGAGTCATCAGCTTTTTTGGGGGATAAAAGCATCAAGCATTTACACATATGTATATATTTATGTATGTATGTGGACACATACATCAGTCTCAGATAGAAAAGGCAAAGAGCAACTTATGAAACCTGACCACATAAAAGAAAAAAATTTCATCTGAAATCTAAGAGGAGACCAAAGTCTTGCAAGTTCCCTCCCACAGAGTGCCGCAGTCACCAACATTCCCAAGGGCTATCCGCAGGAGTCCATTCCTGCTGCAGCGGGAGCGCAGCCAAAGGCCCACAGGTCACGCAGCACCAACCTCCAGGCACCACAGCAACCCCATGGCACAACGGCAGAGTCTGAACCCAGGGCTGAATGGGGTCTGCAGCCCAGCCAGAGGCAGCTGTGCAGTCACAAGCTCTGACACCAATTCCAGAACCATGGAGCTGATGGAACTTTCCACCACATCCCTGCAGCTGTGCTGGATCACATCACTCCCCTCACTGAGTGTCACAGGTCAGTGCTGCCACTGCCTGCCAGGAGTGAACAGGACCTTGGGGGTAACCTGGGTACCAGGGAGATTTATTGAGAAGCTCCTACACCACAAGAGAAGTTGTTTATCAAAAGGGGTGTAAAATGGGTTTAATGTGAGAACAAGGCCGGTGTCTGTTGTGCTGCTGCTACCTGGATTCCCACCTCTGTGGCCCCTCACCAGAAGGGGCCTGACCCTTTGGAAAGAACATGGCCTGACTTAGAGAGGTTGCAAGAGCACTCACACATTAAGCTCCTTGGTGGCTCTTCTCTCTCACATCTGATCTGCTTCCATTTTTTCATTAACCAGTTGATGAAGGAAACCTAATGAGGCCATGCAGTGATTGAAGAAAACAACAGTGCTTCTGTGAAGCTGAATAATCTTGTATCAGTCTCATAACGTAAGATGCATCAATTTATGTTAATAGTACAGATACGAGAAATACTGATCAACAATAAAAACCAGATTAGCACTTCATACCAGACCCCATATGAATGGATTTAATTCAACACTGACTGAACAGTAAAGGAAGCTGTCAGAAAAAGGGATGAAGAAACTCTTCTATAAGGCAAACAAATTATGAGATGTGAACTAGCAGAGACAAGAGATACAATGCTCACAGAGTAACTCAGCATTCCCCTGAAGTTCTCAAATATAAAAGCCACCAAATAAAACTTGGTGGCCAGATCAGCCAGAACTTTCATTTGCAGTGTAAACACACAGCTGTTCCTGGACTGGACTGCCACAAGCTCTTCTAAGAAAACCTACTCAGTCAAAAAACCAAATAAACAAACCAAAAACAAACAAACAAAAAAAAAATACAACACACCAAAACAAAACTGATCATGACATCAAACAAGCAGCAAAAAAATCTGCAAAAAACCTTTTGAGGCAGCCCAGAAATATACTGCTCTAAGTGGCTTTCATTGCATTGCACCCTACACTGGGCTTTTCTATCCAAACTTCAGCTCCATTAACAGATTTAGCACAAAAGCTTCAGCCTTTATTCAAAATTGACCTCTACTGCTTCAGAATATTGACAACAATATAAATTCAACTTCCATCAATGTTATCAATGTTTGATAAGGAAAACGAATCTAGAAAGCATCCAAACATTTTCACAGTTCACCTTTCAAGATATATAAACAAAGTTTGGAAAATTGAAGCAACATTCTCTTCATTACACAATTCCATTTCAAATCACCAGTTTAAGATGGGATCAGATTATAAAACTACATGCAGTTGTCTGAATTTTGCTGAGGAACAATCAGAGGGAAAAGATAACAAGGGCAGAAGAGAAACTAAGGGGCAAATATTTAAAATAGGATGGTACCATACCATTGCTCAAAAATGTTTTATTTAGAATTAAGGAACACACTGAGAAAGCACTCCGCAAGTTTTCTATGCAAAATCACATAGTTTCATAAAAATTAGGGGCAGAGATATAAATCAGTTTTAATTCATTAGATGCAAACCCAGCGTGTTCCACTTGAAAATGTATCAGATGAGAATATACCAAATTTACACTTCATTTCCTGCATCTGAATTATCAAGGCCATACAAGTCAGGACACTTTGAAACATACTAGGAGGCTTTAAGAACACAGCAGACATACCCTAATTCTCTCAAAGAAATCCATCCTAAATATCTGTTTTTACAGGAAAGACTTTTACTGACATAATTCTGCAACTGATTCCTGAAAGGATAAAAGCTTTTCTTACAGAAGATATTAAGATAATTAAATTATTAAAATCTCCATGTCAAAGACTAAGACAGCTTAATGCTTTCTGGAGAACACTGCTGAAGTTCTCCATTTCCTGAACTTCAGGTTATGGGGAAATCAAAATTAATCTGATTTACTCAGATCACAAGCAGCAGAGTAGCCCCAGACTTTTTTGTGCACATGGCCACACAATATTCCTGTTGTTCAGGAAAGGACTAAACCTAGCACAACCTCAGAACACAATGTGGCATCCAAAGGCATTTTGTTCAGCGGCTGGGCCAGGGCAGGAGCACGGCAGTGAATTCCACATAGAGCCTCCCCATGGCAGGCAGGCCAGGGAGGAGTTATTTGCCCAAATACATTCTTCACAAATTCGTGGGAATTTTTTTTTCTCCAGTCTTACCAAATACACAGTTACTGTTCCATGTCATTGTCCTATTTGAGTTCTTATTTTAATGGCATAGCTTTAGACCTTGCTAGAGGCAAGCAGCGTTATTTGAGAAAAGCCAAATTTCTTCTTAATTTGCACCCAGCAGACACCGAGTCTATAAATACAAATCAAAACATAACCCACTTCCTCCACTAACCTCACATGTGCAGTTACAGTGCCTGGGTGACCCAAATGAGGCCCTGACACAGAGACATCCTGATTTGGCAAGGTGTTAACTACCTGCTGACCGCCAAGCACATATTCTGAGTACTTTCTTCAGCCAACAACAGACTGATGCTCAAAATCAGCTACTTAATATATGTCATACCTACAATTTCCACAAGCAAAAAAAAAAAAAGGCAAAATTTGGTTTAAAGAAACCACCCTGTTGCATGACCAACTTTTCACTGGATAAACTATTTAAACACAGCAACTGGTAACAATATCCCAGTGAATTAGACTTCTCTTCATGCTGTGTTTCTAAAATTTAGAAGGCAAAATTACTCTTACAAGTAAACTTTATGCACAATTGTTCATTCAAAACATGGGCTTGCTATTATTAGTGCTCAGCAATTTCACGAGCTAAAAACTTCTCCCATGCTTAAAGATAATTTTTATTCACTTTGCAGAAGTGCCTTATCTTTTTCAACACTGGCTTTTTTTCCTGTTTGAATAAACAGGGTTGTTTCTAGGAAGGCCTTATGCACACTCTGTAATGTCATGTCTTTTACAGATACTATTCCTAGAATTAGTAAACTTGCGTGCAGTTTTGCAGAGGTCTAACACCAACTCAAATTGCACTGGACAGCTTGACAAGAAGTTGTTGGGAGTTTGAGTTTATCTGTTTAGAGGTTTTAAACTAAATTTCTTTTACAATATAGCACGACACTAAAAATTAACTCTTCTCCACCTCAGAACCCAGAGTTCAAAATTCAGATTTTCATGTTGCAGAGGAATGAAAAAAAGATTCTGCTTTTGAAAAAGCATTCTCAGAGTAAGTGTGTGAGTTACTGCACCTGACCTCCTGAACCACAGAAAACATATGTAAACTTCAGCCAAAAAAAACAAAGTTGTTTGTGTGGCTTCTGAGAATACCACCTGCTGCAGTTCACTCTGCTCCCGTGACAAAGGTCAGGAGCCCTCAGTGCCAATAGGGAGAAATATTTCCTGTCTGTGTTCTTGCTGCAAGTGGGCATTATGAACTGTTTGGAAACAAATAAGAAAGAAAACAGCCACAGCAAACACCTCTGCACGTACAACCCCACTTCCTGCATCCAGAAAGGGCTTGGAATACTTGGAAAGTTTGAGTAGTGCAGAAAAACTCCTGCAAGGTGGGACACAGCTTCCCAGTGAGCAACAGACTGGTAACAAGAACCCTTCAGCCTACACGGAAGTATTGGGACATAATAGGAGATTTTAAAAGCCCCGATTACACCACAGCTCCACACTCTGTGAGGTACAACACACTGGACAAGAGTATGGCAGAGGAGGGCACAGCATCTACACAATCCTAAGTGGCCTGGAGAAAAAAGATAAGATTTTTTATCTCTTCCACTACACAAACCAGGGCCTGCCAAACAAGGCTAGTACAGAGCAGGATCCAAAATGGACAGAGGTCTGCATGCAGCATGTCCTGATGGATCACAGGCTGCTGTGGATACAAAGAGTTTACAGAGGAACAAAGAGAGACTGGAACAGTACTTGGATTCAAGACCCATAAAAGGGTTATAAAACAGACAAACTACATCAGGCTTAAGAAATCCCCCAAGCTGAAAAAAAAAGAAGAAAATCAGAGACTGGGTGTATGTTTGTGGGAAGTATTATACATACCTGCCCTGCTCTTCCTCTGCTGGGTGATGTCTGCTTGCAGGCACAGGTCTGGAGCTTGAGTGAGCCAAACTATTCTTATGAACACAACCAAGAGAAAGGGCAGCATCACTCATGACTGATGAAATCTACCTTTCAAACCACCTTTCCTGAGACTTCCTTTCTACATGAAGTTTCACCTGTTATAATTCTTCCTTTCTCTCTTCTCAACCACTTTAGACCTCAACACCTGCAAGCATTCAGTGCTACCTTTTTTCTTTCACCTCTGTTGCCATAAATGGCTGTCAAAGGCAGAAAGTTACTACACAGCCACTTATCCACATAGTTATACCTTTTGCTCGTGTGTGCCTGCACATTAAAAGAAATGTCTTTGCACATTAAAAGAAGTGTCTTTGCCACTCTGCTATCACACACAGCAGCAGCATGCATCAACTTTTCACATGTACTAATTATTACATTATTGACTCTTCATTAACATTAGGACACCCCAAACCCTGGCTCATGCACAGGAGGAAGAAGAAAGGTTCAGATTGGACTGTATGTGTGAAGCAACATCTTCTCAAATCACAGCACAAGCCCAAGAGCCATGGATTGCACCTTCAGCTTCCAGGAGCAGTTCAGGAGCTCACAAGGTCAGAGTTAAACTGAGTCTACTCAGAGACAAGGTTTAATCAACAGTGTGCAACTCTTGTTTAGTGTTTACCTTGTGGAACGTGTCAACATTAATATTTCAATGACTCGTACCCTCAACAGTGAATCAAGCCTTGATGTTGCCACCACTTCCAGACTTACCTGCAACCACTGCAGCGTCTGTTCAACCTGATGTACAGACACAGAAATAAAGTAACTTTCTCCTGTGGAAGTCACTGTGCCACACTCCAGCCTCCACAGGCCTCATCCCTGCAGCTGAGAGCACTGCAGCAGCAACCAGCAGGTCCCATGCAGACCTCCACATCTAGAGATGGGCTGCCAATGCTCTGGTGCACTGGTTACAAGTCCTAAAGGTGACTATCTCCCAAGCCCCACTGTGCGTCCTCTCCAGTGCTAGAAGACTGCCTGAAACCCAGAGATGTCACCTTACAAAACAAGAATGAACCAGTAGTAATGCTGTCCTCGGGTGACGTTATGAAGCAACTTTATTCCTTAACCGTCTGCTTAATGCCCAGGGCTTCTGTGCCTTTAAAATTGACCCGAGGGGCGGGGCCAGAGCCGGGTTGGTGCAACTGCCGACGAAATGATCGGTTCGACTGAACCCGAACCTGGGGGTCGGTTCAACGGCCGACCGAGACGGGGTTCAACCGAACCGGCAACTGCGGGACAGTTAAAGGGCTTGGTCCAATGGCCTGGGGGATAAAAAGGGCTCAGTCCAATGGTTGCGGGGCAGAAGGTGACCCAGAGCCAGTGCAGAAACACCCCAGAGGTTCGTAACGCAGCGGGGAAAGAGGTGTTGCTTTGCAGAGCGCCACTGGGGATCAGCCCCTGACAGCTCTCCGCCGGGCTTGGGGGCAGACAGGCACCGAGCAGCGGGACACCTGGCACAGGCACCGCGGCTCCAGGAACCCGAGCTACCCAGGCTTGGGGCAGACAGCTCTCCGCAGGGCTTCGGGAGGCAGCCGGCTCTCCGCAGGGCTTCGTGGAAAGAAGACTGTTCTCTGCCGGGCCTCGTGAGGGTTTTGGGTTTTTCCCTTTTCCGTTTTTTCATCTTGTTTTCTTCCTAGGTTTATTCTGAGTTAATAAACAGTTCAGTTTTTCTTCACTTTCATCTGCCGTTGTTAATTAGTTTCATTGGCGGAGGAAAGGGAGAAGCCCTTCTCCTCCTGGAACTTTGTCTCCGAACTGGGACAAATGCCAAGGCAGTTCCACCAGCTTGGCAGCTTCTGGAGCAAAATCTTACCAAGAACAGAGGCCCCAGTCCATGAGACATTAACTGCCATGGGATGCTGCACAAGGTGATCCTGTGCTCTGGTATGCATTCCTGCACACCTGCTTGTACCAAATCTACCAGCCATATTGTGCAGGAAAATTAACTTACAGAAAGAAAAAAGAAATAAAACCAGAAAAAAAATATCACATTCTACTTCTAAAAGCAAGAAGTAACCACTGGAACATGGTCCTAACTCGGAGATACGTGTTGGCCCACATTCCTCTTACCAAGATTATCCTGGCCAGTGTTCTGACATTTACCTCATCCTTTTCAAGTCATTTAAACCATTATAACCACTGTGTTTATAGCTCACTGCCTTCCCTTGCTGCTTGCCATGAGCATACCCTTCCAAGTGTTTCCACCAGCTTCCTCTCCAGCAACTACTCTCAGCAGCCTTTTATCTCTTCCAGGCTGACTCTTATCTCCACTCTGCCAATGGTAGGAGCCTTGATCTCTGTCTTACTCTCCACCCCAGCACATTAAGTTTCATCCATCTCTTTAGTTTCACCTTTAAATTGTAAGCTTCTTAGAGGAGGGACCAACTCATTTACATTTGTGGCACCATACAGGGACCTCCATCCTGTCTACCTGTTCAGGTTCCACAACAAGTAGAGATCATGTCTGGAGAGATCCTGTCTGGAGCTACAAGCTTTCATTAACAGGCTCTGTGTCGTAATATTGTCTGAATGACCTCAAGATCAAATCAGTTCACTTTTTAATCTCATTTCTAACTGATTTCTGTTCACCACAATCTGCAATTTAAAAACATCTTGTTCTAAAAACACTTAAATACAAAACCCACCCACCCACACCAAAAAAAAAAAAAAAAAAAAAAAATCACACAGTGAAATACAGAAAAAGAAGGCCTCCCAAAGCATCTCACACAACAAAAAGCAAATATCGTTATGGAGTAAATGTAGTACTGGGAAAACAAAGAGCTTACAAATTGTTCTAACAGATTAACTTAAAATTCAGAGTAATTCCATACAGGAAACAGAAATGCCAGTGTCTGCCAATAGCTTAAACAAGGGTTTCATATAAATGGGGTATCCCACGGCTCACAAGAAAAGTTCTGCTTGGGCTAGTATGCAATTAGTACACATTTATCAATGATGCATCTGCTTCGCTGTCACTAAGAACTTCCTAAACTCCTGCTAGCCTAAGAGATCTGGGTAAGAAGAAGCGCTAGCTCCCAAAAAAAAAATCCAGGCTCAGGCTATCCAGCACAAAAAAAAGAAGTTACATGACAAATTCATCTGGTCAGCAAGAACCATAAACAATAAAGCAAACTGGGTCGGCATGAGTACAGGAACAGAATCCCACTATTCCCTGTGGAAGGACAGCATCCCTCATCAGTGTCTCAATAAATTCTGAAATCACTTTTAATAGGGTTTTTTGTGGCTCTTTTGATATTATTTCCTATGATTTTCAGAAGGAAAAAAAGCATTTTGATTTCCTAAGTCATTCCGCAAAATTCTGTTCTACTAAAAATGAAACCTTTTTCCAAGTAGGCAGCATACTTATCGGCCTTTCATATCCTAGCAAAAAGGAAGTACTATTCTTATCTGTTTTATGCCCTAAATAATATGTCAGTTTGGTATTTATAGAAGTTCATAACATACGTATGCTACACAGTGAATACAACCCCTATTTAGCTTTAGTAGTAATTTAAATGTTTTCCATTTTCTTGAATCACATTAAATTGTATCATCATCTTGGAATTACAGCCAAATCTTAACTATAGTAATTTCAGTATAATCCACCTCTTTCAAAAACCCTCTCTTCTTGGAAGAATCAAAAAGATCAGACCTCACACTTAACTTACAAATCACTGGCACACAAAACACACATATAAACACACACGTCTCAATGGTCTGCATCCAACCATAGATCTAAATCAACAGAAAAATAATATTTGGAAATAAGCAACCTCTGGCCTTTAAGATACTGCTCATGACTTGAAGAGGGCAGAAAATTCTTGCTAACAGTCTACTAACACTGCTGCTCCTGGGGTAATGTTACACCTGAAGCAAAATATCCACAAATCCAAACACTTATATGTTAAAGATCATTTAGATAAGATACTCAGCAACACGTCTGAAATGCCTTTGATGAGTCAGGCTCATTTACCTTTGTCTTCCCACTGCCCTCAAGTATGTCAGAAATCCCTTCCTGATCACGGCTCTGCCTCTCAAGTAAATCATAACCCATCCCTAAGCTGAGTGACCTTCACAGAGTTGCAGGGCTTGATTAAAACTGGAACATCCTTCTTCCATTTTCCCTTGCCACTGCCTAAACCTGCAAGACAACAGTGCAACTTGATCATAGGATTGTTGTGAATATGTAGAACCTAAAGTCAAAAAAGTCAAACAGCAAATTTTCAGGGTGGACCATTGGGACAGTTCTCCAGCCAAGCCATTACACATCATTTAAGGATGAGTCGTAAGATAAAAGACCATTTTAGGAAAAAACAGCAGTAATAATACACCCCCAGGCTCCAGAAAGCTTGACTCTCACACCTGCCTTTCAGTTTTATCACTCCATTTTCCTTTGAGTTGAGGAACGCCACATTTGATCACAACAGTACCTAAAATAAAACTCTGCAGCTTGTTTCCTGCTTCAGCACAAAAAACCAAACTTGCTAGTGCAATCAACAGAATTCAGCACAGTTTTGGGAGCACCACAGATCCACAAAGAGAACACACACACCAAGGTACAACACAGTACTATAAGCTCTTTTTAGTACCACCCAAAACCTCAAGGTATAAATCCTCCCCCGAGCAATCAATATGAAGAAAATGTATTAAAGTTCCTTTCATTTAAAAAAGACCATATGCAGAGAAAAGCAAACCCAAACTCTACCTTCTGCTAACATACTACTGGACATACAAAAACCCCAAAGAAATAGTTAGTGACAAACCACCCCAGTAATCACATGCTGGAATACAGCCTCTGGTAAGACCAACTGAGCACTGCCCACCCTCTGCAACTCCAACCTGCTGCCCCAGCAACAGGGGAACAAGGGGCCCTCAGACATCAAGGGAGGAGGGGAATTTGTGAAGTTGTAGAGGGAAAAGTAAAAGGGTAATAATACATCTAAAATTTCAACGAAAGACTTTCACATAAAAAACAAAACAAACCTAAAAACAACCACAAAAAGCACTCTGAACCCATGCTGGATTACTCCCTGAACTCCATGCATCCTGCAGCCAATGCTTTAACCTCCTAGACTGCTACAAGCAAAAAGTTTTAGACCTCCAAAAAAGACAAATGTCACCATCAGCTACAACTATGGATTTAAAGTATGGAAACCTGATTTCCAAAAGAATTTCAACGCTGACTCCAAGTAAGTGTTCTCCTTCAATGGCAGGGGAACATTCTTGTCTCTGACTTTCTCATCGAAGTACAAGTAAAACCAAACTGATTCTTGGTCAAATATGTCATAATTAACTCACTCCCACACCACACAGCAAAAATCTGTTCTGCCTTCAGCAGCTCATGTACTACTTGAGAAAAAATTACCCTGGGTATTTTTAAACAGAGCTGTAAGTCACTCAAGACTGTTAAAGTGGCATCTGTTACAGCAAGATTAAAATTATTTGAGCTGTTTGGGTTTTTTTAAGCATTATTATTCCAGCACTACTTCAAAGATGTAGGATTCACAGCAGCATTTGGATGTGCTGCAGTAGGGTTCTTCAAATTATTTTTAAATGGGCCCCTGCCTTAAGTATTCTGCCAATACAGAAGAGCCTCAGTTTGCTTCAAACTTTAAAACCACTACTTTGAAACCCAAATGGAGCAGTTATTTGCCTTGTAGCTCATAAACTGTAATTTACTATATTAGTAATAGATAAAACTTCCAGCTTCTGAATTTCTCAATTGTTCCTTGTAGTCTTCAAGATTTTGCATTTGAAATATGCAAGTTACCAGAAAGGATCTGGACAATTTGGAACCAAGTTTTGCTTTACAGCTGAAGTTGTTTTCCTTCCTCTCAGCCTCCCAAAGTGTACACAGCACTCTCACCCAGTCTAGTACAGAAGAAGATTAAGAAGGTGAGGAACACTTAAATTATAATCCTGCATTTTAGAGAACATCTTTAATAATATCTTAGCATAGTGTTAGAGTATCAGGAAAGTATCATAGAGTATCAGATAAGATTAAAGAGTGGGTGTAAGATAGCTGAGTTGATATTAAGCTAAACATTATATTTACTCTGAACGGTTGTTTTTTGAGTCCAAGGGTATCTTTGCAGGTATAATATTTCTAATTAAGACTGCAGAAACTTGTATTATACAGGACTCATTATACATTTTATTACTGCCCCATTCTCATTACCCTGCTCAGTTTCTACAAGGTCCAATAACAAGGTATACATTAGCTAAGCCCTGCTTGAAGTAGCTTTAATGTTCTGAACTCCTAGCACAAAATGTCATGACTCAGATTCATGTAATCAAAACTGCAAACCGCTTGCTTCAATGTTGTGTAACAATTTCATGATGAAACTGTTTTGCTAATGACCTCCTTAAACTGCAAGCGCTGAAAATCAGGACCTTAGATTCTTTGTATCATTATCAACATAAAATCTGAGCTCAGTTTTACCTAAACCTCAAAAACAGTTTATTTACTTGTTATTAACAAGTCAGTCCTAGTTATCTTTCCTAGTTTATGCTTTCCACCTCCTCCATACAGGTCATGAATGGAGAAGGGGGGGAAAAAAAAGTTTGATTCACATCACTGAACCTGAACCAGAAGTAGTTTGGGAATTACAATGAGGGAGCAGTGATGCATTGGAAATCGCTCCGCCACCCTCGGCAGTTAGGAGAACACAGCTGAGTCACAGAACACAATATTCCATTTAAGCAAACAAAAACAAAACAGCAAACAATCTGAAGCTGGGAAGCATTTTGCTTCCAAAAAAACCTGTAGTTCAGGGTGAAGAGATGAAGTTCTCTACCTGACAGAATTTAATACAGATGGGATAGTTCCTTTCTAGGAAGTAAAGGGTCAATACATATGCTAAATATTTTCCTTAAGAATGGATTTAGCCACAGAGCACTTTTTCAGGCAGAGAGACAGAAAAAATGAGATGTAGTAGGAAAGGAAAGACAGCATGCAGTTCTGCTAAGTCTCCAAAAGTATTAAAGATATCAATTACCCAAAGGCACACTACACCTCTTCAGGAGACAAGAGGTTTAAGAGTGAAGCTTCATTTTCACTACTTAAAATGGAGTGTGAAAATGTTTTTCTGGATTACAGAAAACTTTTTAAATATTAAAATAAAAGCTTTATTGCCATAGAAACCAATAAGCTGTTTAAAGAATACAGACTTCTAAAATTGTGCTTGCTATAGCTCAGAGATAATTTCATATGTGAAAGTAAACAGGTATCTTTATAATCAAGAATTTAAGTAATTCCTGAGAAACGGATATACACCACCAATTTACAGTACTGTATTCAAGTCTAGCAAGATGCTTTTAGCCTGGAGTATTCCAAAATCTGTTCACCCCTTCATGAGCCCATACAAGTGACCAGTGTCCATACTTCACCTGCCCTCCTACTATACACCAGAAATATTTTATACTGCCTTTATAGAAAACTGTTAGACCTTGTATAATTTTGTGTTTCTTTTTAGGACTAGAAAGATGCTTAATTTCCTAGCAAAGCCCATGTTTTTCACACAGAGTTGTTTTTGCCTCATTTTAATGCATTTCATTTCCAGAAAACTTCAATTCCCAGCAAAAGCCAGCATCTGTTACACCTCTTGCTCCTCTGCAAGTAATAGACAAGGGAAAAACCCCAAGTACGGGGCTGTAGATACTTTGCTGTAGCAATAGTAAGCAAAATGTTTATCATAAATACAATTTCTAAACACAGTATCTCTTGTATTTTTCAATGTAATATTTACAGTACAGCTGAAAGGAAAACATCTTTGTTCTTTTTTCTTTTTCATGTTTATGTAAAAAGTTTTACTTTGTAACACAGGTTTTAGTCATATGAGGGAAATAAGACTGAGTTAAAAATTCTGCTGTCTTTGGAGGTGCTTAAGAAAAAAACCCACGAAAAAACAAACAGATCAGCTGCAGCAATCAGTATGCATCTAACTGCAGATTTAGGAGACAAATCTTTGAAGTGCTGAAAGACTAACTTTGGAAGAGAGCACTTCTTGGACTGGCAGCTTTCAACATCTTCTAAATTTGATTCCAACCAACAAAACAAAGCAGAGGGAAAAAAAACCACTGAGGCAAACCACACATTTCTGAGCAGCCCCAAGCAGTGCTGCCAGACCCTGAAAAGCATGTGAGCTGAGTCAGGCTTATACCTTCCACTAGTAAATGCTACACAATTTTAAGCTCCTGCAATACCTTCTACCTTTAGAAACTTAGTTTTAATGCAAAACTAGGAAAAAAAAAAATCATTTCCGTGTTTAAGATTGTAATTAAAAATATTAAAAGTATAAAAATCAGCAGCAGCCTGCCTCTTTATTGCTTTATCTGTGGACGGAGTAGACAAGTATCAATACCCAACCACGATTAAATATTTCCTCTTAGCATTCAACAATTACTGACGACACACACATTTGCAAAGACAGGAAAACATCATTTCCAACAGAAATGGTTTTCTACCGGGAGGGTCAATTACTGTAAGGAGTTCAGTGGGTCACTGGCACCAGAGCAATGATTACTCTTTCAGAGCTCCAGCACAGCACTCACACACACACTGCTGCTCAGCCGGGGGACATGCACGACACCACTAATTACCGGCTTTGCTCCCAGCATGAGAGCTTATCATATGAACGTCCCCTGCTCTTTCCCATACTCTTCCTCCCCACCGCCAACATCTTTATTTTTAAGCACACCTCAAACTGCATTACCTTACAGCTGGGTCAGACCACTGACAACTCGAAAGGCAACAGCATCCCCTCCCAAGTTTCAGACCTGGAAGACACTGTTCAGAGCCTGCTCTTCCTCAACCACACGCATTCCTCACCTGCTACACAAAAGGGAGATCCCAGGGAAAGGTTACAGCTCAGCTGAGCCCTGCGTGGTGAATGTGGAGGCCACGGGCTGCCTGAGCCCCCCTCCACACCGGTCAGCCAGGTCCTCAGGCTTCTGCAGAGGACACGAGCATACTCTGGAGACCAGAGCTCAAAAGGAGCCACCAAACCTTGAAGGAAAAACAACTGAGTTCTGCTTACAAAAGATTCAGCTAAATAAATCTGGAAAGATTTGCACATTAAAAAACCCCTAAAACATGTATTTCAACTACATTACCTACAAGAAACATATTTAAGCCTCAAATTTTGAGGTCTAAACCGAATTTAGCCATTTGAAGCTTTCAAATTACAAAAGTTTCAGTTCAGGAAAAAAAAATGAAGAGTCATCTAGTTCTAAGAAGAGAGGACGAGGAAAACAGAAGTGAAGGCAGGAGCAACCATAACCTCAGGACAAGAATTTACATCATGATATACCATTAAGAGTTATGCTAGAAAAAATAATTTAAAAAAAAAAAGAAGAGGCAGACGACAGTTTGATAACACCTCTGACTACCTAGAAGAGTCACATAAATCCTTTAGGCCAAGGGCCACATCCCCTTTCACTGCTGTTCAGCAGTTCGGATGCTGCACTACAACAAAACTGGTTGTACTAGAATAACACAAGACATTATAAAAAGCATTTACCCCACTCTGGAGACAGCACTAAGAAGACAATCTAATTCGTATGGTTAAGCAAGCATGAAGGGAAGTGCTTTTAAAGTTACAAACCTTTTCTTGCAGTGTTACACTTCAGCCCATCTGATCTGCTGAAATCTATGCTTACATAAGCTCCACTGTCCAAACCTGAAGTACCATTTTGAAGATGGCAAGCTGGCGCTGTAGTACTTGCCTCACAGCTTAGAGGGTCATCACGTAAATTCAGAGCAATGTAGTTTAAGCCATTCTGAAATCCAGTTGAGGTATCCCTGGACATTTTGCTTTCCTGACCATCAGAAATGTTTTCATCTGGTTTTAACCAAACGTTGTCAAATGAGGCAGAGCTGTGTCTTTTGCTACTGTCAGTAAAGAAAGAGGATGAGGTCGTCACAGTCCCAGCAGAAGAGAACGTTTCAGAACTGTGTCTCCTCCTGCCTTGAGGGTCAGCTCGAACTACTTTCGGTGCCATAGGAGGGTCAGAGCTAGGGACAGAGAAGCTACTACTACCAGCATATCGATCAACAATGCAGAGTCTATTAACAATGGAAGAAGGACTATCCATCTTTACACCGTTGTCAGACTCAGTGGCAAATGGCCTTGGTGGTGTTGCTGCCATGTTGAACGTCATCTCAGTGTAGTCATCAGTCCTGTTACTTGCCGTGCTAACACAAGCAGTACCAAATGAAAGCCTGGCATAGTCAGGATTTGGTTGGTTTCTAGGAATACTGGAACTTGCAAAAATTGAAATATCTGTTAGAGAGTTCGACAGTTCCTTTGCTGCTTTCGGTGACTGTACATCCAAGTCAACACTCATGTAATCAGAGAGCGGTGACTGTCTGTGGTCACTATTTGAGCCTAGAGATGATGGAGATCCTTCTACAGATAAGGAGTATGGTGTGTTACTTGCCTTTTCATTAAAATCAATATTTATGTATTCACCAGGACTCGCTGGCTCAGGTGGAACTGTACGATCGTACATTCTAGGGATAGTATTACTCCCTCTCGTACCTAGGGGCAGTCGTGTGGGCCTGGTAGCCCTATTCTGCACAAGTCCTTCATCTGAACCTTTCAACGTTGGCAATTTAGAGATGCCATTAGCCAGGGTCTCACTGCTGACCCCCTTTCCATTTTCTGGTCCACCATACAAGAGTTTTCCAGGTGAAGACATTGGAACATATTCACTGTGGTCACCATTTTGTCCTGATAACGCCTTAAAACTTCGGGGCAAAGAAAAATACGAACTAAAGCCTTTGGAAACAGAAGTGGTATGAATATAATTTGAATCACCGGGGTGCTTTGGAGCTGAATTACCAGGTGACATATCCATATACTCGTTGTTTATGATCTTGTCATTACTTCCTTTAGAAGCAAATCCAGTTAAAGGACTCCGTACAGGTGAAGAGCTGCCCTTTGGAAACATCATCATATAGCCTCGGGAGTCAACCTGAGACGGTGACCATGAATTGTTAATCTGTTTTGGAACAGATATGCTTTTAGGAGTCATTGGCAAATAATCGCTGGTGCTGGATAGAGAAGATGCAACTCCTGGCATCATTGGCATGTACCCATCATCCCTGGCTTTATTCCTACTTTGGTTACACATGGAATCAAGGTTAGTGTCACTGTACTCCAATTCATGGTTATCTTTCAATTTTGGTGTTTCAGAGTAAAGCAATCGTCCGTGATTTCCTGCAGAATCTTCATCCAATAAAGCTGTAGTTTGTGTCGTCTTCTGCTGCACTGAAGTTGGTTTTGTTAGAGAGTAAGTTCTTTTCCTGAAACACTTTTCAGCCTCCATATAATCATCTCTTGAGCCATCATCTACCTGTTGCTTACTCATGGACATGTACTCACTCAGACAGTTCTCCTCTCTGATAGGTGGTGTGTTTCCCAAGGAATCGGGTGTATTACTCCTCACCCGAAAGTACCTGAAATCTCCAGGGCTGGAGCCATATTCATCAGAAGAGATAAATCCCCCATCGCTTGGGGAACCACAAACAGATGAGCTGGAAGGTCTGGTCAGCATGTCCGAAGCAGAGCCATGGCCACTGCTGGAAGAAACACTGATGGGACTTGTGGTGGAGGGAAAATGAGAAACAGGCAGTGAAGCAGACCTGGTGTGGTAAGATGATGGGAAAGCAGCTCTCACGTACCTTCCACTCCCTTCCTGCCGGCCCAAATTCATCCTTGCAGTATTCAGGTGGATCAGACTCCCAGTCACTGACCTAAAAGGTCTAGTCATGGTTCCTTCTCCTTCACTGGATGTTCTGAAGCGATAGGAGTTGTTGCTTTTGGTGGTAGGAGGAGTTCCTCCAGCAATGCTCTCAGTTCTAGATCTTCTCTGCAAGCCTGTCTGGCTGGGGGGCAGGTTGCCCAAGTTCCTCCTGGTGGTGATGAAGGAAATGGGATTGGTACCGCTGCCACCACCAGAAGACTGGCTCTTGCTTCGGGGCCTGAACTCTGCAAAGGCCTTTAGAGCTTTCATGGTATCTAGAAAAGTCTCATGCATATTTTGGGCAACAACCGAATCATCCACTTGCATCCAGAGTTCTCCAGGCCCAATAGAGGCAGATCTGCCCACTTCAATAAAGAAGAAGTTCTCTGAGTGTCCACAGCGGCGAATGTTCATCAGCTGCAAGTGAACAGAGGGCACCTCCGAGTTCAGCTTGACAAGGTGGATGGCCTTGCTGGAGAGGCACAACCTATACACTCCAGTGAGGTTTTTCGTTTGCCCCAAACCTTTGGGCTTCACGTTGACCTGCCACACCTCTTTGAACACGGTGCCAGGCCTCAGGGTGGCCCCGTAGTGCTCATCATCCTCATCCACCTGCTGATCGGCATGGTCCTCCTGCTCCAGGAAGCCCCTTTTGCTCTGATTCATGAGCTCGCTGATGGCCTGGTACCAGGCCTCCTGCTCGGTATCGTTCTCGGCCAGCATTGCGAAGTACTCGTCCTTGGTGTACAGGGCGATGATGTGCTTGTGCTTAGCGTCGGCGCGGCGGCTCACGGTGAAGCACTGGTACAGAGGGATGACCCGCTTGGGTGGGGGACAACACAGCGCGGCCGTCCCGCCGGCCCCCGCCGCCCGCAGGCTGCTCTTGAACTTCTTCTCGCTGTCATAGTATTCCAGCCGGGCGGGGGCCAGGTGGCTCTCGGCCCGCAGGACGAAGTAGCGCTTGTGTCCGTGCTTCTGCTTCCGCAGGTACCCGCACTTCCTCACGTCCTCGCCGGCTCCGCGGCCCGCCGTGGGGGGCTGCC